>CM060964.1:98630325-98780325 GCA_030765045.1 Tenodera sinensis | reverse complement strand
GGAGGGTAATTGCAAAATGCTTGGATAAAATAGTGCTAGAATACATTAACCTAAATCAATACCAACGAGGGTTCGTCATGATGCCTGGCACTTTCATTAACCTCAATATTATTGATGGAATCCTGCGAACAGCTAAAAGTAAGAAAACACCAGTATCTATTGTGTTTCTTGATGTTAGCAAAGCTTTTGATAGTATTGGACATGCTCACCTCATTGCTACCATTGAAAAGTCTGCTTTGCCTGAACAAATCAAGAAACTTCTAATTAACATGCTGACAGGAAATTCTACTCAAATACATACAGACGGTGGAAATACAGATAAAATCCACTTTAAGCGAGGAGTGATGCAGGGAGATCCCATATCACCACTGCTCTTCAACTGGGGCATTAACCACATCCTGAACGAGTTGACGGTTAGAAACGTTTCAGGAAAATATGGCTTTCAGCTAACTCCTGACACCGAACCACTTACAGCCCTATGTTTTGCTGACGATCTTGTGATCATAGGAAAAGATGAGCAAGCAGCATCTGCCCTTGTGACTAGTGCTATCCACCACCTTCAAGAAATTGGACTGAACGTCAACACAGTTAAATCCAATGCTATTATAATTAAAAACGGAAAGCTTCTACAGCAGGAACTGATTACCACTGCTAGATCAATTGTGAGCATTGGGGCAGACGAAGAGATTAAATACCTTGGTGCAACATTTAGGGACACATTAGTATTTAATGAAACACAGGTTCTAGAAAAATTAAAATTAAATCTTGAAAAGCTTACTTCAACTCACTTGCTCCAGCCTATTCAAAAACTTACAGTTATAAATCAGTTTATTGGGCCCACTTTGATCTATCCTTTCCAGTCGGTTCCAGTAGAGAAAATTCCAAAGGTATGGCTCCAGAAAGCAGATAAAATGATCAAAAGTGCTGTGAAGGAAATCCTACAACTACCAAATGACACCCCAAACAGTATGCTGTACACCAGCACAAAGTTTAAGGGATTATCAATAATACGTGCAACTTGGGAAGCTTATCTTCAACAATTAAATATTAACACCAAACTTGAAGATCTAGACGATGAACATGTAAACGTTGTTCGCAATTTTGCGAACTCTATGCCTCACAGAGTTGCATATACCAGAGGAGTCCTCCACAAACTCCGTTAAACAACTTAGGGAGAAACTAAGACGCCAGGAGTTTGAAGCCTGGTGTGCATACCCTCAGAAAGGAAGAGGAGTGGCACTCTTTGGCGAAGTTCCTGCTGCCAACACTTGGATTTTAAAACATAATGGGTTATCCAGCTCAGAATGGCGTGACATGTTGAAGATGACAGCTATGGTGGTTCCAGTACGTTCACTTCCGGGACGCTCCACGGGTACAAGCCACTGCAGACATTGCAGTGAGATAGAAACTTTACCGCATGTACTCGGGAATTGTCCTCAGGGAGAGTTGCTGCGAATAAAGCGTCACAACACTATAAGAACTCTGCTTGCCAATGCTTTGCGAAGCACAGGATTAGAAGTCCACGAAGAAGTACACTGTGTGGCTGACTGTGGCAGTAACCGTCGAATTGATGTCATTGCTATCGACAGGAAGAAAGGGACAGCTGAGATCTTAGATCCCACAGTGAGGTTTGAGACATCCTTAGACCAGCCAGCAGAAGTGGATCGTGAAAAGAAGAAAATATATGAGCCCACAATTCCATTCTTCAGTGCCTCATATAATATCAGTAACATCGTGGTCACAGGCCTATTCTTCGGAGCAAGGGGCACAATACCAAAATCATTTGTGCAATGGAGACAACAATATAAGCTCTCTAAACAGCTACAGGACGACATTGTCCTAACGACTATAAAATACTTTGTGGCAATATGCCGAAATCATTTGTATGGAAACCACAACATTTAAATTTGAAAGTACTAAGATATAAATCAATCATTTAACTGTGTCATATACTAACAAAAACTTTTTTTGCTCTTGTTGTTTTTTTTATTAACCTTTTTATGTATTGATTTCAAACACATGAAAGCTATTCTGTGTCACATGGCAAACCTTTATATAAGGTCAGATTTAATAATAAAATAATAGTAATAGTAATAGTAATAGTAATGGTAATAGTAACAGTAATGTAAACCCACGAAGGGCCAAGGCCTACCGCCCAGCCGCTGCGTCCCCCACCTCTGCCCACTACAGGCGTCATTGGTGAGGTGCAGTACTGGAGGGTGGGACGTGGTCAGCGTCCCGAGCCCTCCCGGCCAGTTATGCGGTCTTCTCGACCTGGGGCCGCTACTTCTCCATCAAGTAGGTCCTCAATTGGTCCCCCCGGGACCTAACGAGGCTGAGTGCACCCCGTGCCAGACCTCCCAGAGGGGATAAAATCCCCATGCTGTTACCAGGGATCGAACCCGGGTCCTCCGCGCCACAGGCAAGCGCGCTGCCAGCTGCGCTACGGAGGCGGCCTAACAGTAACAGTAAGAATAACAATAACAATAGCAATAACAACAATAATAATAATAATAATAATAATAATAATAATAATAATAATAATAATAATAATAATAATAATAATAATAATAATAATAATAATAATAATAATAATAATAATAATAATAATAATAATAATAATAATAATAATAATAATAATAATAATAATAATAATAATAATAATAATAATAATAATAATAATAATAATAATAATAATAATAATAATAATAATAATAATAATAATAATAATAATAATAATAATAATAATAATAATAATAATAATAATAATAATAATAATAATAATAATAATAATAATAATGTGGTTTGCATCTTCGCAACCTCAATTTGTAATTGTGGTTTTCTGAATAGCCTTTAATGTTTTAGATTTTAAAAACTTAGTGCAGGTAGTTTGTAATCAACTTCTTCACTAGAATACAAAGCTTGATTAAATATTTAAATGGTAGGGTTTCATTGACGAACCCTAATTTGTTTTATATTATTTTAAAAGACCTTAAGATTTCCTACATGTGACCTGCTTGTGGCCTTTGTGATAACGTTCTTAATGTCGGTTAATGTCTTACTTGTAAACACCAATCAAGACTTAAACAAAACAGATGTTTCACATTTTTGCCCATAGCTAAACAAAAATATTGTTCTTCCCACTCCTCTTCGAATGGGAAGGTAGCTATGCATTTTCGTTGTTTCGAGAGAGCCATGTCGTATTGATGAGGCGTACACCACTGCTTGGTTACGTTTAAGCGCCTGTTAATTGAAGGAGGGCTACATATTGCTTTACCCCTAACGATGGTATTACGTCATAACATCAGACAGCATAAATTTGGTGACCCCTGGGTTAAAGGAACTAATCGGATATGAAGGACGTTGCACATATCTAAGGAGAATATTTCGAGATTTAGTATTCAAAGTGCCTTTTGAAAAGCATGATATGCGCTCACACCGGGAGAATGATCTGCAATCTCTTCGACAGTGTAGGAACGAAGGCACTGTGGGCACACCTATTGTGTATGAAGACAAGATCCACATACACAGTAGTAGGGGCGTCTCGTCCTTTGGGTGTTCGGGGTCTTGATCCCGAAAGAAAAAGTTAAAAAGGACATTAGTATCATTATTATCACAAAGTATGTTGTTTTTAATTCTGTCCTTATCGACTAGTTTCAATAGGGCAATTTTCTCCCTTTGAACATGCCGCCACGTAGAACTGTGGAGAGAGAAAAGGAGACGTGTGGCTGGTTATTACTGGGGATTCGGGGCTATTTCAGCTTCATCGCGTAGGTGCTTGTGCTCTGTAAGTATACTGATTGCTGCAGTTTGTTTTGTTTTTTCGTTTCTGGCTTTCTTTCGCTATGAACAAAGTAGGGTTTTTGTTGACAACGCAAGTTCAGACGTTAGGCGACAAAGAACAACTTCTTGTATATACACCCTAAGAAAAAAAAGCAGAATCTGAAAGCGTATACTTGTCTAAATCCATGTCGTTTCCGCGGCCGGTTTATAATTGTGTCACGGAATGCGTGTCTTTAGCGTAGTTCTGTTGCCATTTCTCATATTGAGGCTCAACTGTTCAATGTGAGCGGACGGCCGAGGTTTTTGACTTAGACAAATACGAGCTTCCAGAGTCTGTTCATTTCTTGTCTTAGGGTGTATATATGTATATATAATAGGCCCTGAACATCCTAATGTTTCACTAATACCATTACACAAATCGCAGTCAGACTGGCGCAAGAAGAAACAATGGTTGACAGCTAGTAAGATCAAGGGTGTTTGGTGGTGATGCTTCATGAACAGTTCGTGGTATTATTGACTTCAAATTTCTTTCAGAAAGATTTAAGTCGCTTTAAATAGGTTCTTCTAGCATTAGAAACCTCTTAAAAATAAGTTTATTTGGAAAAGTTAATTTATATCACAAATTAATGAAGAATATGGGATATCTGTTACTCAACGTAATTAGTCCCTAAAAGCAAACAGATATTAAATATAATTATTGATTATCTAAAATGTTGTGGTGAACATGAAGTTGGTCTAAAACGACATAACGAAAAAGAAGAATCTCTAAATGGAGATATATTCTTGGATTTAGTACCTTGTGCATTTTATTGCAGAATAGTAAAATCCCTTTTGCAACTCTTTTAAGCTATTTGTTTGTCTACGCAAATCACCTGCATACTGCGGGCATGGACAGCAAGATTTGTCGTGAAGTTATAATTTTCCGTAAGATAGTTCAACAGAGAATATAAATATAAAAAACAGCAAAGGCCTAAGTATAGAATCTTGTGGGACACCTTTAGTAAGAAAACCTGGTTCAGAATCATAATCGTTTATACTAGTTTTCTGGATTCTATTTGTTAAGTAAGATCTGAAGCACTTTATAGAGACCTCACTGAAATTTTAAAATGTTACCTTTTGCAATATGAAGTTATGATCTATGCTGGCAAATGCCTTAGCCAAGTCACAAAAGTTCCTAATGGTAGTTCATTTTTAGTTTCTACTCTTTTTCTAAATACGAAATCAGATGATAGGAGAATGTTGCTTAACTCCATGTGCCTGATAACCCGACTGCGTACAGCGTTCTTCATCAGTTTAGAAAAGCCTGTGAAGAGCGTTATTGGCCTATAATTGGAAGTCAGGCTTTTGTCACCTTTTCGTATCAAGGCCTTAAAATTGTGTTTCATTTTCTCTGGAAATATCCCTGACAAAATATAAAGTTTCTGTACACTATATAGACAACATTATATTGTCTACAACTCTGGTTATAGACAAAAATATTGCCTCAGCTGAGGTTGGCAATATGTCAACAATTTGGTACTTATCTCAACGCAAACATCAGAGCTTTTGCTTCTTAACGAGGTAATGATATTTTCTGTCTCTAGCCCTTTCATTGCTGCAGCATTAAAAAGCTCAAAGACCCTCCTTCTTGAGTTATTTTACTAAACATTAATTAGTATATTTCTTAAAACATCTTGTAGAATTAACATAAAATATCTAAAACACTCACCAAAGTTGTTGTAAATGATTGCCCATGAAGCAGAATCAAAAAATAAAAGGTTTTAAAATAGGAAAGAAGGATCACAGGCAACACACTTTAGAAAGAGTTATTCACTGTCTAAAAAAAGAGTACTATGCAGAGATGGTAATTTCTTACTGTGTATAACTTATAACCATATCTGCTTCACAATCATAGAAAGAATTATGAATAATTAACATTTTGGACACCCCTGAATTGCTAATCAATTTCGATACAGTGTTCTAAATGTTGAGGTCCCAATTTTTTAAGATACATTTTGCCAAAATATTAATGAATAGAAATTGATTAACAATTCAGGGGTATCCAAAATTTTAATTATTTAGAATTCCTTCTGTGATTGTGAAGCAGATGTGATTATAAGTTATACACAGTAAGAAATTACCACATTTGCATGACACTTTCAAAATCTGATTTGTGTACGGTACATTTCAAAACGGGGTGTAAACATAGCCTCACGTTCCATTTGGCACACATGTGCTTTGTCTCTTCTTTTTTCTGGCCAAGGGTGGTGTTGAAGCACACACGACACCTTCTGGCAGCCTGTTTTTTATTTGATGTCGATGGTATTAGTGAAATAAAGCGTATTTCAGTCTTATGGGTTGGTCACCGGATAAAAACCTTCCAGGCAGTGGTGGCTCGTGACTTTTCGCAGTGGGTGTGCAGTTTATTACTCCTCTTCATCTTTATTCTCTTTCATTCTCTGACATACACCACACAATTTAAATTCGCAATTCCTATGGCCAATTGAGCTCTCACGTTTTGTTGTTTTTTTAAAATGACCAACATCACAACAACCCTTATTTATCGAGATACAGTTTCTCTCACTCGCAAATAATAAGCATGGAAAACAGCTTCTTTTTTAAGGATAAACACGAAAGATTTATCTCCTTCAATTTTGCGATGCTACTCATTTCCACACTTTCCTAGATTCAAATTTCCCGCTATGTGCAGACACAACTGCATGCAATTTCCTGACAGAAACAGAAACATAACAAACAGTAATAAACACTGTAGCAAAATAACAATTTCAAACTGAAATATTGGCCTTAGTAAATTACAACATGAAGAGTAATTATATGCACTTATGATCGTTTAATAAAACTTTAATTTTTTATATAGAAAATAGCTACATTATATTTAGAACCGTCATGTTGACAAATTGCCTAATAGGTTCTGCTAAACAAGAGGGAGGGACATGCTTGTGCCAAGGAAAACGGAGAAAACTTGTACGAGAACGTAGAGTGCTTGAGCGGTAAGAATCGCACGTGTTGGCCTTGTTGGTTATGCTGCCTTAACTCGCCGTACTCTTAAATGCAAATTTTGCACCGCTCCCCGCGGTCCCCGCACCGAGAAACTACCGTCGCCAGTCGCAAAATCGGGTTTATGCGTCTGTCTCTACAGCTTGTTAACTGAATGTGCTGACCACCTGACATTTGGTAAAGCGGGCACGGGAAAATTAAACGAGCAAGTTCATATTCAAGAAAGAATTTCGACTTTCTGATATGCAAGTCTATAGAGGTAAATACACATTCACATACGGAAAAAAATAGTGGGTGTGCAGTTGCGAATATGCGATCACCCAGGAATCGCCACCGATCCCAGGTTTAGCCGTTAGTCTTGGTGTATGGAATTCTTGAAGCAGTTCAGTAATGAGAGTAAGTTGAAAGTCAGCATATGTCATATTGTTACCAGTTTTGAAGCTGTATAGTGCGTGTGCATTTAAAAGTATCATGTCTAAAAGATGAGAAAAAAACAAAATTTCCGAAGCCACTTCAATGCCTTCCTTACACACTCGAGGGCCCAAATGACCTAGCTGTCGACGGGCCCTTAAACTCCATCCATCCATCATACACACTGGAGGGAGCATATCCTCATATCTGATCTTCCACAGCACCCATATTCTTATTGCTGTCCAACACAGTCAGGTTTCATTATTTGCATGTTTGTCTTTTTGACAACTTTGCCTGTCGGTCTCATTGTATCTGTGTGAAAAGTAGTTAGCATTAACACCTCTCGCCTGTCCAACCACCTTAGTGGGAACATATTGTCTGTATATTCAAATTCTAATTGTTCCTTTTCTAATTTTTCTGTGAGTCTTGGCATGCCTTTTCGGTTCCTTCTAACAGTGCGACGAGTATGTGTTCCGTGTGCATGCGGCCAGTTATAAAGAAGAGGATTGGAATACCAATTGTCTAGCCAAAAGTTGTGTCCTGTATGCAGGTAGCTTGTAGCGAGGGTTTGTAGGTCGTGGTCATCAACAATTTCTGTGGTGTTGACTGCGTACACAAGTCCAGAATGTAACCGGTCTTACAATCACCTAACATAAATACTTTTACACCGAACCTGTATCTTTTGGAAGGGATGTACTGCTTGAACGAAAAACGACCTTTGAATAGCATAAGGCAGAGATTTTGAAATGGTGTGAATAACTCACTGAAAGTAGATATGAAATGTTCAATAATAGGTCTCAATTTATGCAATCTGTCTCAATCAGCCTGTCTTTTGTTGTCATTGAAGTGTTAAGGTCTTAGAAGTAAAAGATGTCGATCCCTGGACATGTAATCTGAAAATTGTGAAGTGGCAATAAGGGGATTACTTTTATCCAATATTCTGCTATTGTGTGATTCTTTTTATTCTGGTCTTAAGCACTGGCAAGCCAAAGAAAACGTATAATTGTTCAGGAAAAGTGTCTATCCAAGTCTGTAGACGGGAATGGGGGCTAGGTGATAATTTCTCACACAAGAAATTAAAATATTTACAATGTGATGCATAATATGCAACGGAAGGAATAATTTGAAAATATCAGCCACTGTGAAATTTTCATTCAAATCTACTTGCACACCTGAATTATGATCATCAACTGTGTGAATTACTGGTCTGAATGTATCCTGTTGCCAATGAAAAGAAGAATCAGTGCGACTTTTTTTTGGCATGTAGCGCTGGTTCAGATTGAACATCACTGTCGTCACGTTCACTATTTCTAACATGATCTTCATTACAACTTTCACTTTCACTGACATAAAACTCAAGTTCTGATAAATCAGATGACAACGCTTCAAATTCCGCTAGCAAATCCTCATATTGCACAGCACTCGACTGCTTGCTGGAAGAAACCATGATTTTGTACATTCATGAATCTCCGAGTCACGTGACAGGCTTCTGCATGTTCAAATGTCGGCAAGAAAGCTACTGTGCATAGCCTTAAATTTTATGCCATACAGACAAGCAAACAGCAGGGAAAAAGTTTCAGCCTGAAGAAATACAACCCCATTAGATGACAGACCAACACCGTTTAGAGAATGCTACAC
The DNA here is from genome assembly GCA_030765045.1 of Tenodera sinensis. Classification (NCBI taxonomy): domain Eukaryota; kingdom Metazoa; phylum Arthropoda; class Insecta; order Mantodea; family Mantidae; genus Tenodera; species Tenodera sinensis. The sequence goes on along the minus strand of CM060964.1, from coordinate 98,771,496 downwards.
GCAATGACCTTCCTTTTTGTGTACAACCATTCGTTCTGTCAACTTCTACGCAACGGCAAGGCTCCGTCATTAGCAAGGAGAGCACTGATTAGCGCTTTTGGAGCTTTTCCGACATCCGCAGTGAAAGGTTTAGGAGTGATGCAGTCCATTTCAAATTTACGACTTATGTTTAATATGCCATTTTAAGAATTTTGAATGCATTATATTTTGGATCGGATCTGTCTGTTTTGCTTTTTGCTATTTTAAGGAAACGTGTGTGAAAAGCATTAGTTATGGCACAGTGACTACAGGCTTCTTCGTTTCCAATAGTAAGGTGAGCAATATCACTCTTTGGATTCCTTGTCCCTGTTTCACTTTTTATTATATTCCACACTGTTTCAATTATATTATTGGATTTGTCTATAGTTAGTGAGTCATGGCTTTTTTAGCTTAGTTAATTATTCTTTTAAGTAGTTTACAATATGACTTGTAGTGTGCTTTAATGTACATGTCATTACTTGTGCGATTAAGTAAGAACATTGTTTTATTTGCACAGGACTTCCTTGCACTTGAAGTAATCTAAGGTTTGACCTTTGCTACTTGTGATGAAATAATTTTTTTCTTGGGGAAATTGGTTCAAATGCAATGACACAATTTGTCATCTACTTAAGTTATGACAGACGCCAATCCATTTTTCGTTTCTTAACACTAGTTCAATACCTTTGATACGCCCACTACTAATTATTCTTGTTGTAATTTTACCTTTCCTATTACCAGTCTGTTTCCTTACTATGTCAAATAATAACAATAACTGAGCATAGTGACCGAATATGCATTTAAGAATAGGAGTTTCCGTATAACGTGGTTTGTTTTTCTGTATGTAGAGAAATACCATCTGTAGCTGTTGCAGTGTTCATTTGAATTCTGGTAGGAAAGTGAATTATATATTCTAAGCTAAATGCATTGTCACGGCAGCTGCGGACAAAGGAAAATTAGTGACACTGCTCATGAGGGCCGGCGGACAAACAATGGACAGCCCAGAACCAACCAGTCGTACCCATTTCTAGAAGATCTCGACGTGCATGAACTTGTTCACGGTATAAGCCGAGAAATTTCGATTTTTAGAATTGTCTCTTGTAATACAGAGACTATATAGGCAGTCGAGACGGACCGAGCTGTTAATTAATTGTCAGAGTGGGTAGTGAAAAAGCCAACCGTTGAGAAGCCTTCACGAATGCCTCAGAAAATGTCCATACGGTGACGATGACTTAAGCAAATAAATATGGCTGTGAAATTTGGTCCGTGGAATCCATGTGCATGCATGGACATGACATGCACATCAAACATGATGGGCTGGAAAGAGAATTGATGACCAGAAGAGCCACATTCTACTATATAGCGAAAATAAAGAAGAAAAGCGTGAATATGGGGTAGAATTTACAGTAGGAAACAAATTGAAAGATAAAATTATGGATTTTACTGCTATTGGTAATATAATTTGCGTATTAAGGATCAAAATGAAATTTTACATTACAAGTAAACACATATGCCCTGACAGAAGAGAAAGGAGATAACTCATAGGAGGTGATTTATAGCAATCTGGAAATAATTATGGATACATTACCATCCAACGATGTCAAAATAATATTGAGGGATTTTAATGCCAATGTAGGGAAAAAATTAATACAAGAACACAATAGGACGTCGTGCCCTGCATCATGAAAGTAATCGATTTAGCAGAAAGCCAAGACATGATTATTACTTCAACTCAGTTTTCACATAAAGAGATTCATAAACATATATGGAAATCACCAGATGGGATTACTGTTAATCAAATGCACCAAAATTTTGGTAGATAAAAGAAGAGCACTGCAAAAGAAGTAACGGGATATAAAAGGAACATACATAAGAATACATGGTTCGATAATGAGTGTGAGCAGGCAATAGAAGAAAGCAATAAAATTATATCTAGCTCGTCCAACTAGAAATAAATATCTGGAATACCAGCAAAAACGTAGAGAAGCGAGTCATATGTGTAGAAGAAAAAAGAAGAAAGCGTGGAATGAATGCCTCTTGAGATGAAGAATTTTGTCAAAAATAATGTTAGGCAAGCTAATGAGGAAGTGCAGTACATTAAGAAGGAATATGCCCCAAAAACAAGCATGATCAAAGATAAAAACCAAGGATTTCTTGGTGCTCCTTGTGAAATTTTGAATAGATGGAAATAATGTTTTCTCGAGTTATTAAATTATGAATATGAAATTGTAGATAATGATAATATAAACTGGCAAGAATTGGATCAAGCAAATGGGTAAGAGGATGTAAGCGAAGAGGAACTGGATCCCCAGATCAAGTAGATGTGATGTTAGCTATAACAGCCTTAAAAGCAATAAAGCACCAGGTGCGATAACGTACCGGTAGAGCTAATTAGGAAAGGTGGCCCATATGTAATAGAAGCCATTTGGAGGAGGGCTAATTTACGTTGGCAGAAGGAACAGATGCCAATGGTTTGGAAGGTAGTACTCATATGCACATATATATATATATATATATATATATATATATATATATATATATATATATATATATATATATATATATGTATATGTATAACGAAACCACTTGGATTGCGAAAGTTACAGAGGTATTGCATTACTATGTAATGTATATAAAGTAGTTATGTGTATTTTAAAAATGCAACTGGAGTAAAGATATAAGCAAATAGTTGGGGAATATCAGGCAGGGCTCCATAAAGGAATATCAGTTATAGATAAAATAATTACGCCTAAAATGACGATTGAAAAGTTCCGGGAATGTAATATTAAATTATATCATCTATTCAGATTTCAGGACAGCCTGTAACAGTATAAATAGAAAAGGACGGTTCGATACTTCTAAAAAGTAGGGAATACGTCCAAAGATAATGAGATTAATTAAGCTGACAATGTCAGATACAACAGCGCAAGATTAAGTGTATGGAGGCCAAGCAAATATTTTCACCACAGAAAAGGGATTAAAACAAGGAGATGCACCCATGTTATTTAACCTGATTTTAGACTGGAATGTTAAACAAACAACAAAATTTATGTTCTAAGGCAGGGACTACAGGAATCCATTAATATCATTGCTAGACACATTTGAAAAGGTGAAACAGTTTAGTTTTCTTGGAACATATATCAATGCGAGTAATGATGAATGGACAGAGGTACAGAACAGAAATATGCAGCCAACATCTATTACGCGATAATAGGAATATTAAAGTCTAACAATACACTCAGGGAAACCAGAGTTAGATAATATAACTCTATAATTAGAGTCATTAGGGCCATAACAAAGAACACAGAAACTGCGCTGGAATTATTCGAGCGAAAGATTCTGAGACGGATATTTTGACCAACTAGGGAGAATAACTAATGGAGAATCCGGTAAAACAGTGAACTGTGTGGACTATATATGGAACGGCATGTTGTAACCTGTCTAAAATTACAGCGATTAAGGTGGCCACGACATGTACAACGGATGGAAAATTACAGAACTTGAAAAAGAATTATACATGGAAAACTGTACGGAACCCGGCCCAGGAGAAGTCCAGAAATACATTAACTGAAGATGCAGTAAAGATACTCGGAATGACAGAGTGAAAGAGTTGAGACAGAAATCCCGTCACTAGTACAAAACAAGGCTGACTTTTAATATAAATACCTATAATGCATGTAAACAAGCAGCGTTGTGACGCATGTAAGCAAATGGTGTTACGGCAATGTAGATTATTTAGGTATGTAATCTGTAACTATTTAGTTAATGCATAGACTAAGGATTGATATTGGTAGAGTATTTTGTGTGGAAATAATATTAAGTAACGTTGGAAAACTCCTCAGAAGGAAGAGCTTTGGAAGCTAGGAAGTGTTTTCCAGAAGCAAACACCTGGTTTTATACCATGCGGCCTCGAGCGTATTGTTCAAAGACCGAAGGGGTTTTCTTCTTTCAGATTTTGTGAAATAATCGGTGTGACGAAAAAGAGCGAGACAGAGAATCTCCGCGATATATTTAGAAGAAGTCCCGATTTCGCGCTAAAAATTGGTAAGTGGGGATTTAGCTCATCCAATGACGAAAATGTTCGCACCAAATTATAAATTTCTTTCGCCGCGTGTGACAGTCGGTCAATATAAATTCATCGGGTCGGAAAGGCATAAACCTTTATATAGAGGCCTAGGTTTGAAATCAGGGAGTTCTTCGGAAATGTTAGACGTAGGTGCGCGTCGAAAGCGCCGTGCAAGTGCGCGTTAAGTTAAGTAGCGAGCCGAGAAAGTTTCCAGTGCCGAATACGCGCACCTACGTCACAGAAAAGAAACCAATAAAAATGTAAAGTATTCAATCTCGACTTCGCGTGAGGTAAGCCTTTGCTTTTATCATTAAAAAATTAGCCCCGGTCAAACATAAGCTCACAAGAGGCCCCTACATCACACCACTTGTATCAAATCCGATTGTCTGCACTGTGTTAAAAAGCTCGGATGACACTATATGTTTCAAATCTTGCTCATGTCTTAAGTCGAGAGCGATGGAATATGCGTAAATTTCTTTTATCTTCTGCTTGAAATAACAATGTCACTCAATTCCCTACGAAAAATTCTTTCATTCTCATCAATCATATTGGATGAATATTAATGTCTATAATTGTGGGGTCCAATACGAGTTTCGATTTTCTTCTTTTTTATTGTGAAGCTTTTCTACCGCCTCCGTAGCGCGGTTGGTGCGGAAGACCTGGGTTCGATCCCCGGTACCAGAATGGGGATTTTATCCCCTCTGGGAGATCCGGCACCGGGTGCACTCAGCCTCGTTAGGTCGCGGGAGGACCAATTGAGGAGCTACTTGATGGAGAAGTAGCGGCCCTAGGTCAAGAAGGCCGTATAACTGGCCGGGAGGTACACGGGGCGCTGACCACGTCCCACCCTCCAGTACTGCACCCCACCAATGACGCCTGTAGTGGACGGCAAGCCTTGGCCCTTGGTGAGCTGTTGCGCTAGGACACTTCTCTATAAGGTTTATTTCACTTGTTTACTTCAATATTTGTTGTAAACCCCCCCCCCCCCACCGAGGTGTGAACTGTCCCCAAAATACTTCTTGATGGTGCCACTTCCGCCATGATCCGGGTGGGCGCCACTGATTCCTACATTTCTCAAATTTAATACAATTGTTTAGATTCTGTGGTTAACGTAGCTCGCGGTTGAGGTAATAGAAGAAGGGGAGAAGAAAAGGAAGAGGAGGAGAAGATGCGAAGAAGAGGCAGAAGAGGGGGATGAGGAAGCAGGGGAGGAGTTAGAGGTTGAGGAAGGGGAGGATTTGGAGGCGGAGGAAGAGGAGGACGAGAAGGAGATGGAAGAAGACGAGGAAAAGGAGGAAATGGACGGAGAGGAGGAAGTGTAGAATAGGTAGAAGAAGAGGAAGTAGAGGTTAGAGAATTATTGAATACAGCTTTAGGTATACAAAAAACATACTTGATGGGTATGTACTGGGAAGATATTTGGAAGGAAATAGTTTTGTCTTGAAATTTTAACTTATATTAGAAATCGTTGGAATAAACATTTGCTTCTGACGGGCGCCAGAAAATACATCACGGGCACCGCTTTGGACAACGCTGGTGCACTGTCAGTTATGCAACACAAATTAATGATCTCTCACGCCTTCCGATGTATGATTGCATATGAACAGAGTGCACATACACTGCCTCGCCGTGTATGTGGGATAAGCTCGCATACACAACTCGGCAGTTTCACATTCTTTCCGATACGCCTCATGGTAGGTTTTGTCACTTAGTTCCGTGATGCGTGTCTTTAGTTCTTCGGCTTTCATCGGAAAACGTAAGATAATATGCAGAGCTTGCCGAGGAACACATTGGCTTATATGTTCTGTGGCACTGGCCCATAGCCAAAACCAGATGGCTGTCATGTAAATACTACAGGAGTACGATATTGTCAAATATTTCAGCATGGAGAAGTTGAATTTTGGAAACTTAGAAGACACTGCCTCGGTTTGGTACATTCAGAAGAATAATTTGCCGTTATAACTGAAGCTATACAATTATCTCTTTCCTTAACGGTACGTATGATTGCCTCAGATGGCTAATAATGAGGTTATAGGCATTCATAGATTTTTGAGATTAAACATTATCGAAATAACCTAACATATTCATCAAGGAATTGCTTTTGATAACTGAGAGACCTGGTCATTCGATACAAAAATTGTTTTGTGTACGCCTTAGAATCTTAATAACGTCTTCTGAATAGGTTCATATTTGCATATATTATGATGAAGAATTGGTTGAAAACCAGTAAAATGTATGGGTACTAGTCCAGTATAGTGGGAAAAGTGTGTTACTTAAGTCGTTTTTGCAAGTCGTATTCATTTAAGTTGTCTTATGAATACATTAAGAAATACTAATTCTCAGTCGGCTGAAATATACAAAACTATATTTTTCTTGAAACTGCTTACATAGAGCTAACCTAACCTAATATATTAGTGAAAAAACGATGGGCTACAATATATATTGTATTGTATTGTATTGTATTACATCTTGTTCTTTGGATCCTAGAATGAGCCAGGCTCAAGGATATAGAACACGTCATACAACCATGCAATTTCATACAAATTTTTTTCCCAACACCTAAACACAATCATTATAATAGGGTTAAACTAGTGGTTGAAAGAACTTATAGTATTCCTTTGTGCTGCAAATAGAATGTGCTAGCAAAAACTTTCTCAATTCCTTTTTAAATCTTAAAGTCTCTTGGGTTACACAGTAATTTTAAAGCTAAAGGAAGACCATTATATATTTGTATGGCGGAGTAGCAGGGACCTTTCTGATAAATGTACATGTAGTTTTCTTAAAACCGCTTATACAGAGCTAACCTAACTTTGGTAACCTTTGTGGAGAAACGGCGTAAGTGACAAAGTTTTCCTATTATAGGTACTAAATTTTAACCAATATTTGTAGCATTTTGTTTTTGCTCTGTCACCATGTTAAGACCACCACTGAAGTAAGTAATATAAGTACAGTTATGAGTGACAAACACATTGGCTTGTGACCCGCAAACCAATTCACCTTAATGGCATGGCAGTGGCCCTTTTCCAAGAAAGGTTGGACACGCCTGCTGTAGTGGGTTACCATACACCATATGAAACTGGCACCGGAAAATGTTTTTCTTATAGCCTGCAGCCATAAAAAAAAAAATCTGTGCATCTGATAGTATCTTTTGAGTGATACTAGTTCTTGTCTGCTGCAAAATGAAATATGGTTGTCTGCAGGAGTGTCAGCAGTAGAATACAAAAAGAAAAACATGAAATTATTATAAAAGAATGAAAACAAAGATTTATTCAAAGTATTGGACACACTTTGATACCACTGAGTGTGGAAGTACTGACAGTATCATGGTCCCATTTGTAAGGAACAGTAGTATTTGCATTATGTTTGTTATCTGATGTTGGTTCATTTATGTCACTGTTAGTAGTAGATTTTTCTGTTAGGTGTTCTGAAGTGTCGTGTTTATTCTTGCCCAGAAATGATATCGATCCCCTATGACATTTTATCATAAACTGACAATAACAATAGGTATATCCATTGAAGCACTCTCTTCTTCTGCAGTTTAATTTGTTTTTTTTTCCCTGTATGATAATAGTTACAGGGCCGTCATTTGAAAGGTGCATAACACATGTTCAGTAGAGCCATGGTTATCTGAGGTCCCATTTTACAAAGTGTGCCATGCAAAGTTATTAATCATCATGGAAAATCAAGAAACTTTGCCCATAGAGCACAGCGACCTCAGCCTTGCACAGCAAGCGGAACGATTACCAGATGAAACAATTACTGTAAATGATATCGCCAAGTGGATTAACACAGATGAATTGGAGGTGACTGATGAGATGATAGCAGAGGCAGTGAATGTAGAGGCTGAAGAAAATGAAAGTGAAAATAACAATGAAAACATAGAAATGGAGAATGAGAAAATGAGCCACAGTGAATAATGTGAAGCGATAGAAAATATTGAGTACCTAGATGTTTTGTTAGACACAGATTCAACATACCTTCTACTGCTACGACAATTGTGTGAAACGACTGAGTTCCGTTAAATAGAAAACACTAATGGACTTCTTGAAAAATTAATTTTGACTGGAACCTGTACATACTGTTTGTATGTAATGTAGTTTATTTTGTAACTTTTTATTTTTATTTAACTTTTATTTGTACATGTGTCATTGTTTCATTTGATAATGCAGTAGATGATTTTTTTCCACATCTTTGATCACATTTTCATTCATTTCACCAGTTTACCATATGTTTCCCTCTCAATTTTTGACAAGAGCCCATGTTATCTGAGTTTTCGATTATCCGAGGTATTGTTGGTCCTTGTTACCTCGGATAAATGAGGCTGTACTGTAATTTAACAATTATTTGTTGTACAGTTTTGACTTTTAGACAAACTGTTTACAAAGCTGTGCATTTAAATTTGTTTCTATATTTGGCCTTTAGATAGGTCAATCCCAAGTATGGTAGTACTATAATGAATTATCTGTTCCAGTGTTGTTACTTCCTTTGTTGTAAAATCTTGTAAATAGGACTTAAGTGAAATTAGAGGTTTCTTTAATGAAATCTATGTGTATATATACAGGATGATCCATTTTTGAAGACATAAATTAAAATTTTGTAAAATCAGAACTGTTATTTATTATTCAATTTGTACATGCTAAGAATGGGAGTTTTGTTGAAATTAGTCCTCAACATGCCTACTTTTGTGAACATAACGCAGTTCAAATCTTGAGACTAATTACTCCCATGAATGATTTAACATCTCAAGTGTAACTGTAAAAGAACACTGAGAAAAACTTTCTCTGAGATCATGAATATTGTGGTTTTCTGTGCATACAGATGTTTCACAAAATCTTAGAGAAAGAAAGTGACAACTAGTGTCAGGTCTGCTTAATTTAGAGGTTGCATCACTGGTCCTCCTTGACCACACCAGTTTAATAAGACTACCATGCAGATAATAATGTATGCTACTGCCCAATGGGGTGTTGGACCATCTTGTTGGTACAGATACTGCTGTTGTTTTATTGTTGCACAAGATACAAAAAGTGAGTGAGTGAGCGGAGTTTAAGGGCCTGTCAACAGCTGGGTCATTTGGGCCCTAAGTCATATTTTAAAAGCTAAAACACTCACAAGGTGATCTGGTAAAAAGGGGAAAGCTAAAACTCAAGGTTAAAATAGAAAAGGAAAAGTGAATGTTAGAAACATTTAAAACGTTAAAATGTGAATGCTAAAACAGAATGGGTTAAAATGCTAGAAACAAACGGTAAAACCAACACAAATCAGAGGTCTTATTGTAAAATAGTAAAAACAAATTCCAAGGAATAAAACAGAAGTAAACTTCTTTCGCGAAATCAATTTCAGCGACGAACCGCAGTACCTATCGACGGAGACCGTGTCGTCGCCTAGAATTGACTGCAGCGTAGAACTCAGGCCAAGGGATTGGCGCTCTCTAGTATATCGAGGACACTCAACCAAAACGTGCGACACGGCGAGTTAGACGCCGCACGTGTGACACACAGGGGCCGACTCACCAAGCAAAAGGTGGCAATGAGTGGCCCGCGTATGTCCTATCCTCAACCGCGTTAAAACAACCTCTGACCGACGGGAATCCATATAAGAGGTCAGCCAGAGTTGTACCGAGTCCTTTATTGTCCGTAATTGAGTGCCAGTTAACGCCTCCCACGACTACTGCCAGATCAAAACCAGATGGGGACGGAGGTATCGCTGCACATCTGTGTAAGGCAGAGTATCTCTTGAAATCTCCGGAAAACGGCAGGTAAACTTAGCAGCCTCATCCGCCGCTTCATTGCCGGATAAAAAAAAAAAAAAAAAAATAAAACAATAAAAATAAAAATCTGCATACTGGACCCCGGCACCTAATTTCTTAAACCGGGGTCAATATTCAGATCTTTATTATTTTATTACAAATATAAAACAAATAACAAATATACACTTTACAAAATTTACAGATTAACAAAATAAAATAAAAATAAAATAATTTAAAACACAACATTTTAACATCCTAAAACCACACCTCTTCTAACTAAAATTAAGAGAGAAAAAAAAAAAAACAACAGTAAATTACCAAAATAAATTTAAAAAAAAAAATTTCATCTCATCCCTAATCATACTTATTCAAAACTTTTATAAATTTAATAAAAAATCTATAACAATTTTAAAAACTCACCTCTTTAAACACAAACTCTTATAAATTATAAAATAACTTATAAGAACCTTAACTTTCAAAATCAAAATTTATAAAAAAGCAAAAAATTTTAAATAAAATATTGCTGGTATCCAGTAATAAAATAAATAACTGGTAACCAATTACTACTAAATCTACAAATATAAAAGATCCATAACAAAACAAAATATGACCGCTGGAATCCGGTGGCCATCTTGGTACTGGTACCCAGCACCAAAACTCCTTTACTCCACACTACAACTCAATTACACTCATGCATAATTATATAATAAACAATAATCAAAATAACTATTGAACATAATCAAATTACACACATTTAAAAGAATACACATAAACATCATATAACACAAACATTACAAAATTCAAAATCTTCAGAACCTCAATTAAATAACTCAAAAATACAAATTATCTTCAGACCTCCAAAATAAACAACAAATCCTTCAAATTTCTTAATCTACTAAAGCTTTAAAACATTTAAGTTTATTTAATAAAATAAAATATTGCATTAAATTTAAATCAAATATTAATATTTCAAATTCAGATTTATATATTAAATATTATGAAAAATTTTTAATCCCTAAATTTAGAAAGCATTTGAAACTATTTAAACTCTACACTACAGCACAGAAACACTCGTACATAATTATATAAAATGCGAGACATAATAATCAAAATGACAATTAAGTATAAACAAAATTGCACATATTTAAGATAATACACTAAAACATCATCTAACATAAACAATACAACATTTAAACATTTTCAAAACCTAATTTTCATAAAAATTTCAAAACATTTCTTTATTGTCGGTATTTATGTCTTATTGGTCATCTTGTATGTCAGATAAATCACTAACAATGTTATTTCGGTGCTGTTGATTTTGTATCCTCTCGGATCGTCTTATTAGTGGGTCCTGATGTTTAATATTTATTTGCCTTGGCAGAGTTTTGGTCTCGATGGCAGATTTGCTGATGGTATTAGCCATTGTCTCTAGGTGGTGGAGTAAATCCTTATCCCTTACGATGTTGCAGATTTGGTGTCCTTGTAATGGTGTCCGATGTTCTTCTGTCAGGTGTGCATATTTTGGACATTCAAAGAAAACATGTTCAGGAGTGTCTTGGATGTTGCATATATCACATATATCGGTTAATTGTTTATTAATCGTTAGCCAGTAGGTTCCATACAGGCCGTTCCCGGTTAGGAAATGTATTGTACCTTTTGTATAATTAAAACTTTTATACTTCTTTTGTAATCTTTCTCTAATGTTAGCGAAAATTGAGTAAGTTCTCCTGCCTTCTTCTATTAAATCCCACTCTTCTTGCCAGATTTGAAATAGTTTATTTTTGACGTCCCGTTTCTTGTGATAAAAACCATCCATTATTTCAAAAACTTTTCCTTGATCTCCTTTTTTCATCCAAAAGCATGCACCCCTGTATCGTAGGGTAAGGTCAATAGGCCAAATTCCCAGGATAACTAGCAAAGCCATGGTTGGTGTTGTGTTCACTGCTCCTGTAAATCGGAGTAGGATCTTCCTCTGTGATCTTCTCAGTAAGGTCTTGACTGTGGTAAGCTTGGCTCTGTGCGCCCACGTTGATGCTGCATAGGTCACTATGGCTCCAATTATGCTCGTATGGTAGGTGGTTATGGTGTTCAAGGGAATTTTGAAATCAAATTGTGCTAAACGGGAAAGTTTCAGCATTACTTTTTCTGCTTTAACCCTCACATAATCAGTATGAAATTTAAAATTTAGTCTTTTGTCCAGAAATATGCCCAGATATTTTACTTGTATTGAACGTTTAATATGGTTATTTTTAAATTTAATAATGGGGTCTCGCTTAAATGAGCCTTTAAGTATCATATATGTAGATTTCGCTGATGAAATCTTCATCTTAGCAACCTGGCACCAATTGGATAGCTCTATTAACAAATTGTTGGCCTTTTCTTCCAACATATTCCTAGTTCTTCCCTCTACCAAAAAGACTATATCATCTGCATATGCCACTACCTTAAGACAGATATTTATACGAGTAATTTGTTCTAATAATGTTTCCAAAATTATGTCCCAAAAAGTGGGCCCGAGAATCGAACCCTGGGGGCATCCCTTAGTGATGTCTTTTGAAATGATTTGGTTCACACCAACAAGTTGTACTTTCCTATTTCTACAGTAATCTTCTAAAATGTTATACAAAGTTCTGGGATAATTTAAATTTCTAAGCCTAGTGAAAAAATGGGGCCACCAAACGTTATCAAAAGCAGCCGAAATATCCACGAAAATAGCCATAACGTATTTTGATTTGGAATTTAGGGTGGCAGTGATAAGGGTATTAATTGCATCTTCGGTGGATCTCCCTTTCCTGAAACCGTACTGATCATCATTAAGCCCAATAAGTGTCCGATATTCCAAAATACGCTTATTTATTAAAGCTTCAAAAATTTTTCCAATAGTATTCAAAAGACAGATGGGTCTGTAAGATTTACAGTCCATCGGATCTTTATCAGCACTTTTCTTCAAAACAGTTAATTTTGCAACTTTCCAACTGTTGGGAAATTTCCCTTGCCGCAAACAATTATTGCCGGATATACCCATATGGCCTGGGATCCATGTAAAAATCAGCTGGTATCCGCCTAAAGCAACTGCGAAACGAGTGTCTGAATTTACAATTAGCGCTGAAGTGCCGAGAAACTGTTTGAATGCCTACATTGCGCCCCTAGAGTCGCAGCAGTTCATAAGACGGAGATAAAAAGTACGAAATCAGATATTGCAAACAGCTCGGCGGTAAACACGGAACTGTTATCCGAAAGACAGTACTTGTGAGTCTCGCCGTTATACACAAAACTGCAGCCTGTAGCACCGCCTACCTGGGAACCATCGGTAAATACTGGAGTGTAATTCCGGTAACGTCCCAGGACCTCGGTGAAAAGCTGACGATACACCCATGGAGGGGTTACCTTAGCACCCGTCGAAAGCTCCAGGTTGAACTGGGCACGCTGTAATTGCCAAGGAGGACAGCGGCCAAGAGAATACCGTTCGACAGCAGGCATTCAGGGCGCATGTGCACGGAGCAGGTTGCCTACCCAGCCACGCAAGAACACAATAAAAAGGAGCGTCGAAGAGCCACTGAAGTTTCGTCGGAGTCAGCATAGAGACACTGGACACGACTAGTGCGGAAAGCCCCAGTGGCTAGACGGATACCAGTATGGTGCATAGATAAAACTGCCGCAATCTAGTTTGGACCTGACCAATGAACGGTACAGCCTCAACATGACAATGCGATCGTCGCCCCAGGATACACCAGATAAAACTCGAAGCGAGCGATCGCAGGAAGCACGAAGCTGACGAATATGGTGCTCCCGTGTGAGTTTGCTGTAGAGGTGAAGGCCCAAGAACTTGATGTGCGGAACAAACGGCAGAGGTGTGTCACGCAAACGATCTGGAGGAGGGTGTACATCAGGAAGTCGAAAGTGGACACTGTTTTCGTGTTGTCGTAGGGGAGAACTGAAAGCCGGTGCGAAGGGCCCAGTCAACAATGGATGTTATGGTCAGCAGCAGTTGACGTTCGAGGTGCTCAGATTATAAAAGCGATAATATATCGCGAAGTCGTCAACATACACTGACATCGGGATTCCGCTACGAACAACACTAGCAATGCTGTTAATGGCAACGGCGAAAAGCGTTACATTGAGAATTGACCCCTGGGGTACACCATTCTCTTGCATCCTCTCTTGTGAGAACGTGCTTCCAATGCGAACACGAAATCGGCGAAGGGTTAAAAGGTTAAAAAGAAATATCGCCAGATGACCTCCCAAACAGCATTCGTGGAGAGTACGGAGGATACCATAGCGCCATGTGGCGTCGTAGGCTCTCTCCAAATCAAAGAGTCGGTCTGGGTGGCTCGGTCATACCAAGGTCGCGGGTTCAAATCCGGCCCAGACCGGTGGTTTTTATAAACGACAGCTCCATGTCAGTAGATTTACTAACATGTAAAAGAACTGCGCGACAAAATTCCGGCACACCGGCGACGCTGATGTAATCCTAGCAATTGACAGCATCGTTAAACTACAGAATATATGTATATCCAAATCAAAGAAGGCAACCACGGTATGCTGCTTCACGAGAAAGGCATTTTGGATGTAAGTTTCCATGTGTGCCAGATTGTCGACACAGGAGCAATGGCGGCGAAAACCTCACTGAACATTGCTCAGCAGGTTATTTGTCTCCAGCCACCACACTAAGCAAGTGTTAATCATTCGTTCGAGGGTCTTGCAAACGGCACTCATTAATAGGGCAGTAGCTAGAGGGAAGTGTCCGGTCTTTTCCGGGTCCAGGGATAGGAATGACAATACCCTCGCGCCAGGAATACGGGGAAACCTGCTGAAGCCAGATGCGATTATAGATGCTGTAGGTGGAAGATGAAGCAGCATTAGTCGTGGATGTCATGAGGACCAGGAGAAGAATACGCCAGCTCCGCTTCGGTAAAAGGTGCGTTTTATGTTTCACTATAGTCACTGTTAAAATTAAGAACTATCCGCTCCTCAGATTCCTGGATAGCTAAAAGGTTCTATCATAGCTTTGGGTTAGGCTAGTAGTAGCGAAAGAATTGGCAAGGGCGTCGGCGATACCCTACTCGCTGGTGCAACGGGAGCCCTGTGCGGCAAGACCAGGAATAATCGTCCGGCAACATTTGCCGTACATACGCCGAAGAGCAGTCCACACCTTTTGTGCCGAACTTCAACGGGAAAGGGAAGAGAGTTAGTTTTCCCCTGACTTGCGTTTGGTGTCACGAAGTATAAATCGGGCCCTTGCACGAGCACGTTTAAAAGCTACAAAGTTCGCCTCCATAGGATGTAACGTAAAAAAACACGCACAGCAAGCTTGCATGCTTTAATAGCCAAGCGGCATTCCTCAGACCACCGAGGTACAGGAACGTGACGTGGTATATATGTACCCCGAGGAATGCTGGAATACGCTGCGAGAAGGATAGAGCAAGTAAAATACT
Source organism: Tenodera sinensis (assembly GCA_030765045.1). Lineage (NCBI taxonomy): Eukaryota > Metazoa > Arthropoda > Insecta > Mantodea > Mantidae > Tenodera > Tenodera sinensis. The sequence goes on along the minus strand of CM060964.1, from coordinate 98,756,234 downwards.
CGTCACCGCCTGCGGTGCCGTATGTAGTAAAAGCGGGCGTTAAACACTAACAAACAGGATGGTGGCCATATAGGCGAATGTTAATGGGATAATGATCACTGCCAAATAAGTTGGAAAGTACGGACCAGTGAAGAAGTGGTACCATTGATGGGCTACAAAAGGAATCATCTAGCGCTGAGTGTGTACTGTAGGCAGATGATCAAAAGGTAGGCATGCCAGTGTCTAATATGACTAAGCCGTACATATCGCAAACATCTGCTACAAGGCACCCATGATCATTGTCAGTGTCAGAGCCCCGTAAAGTGTTTTTGGCATTCAGATAGCCTAAAAGGAGGAGTGGTGGCAGAATCTGTGCCAAAAGAGCCCAAAGAACATTCTTGTGTACGACACTGATGGCTGACAGATAGACATTGCAAACAGAAACAGAGGCTCTGCATCTGTACATGTATCGCTACAGCTTGCAGCAGCATAAGTGCTATGCTGGTGGTAGAGATGTTATGCGCCACCAGAATAGTAACACCACCGATTGCTCGCCTATCAGCTGCAGAGTCATGTGTAATTGCTGAAAAACCATGAAGGTGGAGAGCGTGTTTAGGCTGCAAATGGGTTTCTTGTAAACAGATGATTGATGGAGGGTGCTGAGAAAGTAGATGCTGTATGTCCGAAACATGTGCCCAGAACCCATTAACATTCCACTGGATTTTTTCCATGGTAAAAACGAGATTAGAGGTTGGTCTTCATCTGTTTCTTCTTTACCTTAATCAACTTTGGACAGTGGGTGGGGAATATACAGGATGTACAGGAGTCGGAAGATGCCCTGCAGCTTGCAGAGTGGGACTTTATTTAGGATCAGCGGCTGCTGGCACGAATAATAGGCCTGGAACGATGTTTGTCAACAGGCTGGCTATGGCTTGTGAACGTCTTATGAGCTTTTGTCTGCATGGCTGAAGATGTAGTAGCCGGTGCAGGTGTGGCACGAGATAGTGAAGGGGTACTCGCTGGTAGGTCTGTCTGTGTGGAAGCGTCGTACACAGGAATGTGCTGAATGGCTACAGTGTTGACAAGAGCGCATCGGGCAGCTAAGGCATAACCTGTGGTGGTGGCAGGTTTCAGTTGCTCAAAGCAACAACATGCTTCTGAAACATAAGGTGTTCTTTCAATTCCTGTATACACTTTCCATCCAGAAACTTTGCACACTTACGCTAGCTAGATGGATGATTCGCTCTACAGTTAAAACAAAAAGGATCACAGGTACACGCCATTCCTTCACGTGCTGATAAGCCACAACACTCATAGACAGCAGGATGGTTGCATGATGTCTTAGTATGTCCGAACTTCTGGCACTGAAAACAGCACTTAGGGTTCGGAACATACTGCCGGACTGCGGCACGTTCATAACCGCAAAAGATGTATTTTGGCAGCACAGTACCCTTGAAAGTGAGAAACACTGTCTGCAAAGGGTACTCTTTACCATCCTGCTTGCATGATAGCCGGTATGCTTGACAGATGAGTTGATCAGAGAGGCAGGTGACTATCTCATTAGTCAGATCATCGAAAGTAGAGGTGGTAATGACTCCCCTGCACGAGTTGAGCATTTTGTGGGGGGCTACCTGGATGGGGTAGGAGCCCAACAAACTTGCCTTTAGTAACTTCTGTGACTGGTCTGCAGTAAGCACCTCTATCAATACCGTCTCTTAGCCTTGTTGCATTCTTTACCAGACACAAATCCTGTCAACTTCCTTTTTAATGTAGAATGGGCTGATATCCCTAATCATTTTATCTTCACATGCTAAAGTCATTACCAAATACGTTTCAGTGGGAGTGTTTTTGCACAGATGCATTTTGGATTGAACCCCCATCTGGATCCGATGGCATCAGCCTGCCATCTGGGGGTTAGAGAAAAAAGGCAAAATCTCCATGGTCTGCGCCTCTCTGACTGACGTCAAAGCGTACTTCAGAGGGACTACCCTGTGATTTCCACTGCTTGTCTACGCGGGTAAACCATTCAGCACGCACACTGCAGCTTTATGCCCCTGCCACAAGGCTCCCCCCTTTAGGCAATGCTGTCTCAATGGAATCAATGTAGATTCAGGGGAGTTATGGTTGATTACACCGGGGTTCCGTCAGCAGTAAAATGTCCGGCCGGTGATACTAACCTGACGGTACATGGCTGCCGGGGAATGAATACTGACTGGGTCCTCAGAGAGCTATGTGGGGTACATGACAGTGTGGACGGGCTCCGCACCTAAGGCTACACATGGGGGCAGTATGAAGGGTCCGCCCAACCTTCGTGCCTGAGACCTCCGAAGAGCACACATGTTGGGGGCTGTGCTGAATCCGTGGAACAAGACCATGGAGAAAGAAAAGATCCCTGCTGGTGAGACAGGAGTTACAAGCCTAAGACCTTACAAATTAAGAATCATAATAAAGCTAAAAGAGAAAGAGGGTGGTGAATAGTAGCAACAAAAGCAGCTACACATGGCACAGTTGATGGATATGAAGGGGGTGAAATGATGGTGAGCAGCTCGTTAACCTGCGTTCGCCAAGATCCACAGTAGACCCCTGGGGGTCAAGACACAAAAAAGTTTTGCAACATGTGCAGGTATAGTTGTGATAAAATTATATCAACTTTGGCCATTGTGAAGATAAATAAATGTCCCTTACAATTTATACCAACTTACCTCAAACAAGACATTAACTTTAGAATTAGTTTTACCCAATGCATATGAGACATGCAGATTTTTATCCACGAATGGTTCCATTATAAGGTTTCACTCACTCATTGACAGGGAAAGTTGCTTCGTCAGAAAATTTCTCTCTAGTCAAAAAGCCTGATTCTCCATACAGATGCACATAATGGATGCAAATATGAAGCATAGCTGATGATCAGCCTGATAGTGTACAAAGATGTTGCATTTTGTAGGGGTAGAATTTTGGGTATTTTCTAATATGTTGACATGCTGCACATGACATAGTATTCTATGCAGATGTCCATCTGAAGCTTTTCGTGGGACCTGCTATCATAGGGGCATTGAAATAGTTTGGTTTCAGGAACATGCTTACAACCGTTAGTATGAGGCACATTAATAAAATAAAAGAATACTATACAATGTGCATATAGTTTTGTCTAGGTCTTGATTATAGTTTGGTATACTGTCAGAGATTTTTTTCTGCACCATTCTGCCACACCTCATACGCATTTGCTTGTAGGTTGGTGAAATAGTTCTAGAGTGCTTATGCTATGGTGGCATGTTGGTGCTATATTGTCTATGACAGTGGATAATATTTTTGTAATTAAATCAATATGGACAAATATATGAGTATTAAAAGAGGGAAAATTTATTTGGCATTTATTGATTTAGAGAAAGCTTTTGATACCATAGATAGGGAAGCACTATGGGTGAAATTGGGAATGAAAGGAGTAAGTACAAAATTTATTAAAGCAATACAAAATATATATAAGAACAATAAGTTTTGTATTAGGTTGAATGGAAATGAAATAACAGAGAAGGTTGCAAGTAATAAAGGGATGAGACAGGGATGTAAACTTAGCCCTATACTGTATAATTTATTTATAGATGATATGCTCGAATGTTTAGATTAAGATAATTTATATTTGCCTACAGTGAACAACAGAGAAATACCAGGTTTACTTTTTGCAGATGATTTAGTGGTAGGCTCAATTTCAATTGGAGGATTATCAAGGATTATACAAATTGTACACGATTATTGCAAGAAGTGGGGTTTGAAAATGAATTATAAAAAGTCAAAAGTAATGGTTTTCAAAAGAGGAAATAAATTGAAGAGGGAGGAAAAGTGGAATGTGAGAGGGGAGGAGCTGCAAGTGGTGAGGAAATTTGGGTATTTAGGAGTGAGATTGAGCAGTAATGGGAGATGGAATGATCAAAAGGTTAATGGTTTTGCTAAGGGAAAAATGGCGATGAATGCTATAAAACTATGTTTACAAAAGATACCTGGAATACAAGCCAAATGGCTGGAAGGAATATATACGACGGTGGTGGAAGCAAAAATGGCTTATGGTTATAGAGATTTGGGGAAGTGAAGAGGGTTGGGATGAGCTAGACAGAACAAATAGATTATTTTGCAAACAGGTACTGGGATTACCTATATCAGCACCAAATGGTGCAGTAATAATGGAAATGGAAAAGTTGGGTAGTAAGGGAATGAGGTGGAAAGGATATTAAAATATTGGTATAGATTAAGATTAATGCAAGATGAAAATATATTGAGGCAATGTTTAATAATGCAGGAAAGAGCCACTAATGGGATGAATTGGGTTCAGGGACTTAAGAGAACTACAGAAAATTGGAATGGGCAATCTATGGAAGGAGAGGGAGCAATTGGCTAGAGGTTTTTGGAAAGAGTAAGGAAGAGGATGGAGGATATAGGGAGACAGGAATTATTTCAAAGTCTTAGAGAAAAGAAAACTTTAGCATTATATAGTCAGCTAAAGGAGGAGTGGGATAGAGAAAAGTATGTGAATGTAACAGGGCGGGAAGAGATGGCTGGGCATGGACTAGATTATGTATACATAGATTAAGAGGACTGAGAAAAGGTGTAAGCTTGGACATATGTCCATTATGTGGGGAACATGATAGTGATTTTCACTATGTATTAGAATGTGAAGAAACAGGGTTGTGGAGGGAACGAGTTTTGCCAAAGAAATGGGGGAGGAATAATAAAGAGGTTAATAAGATTAAGAGTGAGTGAGTGGTGTTTAAGGGCCCGTCGACAGCTAGGTCATTTGGGCCCTTATATAAGATTAAGATAATGAAGCTAAGTAAGGAAGGTGATCTAAAGTTATTAGGGGAATTTATGGCAAGAATAAGGGAAAAATGGTATAGGAAACTGAATAGAAATAATGTGGACCAGGGTGGGCCCAATCATATATAAATAACCACAGAGTTAAAATGTAGGTGGGCCAAAGAATAAAATTAGCAACTTGAAAGGTAGGAAAAATATTATAAAATTGAAAGTAAGGGTATTGTAGATATGTTTTTGATGTATTTTGTTATAAGTTGGTTTAATTGTATTGTTTTGAGTATAAATAAATCATTCATTCATATTGTCTATAGGGGATATTGAACCTAATGCTTTCAAAAATGCAAAATTATAACATTATTGACTTATAATTTGGAGCCCTGCAAGCACTCCAATTTCTCATTGAAATTGCTGTTGAACACATGCTGCACTTACATTTAAAAAACTATAGACACATTGCACTTTGTTATTCAGTAAACAGCATTTTGTTTATTTGATCATTGCTGAGCAATTCATTTGGTTTATGCAATAACAAGGTTGATACAAATATCTCATGCTTTAATATCACATTAGAATTGAAATGAATTTTATAATACCATATTGTAAACTTTACAGCCATTTTAAATTATGTCTTCTCAAATGCATCACCTGTATGTGTACATATCCACTGTGTTTAACATTTTGTACTGATTTAAATTTTGTGGAGAACAAAACCAAGAGTAAGCAGTTTGCTTAAATTCCAGTGTCTGAGGCGTGATTATTTCTGCTGAGTACAAGAAGTGCAACATACATGGAGTTGAAGCTCAGGCTCCCGAGGAAGCACTTGGTGCTTTGCAGGTAATTTTTATGCATAAATATTCTGAATTAAATATATTTCCTCTTTTGCTTACAAATAGATACTGTGAGCAAACATTTCTGCTATTATGCATATGCACTGGTTAGATATGCTATTTTAGCAAGTGTTTTAAAAAATGTACTATTGCTGTTTGATATTCTGTTGTGAAGGTTTTATACTTTACTTTTTATTTGCTCTCACCTATTTTCTCCTCAAAATTAAAATTCCCTATCACATGCAATAGAGGGATTGTACCCCAGGAAAATATATTTGCACTCTATTTCACAATGAGTGGCAATTTTCTGATGGATGAGACACATTTCTCTTGGATTTACTGTATAACAGCAGCATCAAAGTCATTGATTTGCAAACAGTATGCTTTGAGCCATTTCCGCCCCCCCCCCCCCCCCCCCCCTTTTTCCAGGAGTACTCAGCACACAGAATCCTTCTCTTGACCCCAATTCTTCCTTATCCTTACTAATTGTTTCTATTGTAGAAATTGAAGCACCAGTATAATATGCAGCAGCTTTAGTAGATTTTAATGCTTCATCACATTTGATAACGTCATTTGCACTTTCTTGCAAGTCATGACAAAATTTACAGCCCCTTAATTATCAATAGGACCTTACTCAGTAAAGTAGTTTATGAAAATTTCTGAGGTGAATACTTAATTAGATTCTAATGTTTATTGTGTAGCCTGATAATATAAACCTTCTGACCTCACTACATAACTAAGATTACAGTTTTCCCTCTCCGCACACTGTATCCTGCAGGGTTAATGAACCTACGATACGGTGCCATTGAAATGAAGACAACAACAATGATGATAATAATAATAACGATAATTATAACAATAACAACAATAATAATAAATACTACTTAGTGTTGGTGGAGTAATACATTTGGAAAAGTTTTATTTTTAAACAAATGAATCGTGAATACTACAATAGTTGTGCTTTCCATGTGAGTACTGCGCAGATCTTTTCTGGCTACCAGAGATGTGGTTATGTCAGACACAAAGGGTCAACAATCTGGTTTTGCCATATTTCCATACCTTCTTTGTATAAGGAATGGCAGGGCATGAATTGATCACTGGACTAAGAGACTGGACATGTCAAGAAAATTTAGAAATTGGGTCTAAGAATTTTTTGCACCAAAGCTTATGAGCAGTGTTCGCAAGATACTATCTAATCCCAGCACTGCTTTGAGAATAATATGAAGTAAAATGTCCTTTTAAGACGTAAATAGCTTGAGGGGTGGACGATGCTGGGAAGTGAGGAGTGATGGGGGGAGGGTAGGGGCAAATGGAACTACCTTACTGGTCATCATTTCTGCTTATGAGTACTCTTAAAGTTGTACTGTCACAGCTCCATATTAAGCTTGACTTAGTGAAATGAAGAAATTTCCATATGTTAAGTTAACAGTAATGAAGCAAGAAAATGGTCAGAGGTATTACAATCCAGACCAAAAAAAGACTATCCTGAAGGGACTTGATTCAACAAATATCCTAAAAGTAACTATAATGCCAGTAAAAACAAAAGGCATATTTGCTGCCAGATTTGATCCAAAAGTAACAGTTTCAAAAGTGTCTGCTCACCTACAGAGTAAGAGCTTAAAAGTCCTTAAAGTAATTAAACTTAAAATTCAAGATGGCAGCATGTGTTTATAGTTGGGCAGTTACTCGTGAATCTTTTGGAAATAAATCGAGTTATAATAGCAGTTCTATTTCGCCTCTGTAGCACAGTTGGTAGCGTGCTTGGCTCTAGCACTGAGGACCCGGGTTCTATCTCCAGTACCAGCATGGGGATTTTATCTCCTCTGGGAGGTCTGGCATGGGGTGCACTCAGCCTCTTTAGATCCCGAGGGGACCAATTGAGGAGCTACCTGATGGAGAAGTAGTGGCTCCAGGTCAAGAAGGCTGTATAACTGACTGGGAGGGCTCGGGGCACTGTCCATGCCCCACCCTCCAGTACTGCACTCCAGCAATGACGCCTGTAGTGGGCAGAGGTGGGGGACACAGCAGCTGGGCGGCAAGCCTTGGCCCTTCATGGGCTGTTGCACTAGGGGTTTAGTTTTATAATAGCAGTTACAAAGCAATCAACAAGAAAAACGGGTGTGAAACATGTGAAAACCCCCAGAAAGGAGAAAGTTTTTGTAGCAATTGTTAAACGCATGGTGTATGTGAATGCGTTGCATCATTAAGAATGATAATCGAGATATTAAGGAGAGAGCTTGATGCAGGAATCAAGAAGTAAGAGATCTATGAAATAAGAATCAGCTACTGAAGAAAGAAAAACAGGACGTTGTGAGGAAATTCAGTGAAAAACACAAAAAAGCGACTGATGAACGAAATGAACAATCGAACAGAAATATGGAATCACAGTGGATTCTGCTTAGACACAAGCATTGGCATAGGTTTCAACAGAGAAATAGGAAGACTCCAACTAAACGGATGTATGAGATGCCTACATAACCTCTGAACTGAATGGATGTGAAGAAATGACCTTGTTAGAAGAACAAGAAAACATCGAGATGGAGCAACTCTATGAGAAGAAATCAGCAATTATTGTAGGAGACTCAATAGTATGTTATGTTGTCAGGTAAGTAGAGGAGGGAGCATCAGTTTACTGCTACCCGGGAGCCAGGATTCAACATTTGGGTAAAAAAATGTTAGATAATACGGACAATCCAGAAACCATCATTCTTCATGTGAGTACAATGATCTATGCTCTGGAAGGTATTAAGCAAGAAATGTCTTGTGTGGTAAAAACAGTGAAGGAAATATTTCCACTAGCCGGATTTGGGTGAGTGGTATTATAAGTTGCAGAAACATGGACTTTGGACATATAAGGGCTGCAAATGATATACTTGAAGGGGTACACAGAGAAACTGACTGTGTTTTTGTTGACAATAATGCATTTATTGGTGACTTTGACATAGGAAGAGATGCACTCCATTTAAAAGGAGAGGAGCAGTTAAGTTTGCAGGTTATTGAACAGGGTTGAGAATTATCTGAAGCCAAAAAACGTGTAATTGTAGGGAGAGGTGTTAAAAAAATCACAAGAGCAAAGTGATGGTGTAATGGGCAAATTCAATAATGTGATATTATACAGTGGGACACTTGAAAAAAAGCATTCAAATAATGTTGCAGTCCTGCATCAAAGTATACAATATCTAGCAAACAAAGTAATAGTTCGGTCTCATATACGTGTCCAGTACAATCTCTCAATAGAGCAAGTAGGAACAAAAAATTTAACATTATACATAAAAATGTACAATATCTAGGAGATTACCGTATTATTACATGAAAACAAATCTATGTTCTAGCCATCTCTGAGCATGGACTAAAGGAAAGTGAACTAAAACTTTGCCAACTAGACGGTTACAAAAACATAGCCTATTACTGTAGACATAACTATAAAGGTAGTGACACAGCTCCTTTTATCTCAAAATAATTAACACAACTCCTAAAAAATTTCATGCTATTGATCACCAAGTGCTAACATTAACCCAGATATGCCTGAAACTTGTTTTAAAAAAATATGTTAAACCTTTTTCACAGAATGGATATAAATGCAGTTGTGAACAATAATTTAACACAATTTTGTATTTATTTTGCACACTTTTGTCAAAAACAGGTGTCCTTTTAAAAGGATAGTAGGAATATAGGCATATATTTTATCAGCATTTCAAATACAACAATTCTTTAGTCTTTTGTATGATAGCAAAACATGCTACATGAAGTGCAACATTACACTACTGGCATTTAGTAGGCACTTTTTTTATGACAAAGATGGCAACTTGTTCTTCCTTGCAGTATATCTGTTACTCTTCTCCACAAGAAGTTGCAACACACCATTATAAAGAATAAAAAAAAACTTGAAAATGATTCTAAAGGAGACTGATCCTGTTTTGCAAGTAATCATTCAGGGCACACAGCAGGCAAAACACTGAGCTTACCATGTTTCCAAACACATCGCTTTTAACTGGAATTTGTATTCGTTTTACTTCCCCCTTAATTATTGTCTTAATGACCACTAGTTGCTCCACTGTTATTTCACTTTTATCATCTCCTTGAATTTAATTTTCCACTATCTCTTCTTCCTCACTCTCTTCATCTTGCTCTGAATCCACTGTTGTAGGAATGCAGCATTGAGAAAATTTTGCTTCAGCGCTCAGCTGACTCCCAGGAAAATTACTGGGAGCCATGGAATCATCTTTCCCAGAATCTTCATCTGACAAGTCAGGATTTGTTGCATTTACTAGTGGCATTACAGCTATTTCTAAACTTTTATCAGTTGGTGTGTCCACATCCTTAACAATGAGCACTTCATCGAACAACAAACCTAAAATGACAGAAATATACTGAAATAATGCTGAAATGTTTGTGAAAATGCCTAGTGTCCCTTCAAAAGGGCACCAAGCAATACTTTATATATGTAACAAAGCTATTAAAAATGCAAATTTTGTTTTACTTTTAAAGATAAACACATGTCTTTGGAAATCAGTAACATTATAATATAACTCGTTACTTCAAGATAAACTACATAAAACTTACCTTTCAGAACGTATGATGTTGCAAACAAGCATGTTGAAAACAAGGTCAAGAAACAGATGATTTATTCACATCAACAATCCCTTCCAAGAATACAAAACTCAAGTAAACCACACCTTGATAATGTCTAGCTGAGATTATTTTAAAATCTGTCTATGTATATATTAATATGGTGATGTATATTCTTTTAAGCAGATAATAAATGAATGAATGATATAGAAAACAAATGTGACATGTAAACAGTGTGCAATACAGAAAATACACCTGATTTATTAGTTATAGCTAATGAAGCCTATGTTGAGGTCAGGGAAACTAGCAAAAGACACTGTAAGTAGTAACCAAAAACAGTGTAGTAAGGTTAGGTTCTCACCAAATTACAATGTTTGTAAACAAAGCACTGAGGTCAAAGGTTTGGATACTGCAAACATCCTTAGTATGAATATACAGTGCCTAAGAAACAAGGCAGAAGAGTTAAGTATGTATTTAAAAGATTTAGACTGTCATGTACTCTGTCTGAGTGAACATTGGTTAAAAGAAGAAGAAATAGGTTATGTAAAAATAGAGAATTTTAAACTAGTAAACTATTTCTGTTGTAAAAAGCATAAGAATGGGGGGGGGGGGGGGGTAGTGGTCTACATTCGAAATTCATTAGAAGCAAAGAAACTGAAACTTAAACAGTTTTGTAAAGAAAGGGTTTTCGAAGTAACGGGGGTAATTATTGATTCATACAAAATCATAATAGTTGCAATTTATAGGTCACCTTTAGGAGATCCCAATTTGTTTTTAGAAGATATTGACAAGCTTTTAAAGCATCTTATAAAATTTGGGCATAAGGTAGTTGTTTGTGGGGATATAAATGCCCATTTTGATGTCACAACAGATAGGAACACAGTAGATAACTTCCAAAATTTATTGCGACAACTAGGCTATCATTGTGCAAATAGGTTACAAACACGAGGGTCTGCATGTCTAGACAATATCATAACAAATTTGAAGCAACAGTGTTATTCAATAAATGTACTAGAGCATTCACTATCGGATCATCAACCATTATTTTTTCAGGTATCTGCATCAAAAAAAGGCAATCAAGAACCTGAAAAGAAAACAGTAAGAGAAATAAGATACGTAAATGAAGGCACTGTACAAAATTTTAAAGACAGTTTGAGATCAATAGATTGGGAAGAGAGGTTATATAGTAAAGCAGACTCAGCAGAAAACATTTTTAATATATTCTTCAAAACCTTGATGTATTCATTTGACAACACTTGTAAAAAGCATAAAAAATTGTAAATATTAAACAAAAGGGTAAAAGAATTAAAAGGCAAGAATGATGTAACTGTGGTTTAGAAAGTATGAGAAATAAGCTTATAATTTTACAAGATATGTATAAGAAAAGACCAAGCGATTCACTTTTAACAGTAGTAAAGGAATTTAGAAGTTGTTATAAAAAAGCCATAATAGAAGCAAAAAAAGAAGTAAATCAAAATCTAATAAACAACTCTGAGAATAAATGCAAGGCTGCATGGCCCGTGATTAACTCGATAAAGAAATCAACTGAAACAATAAGTTTAGATGAGTCAATACTACCTGATGACTTTAACAATTTTTTCATAGAATCTGTTAAGGAACTAGCATTGCAGGTAAATTATTGCAGTAATAGCGCTTGGAGTGGAGTAAGAGAAATGCCTCAAGGGGATGAAAATGATACATTTGTGCTAAAAACAGTAACATGTGATGTTGAGAGGGTAACAAAGAAACTCAAAAATTCAAACACAAAAGACATTTATGATTTTTCAAATAATTTTATCAAAGAAATTTTACCATGTATTTTAATTCCCTTGACTTGCTGTATCAATAGTTGCATTGAGGAAGGTGTTTTCCCAGTAGTTTTAAAATATTCAAAAGTGACCCCAGTATACAAAAAAGGCGATAAGCAAAAACCAAATAGTTACAGACCAATATCTATAATTCCCACAGTAGCAAAAATTTTTGAATGCCTTATAAAACAGCAACTACAAAATTATTTTGAGATGAGAAATTTGTTTAGCGATAGTCAATTTGGATATCGAAAAGGTAGGTCAACCATACATGCAGTAGACTCACTAGTGGAGAAGATTCACCAGGCGTTTGAAGATGGAGTTACTGCACATGCTACACTATGTGATTTAAGTAAAGCTTTTGATTGCGTAAATCATGAAATCTTGATAAAGAAATTAGAATATTATGGAATAAGAGACCACAGTGTAAAAATTTTCAAATCCTACCTCGAAAATCGACAACAGATAGTATCAGTCGGAGGGAAAAGATCTCGGGTATCAAAAGTGACAACCGGAGTTCCACAGGGATCAGTTCTAGGGCCTTTACTTTTCCTGATAATGATTAATGATGTAAATTGTTCTCCATCTCATACAGTAGTATATGCTGACGATACATCTTTTCTAAATTTACATAAAGATGAGGAAGTACTGTCACAGTTAGTAAAAGCAACAACCGAAAAATCGCAATCCTGGTTTCAAAGCAATGGCTTTTACATGAATGAAAACAAAACACAAAATATCCGCTTTACTTTAAAAATTGTTGAACAAGCACAAAACAATGCAAGCGACACAGTTAAACTCCTAGGCATGATCATAGATAAACAACTATCCTGGAATCCCCACATTGATCAAATATGTAGAAAATTATCAACAGTGGTATTTTTGCTTGCTAACTTAAAATGAGTAATATCACAAAATTATGTTTTAATGGCTTATTTCTCATTTTTTCAGAGTATTTTTAGATATGGACTAGTACTATGGGGTAGTAATCCAAGGATAGTAGAAATCTTAATAATTCAAAAAAAGATTATAAGAATATTGACAAATTCAAACAAGGTAGAACACTGTAAACCATTATTTGTAGCATTAGGAATTCCGACAGTAGTAAATGTATATATTTATGATGTTTTGATCAGTATCAAAGAAAATTTACTTAATTTTAACTTAAGGAATTCAGTACATGAACATGGGACAAGAAATATGAATAGAATTGATCTGCCATATCATAGACTACAGAAAACATCTAGATACTATAAAGTAACAGGAATAAAGCTTTTCAATGCACTCCCACAAGAAACAAGAAACCTGAATGTTCAAACATTTAAGAGCAGACTGTACAAATGGCTAATAGACAATCCCTTTTATAATGTGCAAGAATATTATGAACAAAATAAGACTGGATTGTAAATTTATGTAAATCTTAGTTGTAAATAAAGTAAGTGTAATCTTAAGTTAGCAATGTATGTGAATGTATTTATAGAATGAGTACATAATAAGTTGTTTTGACGAAGTCTATTGTGATTAATGTAATTACTAAATGACTAATAAAGTTATTTTTATTATTATTATTATTATTATTATTATTATTATTATTATTATTATTATTATTATTATTATTATTATTATTATTATTATTATTATTATTATTATTATTATTATTATTATTATTATTATTATTATTATTATTAATTATTGTAATTACCAAAATGGCAAATAAACTGATACAAAGTAATACACATATTGTTAATTTCATGTATAGATAGAAAAACACAACTTTAAGGATTTCTAAAACTTGGGGGATGTTAGGTGACCCAATTCTATGGGAAACTTAGAAAAGAGCAGCAGGAGGATAAGTGACCGAACAAGAACTGTTGGAAGAACATCAGAAAAGAGGTTTTAATGTTATTGTATGGAGCTGTCAGTATATTAAAACTAAACTGGGATAATTTAGTAGTGTGCTTGAACCTAAACTGTGTGGACAGGCTCTGTCTTTCAGAACATTGGCTCTCTAAAAATGAGAGTGAATTTGTTTTATTGAATAATTAGGTGCTGCAATACATATATTGTTGGTAAAAATATAAGAATTGTGAAGTAGCATTCATCTCTTCAACATCTTTAAATTGTGAAACTATGGATATCTGAATGAGGAAAAGGTATTAAGAAGTAGTTTGTATGAAATAAATCAGCATAATGGTGCTCCCAGTGGTGGAATAGATATTTTTCTAGGAAAGTTAGAACAACTTTTATTGTTTTTTGTGAATATCTCAAAATGGAAATATAATATATTACTTTGTGGAGAGACAAATTTATATGTAGCTATAAAAATGAGGAAACAAGTTAAATTTGTGAATATATATATTATATCCATTGATGTTTGATACTTCCACCATTGATATGCTGACACATGGGTTGAAATCTGTCCATCTTGCACTGTGTGTTGAAGTAAAACTTGATTCTTGCTATGTACCTCTGGAAACAAAGTAATTGAAAAGTAATCTTTTTATTGTAGATAATATGCAGTTTTAAGTCTTTATTAGGTACTACTGACCGGGGTCTTTACAGTCACTTGCAAGAAAACCAATTTTAATTACTTTTAATAAGCTTAATAGCCTTTTTAATATTTGATTACCTGTTAAAAAAGAAAATTTTTACTTCAAACAAGAAAGGCTAAATTCAAATGGTGAATGACCAGTATCTTCAAACATGCAGCATCTTTATACATTGTATAGGTCTTCTAATAATGATAAATTATAAAGATTAAATGTTGTAAAATCAGGAATGTATAAAAAAAATTATTTCTGGAGGCAAACTTACTTGAATGTTGCATGCATTGAATGTGTAAATAATAAATGTAAGACTATTAGCTAAGTTTAACTCTTCCAGGCTTGTAGCCATGGTCTAGAAGCCATTGAAGATACCAACATTTTGCCAGATATTGTGCTTGGTATCTTCAGGGTAAGATGATTTGTTGTCTGTGCTGGTCAGAGTTCGAATGCGGAAGCAACAACTGTGGCACCCTTATATAGTGGGGTGGGCAGGGCTTGTTGCCGTGGCTAATATGGTGATTGGCTTGCATCAGTTGGAGAGGCTTGTTGCGCTGGTTAAGCTGGTGATTGGCTTGCATCGTTTGGCGGCCTGGGTGTAGGTGGGGTTTTATTACAGGTGTTGTGTTTGAAAGGTTATCTAAGACGGGCATCCATGCTTTCTGTACACAGAGTGCTTCTTCCTTTCGGTTGAAGTTGTCTCTGTGTTTGTAGATTTCTATGGCCTCCAATCAGCAGCTTCACAATCACAATGGCCAACGTGAACCTTAATGTCTACCAAATGGTAAAAACGTAAAACAGTCCATATAACAGAAACAGAAATGCACGCAAATATGAAAAAAAAAAAAAGAAAGAAAGAAAAGAAATATGGATTTGCATTTCAGAATAATGAATACAGCAACTGAAAAACAGTTAAAGTTAATGAATCTATCAATTGAAGAATCCTTAAATTAGTAGAAATGATGAATCCAAACAAAACTGTAGATTGTCCTAAGCAGTTGAGCATCCCCTCCTGCAATGCAGGTTTTTGTGGCTCATAGATCTGAGTCTGACTATTATACTGGCTACCTTTCAAGAACAGTGCTAACAGCAGCGATAAGCCAAGTGTTGAACATCAGGAGAGTGTAATGCAATTAACAGAATGCTGATATGAATCATGATGAATCATTTAAAAAACGCAATGATTCAGTGATTTAAGAGCACAACCAAAAACACATGGCAACATATAAGAATGTACTTTTTCATTAACTCCATAGTGTTTCAGTGCAAGAGAGTGATGACAGGAGAGGCGTCATAAATGTTACTGTAGAGCTAGACTTTTCACGGTATCTATTAAAAGTAATTTTGTGATATTTTGACTGTAACATACTAATGTCATGCTTTCAGATCTCACTGGCTATTCAGGCAATGGCATAAGCTCTAAGCAGAAGAGTGAACATATGATGGAACTACCTTTCATATAACTACAGCTGTACAACTGTGAGTACCTAGCCAGGTAAAGGTTACTATAAATTTGGGAGCATTTTTGTTTTAAAACCTGGGGAAATATGAATTCTATCTTGTTGGTGCTACTGGATCTATAACACAGTCAATGTTAGGTTATAATGTAGTGTAGTTAATATTTCTTCTAATTAATGGTGTCCCTAGCCATTTGTGTAAGGAGTTTGTCATGGCAATAAGATTCTCCTTGAAAGTAATCCAGTCACCTTTTGAAGCCTTCTCATAGTTGTTTACTCCAAAGAAAAACAGAGTATTAGCTCTGAGAAAACATTTTCAGAAAGCCTTTAATTGATATTACATTCAGAAGTAGAGAGATGTGAAGCAACTTCAGTGTTACAAATATCTGATATTGGGTTAATAACTAAAATATGTAGGCTTTCACAGCTGGCATTAAAATTATAAGATGAAGTATCTTCTGGGCTGTTTTGCCATGGTCTCCTGGAGATTGGTGTTCCAGATGTTTCATTTACAGCTGTGGTAGACATCCTCAGTGGTACTTTCGAAGTCTCTTCGGAGAAGGTATCGGCACATTTGATGCGTTAACTGTCTGTATCGCTCTATTTATGCTATGTGCATTGTCTGCTAATTGGCCTGGGTGGGCAGGGACATGATGGCTGGAGGATGGGGCTCTATTTCTATTGTGCTGCTGTTCTCTCGTGATTGGCTCTCTCTGCTTTCCTGTTTCTTATGACATTCTAGCAGGAAAGCAGAGCAAGCCAATCACAAGAGAACTGCAGCACAAGAGAGATAGAACACCGGCCACCATGCCCTTACCCACCCTGGGCCAATCAGCGGACAAGTGTAAATAAACATAGTATAAATAGAGTGACACAGATAGTTAACATATTAAATGTGGCAATACCTCCTCTGAGGAGACTTTGGAAGTGCCACTGAGGATGTCTACTGCAGCTGGAGACGAAACGTATGGAACACCAATCTCCAGCAGACCATGGCAAAACAGCCCAGGAGATTTAATTTAAAAGGTGAGTCAATTAATAACACTGAACAACACTTACAACATAATTTTCCGGAACACATTTCGAAGGTTAACTTTCCTCCATTATCAAACAGACAATAACTGGGTTTACAAACTTCTATGAAACGAAGATAGCCCAGGAGATACTTCATCTTATAATTGGGATAGTAATATTTATACTTCTTGTAAGTTTTTTTTTATCAAAACATGCTTTGAGAGCATTCACTTCCATTGTCTGTTAAAGTCTGACTGCTGTTTAAAGATGTTATTCATGGTTCTGTGGTTGTAGAGACTACTACTTCTCTGCCACCATCAGCACCACCAAAAGTACAATTTTTATACACTCTACACACTCTACACACAGAAACTTTGAGGCATATTCAAAGATTACAAATGCACTAACTGAAACCAGACCATCAGAATAATAACCACTGGCAATAAACAAGTTGCTGGAATTGGTAGCTTGTTTGGGGAGGCCAGAGAATTCCCAAATCTGTCATGCTGTTAACAAGAGATCTTGTATCTTTGGAAATCACCTGTACTACTCCTATTGACACTGAACAAGGTTAATAAGAGTGTTTTTTTTTTTTTTTTTTTTTTTTTAAATTAACGTCCTCCAACATTGTGTCATATCAGACGAGTGGAGAAAGAAAGAAGCAAATGTTAACTATTAAATACTCTAAGGCTTATGCTATCATTATCAGTAATAAAAGGCTTACTTTTCAATTTTGCAGGTTGTTTTATACAATGCATAACTTTTATTTATTTACTGTTTGCTGGAATTTAAGAAATTGTCATTTGATTTTTCAAGCTAGGTCAAAAGATCCCACAAATTAGAAGCCTGAGGAGGTGAAATGGAGCAAATTCTGATTGAAAATGAAGAGGTCCAGTTTTGAATCACATCATGTCATTCATCTGGGTGAGCTTTCTTTCTCTTTTTATTACGAATCAATATTAAGGCAACCTTAATGTTTTGTTGTTCAGGGTATTTGCACATTCAGGGCCATATAATGGTCGTGCTTACACTGGGTGATTCAGAAGTTGTCCACAAACTTTTGGAGTATAGTAGAGGTGTACATTTCTACAAGTTTTACTATCTGAACCTGGTTGCCCCAACAGGTAGGTTTTCCACGGGTCAACCTAATCATAGCCAGGTAATTTTCCTCGGTATTGGACATATGAAGAAAAACCTGCATTATACCTGTAACAGCAGTAGCAAATGTTTTAAAGAGGTGGGATTGGGAAACTTCTGATTGCTTATGGTAAGCAGGCTAAACTTTTATTGAATCTTGTTTTTTGAGTCACTTTATTTACACACACCATCACCTATAAAATGTTGGAAAAACTAAGACATTTTGAAGATCATTCAATCACATCCTTAGTCGTTGGGTGACTGAAGCCAACTTCTTCCTCCACCACCACCTCTCTGCTACTGTGGGTCTATTGCCATCTGGTGTTAGGGGCACAAAGTTTTAACACTTTGTTCAGTGCCAGGATTTCAAAATTTAAAACAGGACCATAGCAGCAGAGAGGTGGTGGAGGAAGAAGTTGGCTTTAGTCACCCAATGGCTGAGGATGAGATGGAATGATCTTGAAAAGTTCCAGTTTTTCCAACATTTTATAAGCAAAGGTGAGTGTAAATAAAGTGACTCAAAAAGCTGGATTCAATACACAAGAATACTTCACTGTTTATAGTGTTTCTATTTTTAATATTTAGGCTAAATATCATACATGACCATATGCTATGAATCCCTTTGCTTATTACTGTTAGATATGTTATTTTTTATAATTCTATGTTCCAAACTGCTAATGAAATACACTTAACTGTTAAGAAGGTTTTTATGGGCTACTTTGACCATTAATTTGTAAAGGTTTTTAAAATAGTTTGAGATATTTGCAAGTTGATATATATCTTTTAAGTGTTATCGTCATCATTGTCACCATCATAATCATCACCACTGCTGCCACCGCCACCACCGCCACGACCACCACCGCCACCACCACCACCACCGTTATATCCTTATGCTCACAGCGGTTCAAAATGTGTACTTTTAACAAACAGGGCAAATGACCTCAAGTATATTTTGATTATCTCATAATTATTTATTTGGCCATTTGTGTAATCTTTAATTGTTACCTGTTAGATAATGGGTGCTTCCTTGCAAGGTGATATATGCTTTGATTCAGTCATCACAAAGGTGCCCATTTAAAATTGTTGCAATCAAATAAAAGGGCCTGAAAACTTGGAAGATTGTAAAGATTGTAAAAGAGCAAGACACATTAAAGTAAACTTAAGGCATCTAACAATGTGAAAAACATTTAAAAATGTTGGAGAACACCCATAAATGTGGGAATTAGAGAGAAAGTATATAGAGTTAGACATTGTAAAATTGTGGAACATTATTTAAAAACATCGAAAATGCTTTAGAAAAGTATTAAGAAAGAAATAATTCTCCCTACTATTAAGTTTAGATAAAATATCACTTGTTATGTATGTCCAAAGTAAGCATTGGTTAATAGGTCTAGTAAGGTTTTAGGTCCTGCAGGCATACCAGCAACTCTTAGGTCCAAATCATACTGCTCAATATGGAGGGGAGGATTGGAGAAGATAAAATACTGCCTCCCCTCACTCCAGGACAAGCTCTTATGCGTGTTGCCTAAGCAAGCAGGCAGGCATAGACAGCAATAGGTTGAAAACTGTAGACTTGTATCTTATAGAGGGGTGAAAACAACTTTAGAAAAGGAGCTTATGATATAGGAAGCAATCCTGAATGAGTGTAATCGTGGGAATGTCATGAACTACAATTAGTTTGTAAGGTATTTGAATAGCCTAGTAACAGCGAAGGAATTCAAATTTGTGATAAATTGAGCCAGAAATTGGAATGATTACATCACTTACACTGTTTATGTCCCTATCGGTTTCAAGAGCTATTGCCCCCATAATCAGAAGTGACTGACTGTGTCCTAGTGATTATTTGTGGTAACAATACAATACATCTAGCTGTGGGGTGATGAACTTCCATAGTGGATTTGGTGGCAACAATTCAAAATTCATTAAACTGTGTTTGTGTTTTACGATTAAAATATTCTTCTAAGTATCCAAATCTGTTGTGTGTTTTGTAGACTTCAGGAATGTATGTGAGGTGTTATGATATAATTGGTTGTCCAAAAGTAGTGTGAAACTACAGATTTATCCATCTGTATTTGATGCAGCTCATATGTTCTTCTAATTTGGTTTCTAAATGTCTCTTAGTTTTACCTTTTGGTTACATTTTGGACAATTGATTTGAGAAACACCTGCTCTTTTGTTCTGTGGTGTTGGGTCCTTTAACCTGTTGCAGAGTATTTCTGTACACTGAAATTATTTTGTGGAACTAAGCAAATGTGTTGAGGCGGAAAGTCGTTGTTTCCTCGTTGTTGGATCGCCATTTGAAGCTGAAGTCGTTGTTCGGTTCTCGTTGTCGCCCGTTGATTCGGTTCTTTCCCGCTAGCTCAGCTTGAGATCTCTTTATTTTATCTCGGGTCTGCGTAGGTGTGTGATAGACAACCCAAGAAACCTTTGCATACTATTTATGGCATCTTAGATACATGTGGGAGCTATGCCGATCTGCTCCACGCAGAAGAATCGCACTCACGTCTGCACTCCACAACGTGCGGTGCTGGTCTGGGCAGTGACCAGACGCTTTCTCGCGTACCCACGCTAAGAAACCGTCTCTTCAATTTTGAATGTCATGACGTCATCCAAGAAAGCCTCGTATCCAAAATGCTATTTCCTTTTCCCGCAATTTAGAAATGTCCCTTTCTATTATAACATGTTCTTTTATGAATTTCGAATATATAATTACCTTTTTAGGATTAAACGATGTTTACTTTATATTTTATTAAATATATCGCGTGACTTTTAAGGTTTTCAGACCTGACTTTCGAACGTGTATTTAAACTATGTAGTATGACGTCATGACTCGTTAATTTCAAACCAATAATGTGTTTATCCTACAAATTTAACGACTATTATTTACTCATATCTTGCTCACCTTACAACACTTCCTGCTCTATTATCTATGTATGTTATTACTCAACACTTATCGCAAATCTCACATCCGGCACTTAAATTAAACTATGTAGTATGACGTCATGACTCGTTAATTTCAAACCAATAATGTGTTTATCCTACAAATTTAACGACTATTATTTACTCATATCTTGCCCACCTTACAACACTTCCTGCTCTATTATCTATGTATGTTATTACTCAACACTTATCGCAAATCTCACATCCGGCACTTAAATTAAAACGTGTCTTTATCAAGCACATTTGATTGGAAATCTAAATTTCGGTATCAAATGCCCCCATTTATGTTATTTTATTATTTCATAATAAAATAATGTAAATGTCTTGCCCGAAAGAAAAATTAAAAATTACTCCTGTATTTTGAATAATCGGCAACACTCCCATTATATACAATTTTCAATTACACTGTTTTGAAATTGGTTATTAACATATTTTCTCATTAATCTTTTTAACATGACAAACAATTGTACACTTGACTAAACATTAATCCTTAAATACTAATTACAATATGTTATGGTTTCTTCTGTGAAGCTTTTATATAAAGGTTAAATTTCAAGAGTCTTTCTTTATACTTCCTTCGTTTAGTTCATGTTTGCTCACTTCGCTCTCACTATCACTTGCACTGTGATTTTTCACTTTTGTTATTGTAACACATATCTGTACTAGATCCTTTAAGCACTAAAGTGTACATATATTTATATAAATCCATTACACTCTTCAGACAAGTTCTTTCTTTGTCTTGCTGTGATAACTATCTATACATCTAAATATTTTAACAAATGGTTACAAAGTAAATATTCTGTTTTCTCTCTATGCGGAGATGAACATTTTAACAATCTTTTTGAAGCTGTTATTGTGAGCTCTATACAATATATTTTTTAAGCTCTTTGTAGTATATAGCAATTCACATTCTGCATTTTTCATGAATATGTAAGTACCTAACCAATATATGATTTTCAAGTAAGCTAACATTTAAGTTTTATTTCAAAGCTGATTGGGCGCCAATAGGCAAATGACACTTCGAATTTTTTTTACATGAAATCAAGGTTCCAAGGTACCACACGGTTTCTTGTATGGTCGAAGGAGTTGTTTATGCCATCTTCCCAGACATTTTTCATTTTTAACATCTTTTAATTCATAGGTATGATAACCAAATTTTGATATAATTTCTGCAGGACCTTTATATAACAATTCCATCCTTTTGTTCCTATCTCGCAACGCACTTGATAACTTATGGTCTTTAACTAGTACCCAATCGCCTATCTTAGGTTCCCATTTATGTTTTCTACTCTTTTTCTTTAATTTTCGCTTCTCTGCCTTTTTCTTGATTCGTTCAAAAGCAATTTTCGCTCTTTCTTCTTCACTTAACTGAATGTCATTAATTTTCAGTATTTTTGGTACCCCGGTTAATATTGGTTCTGGTTCAATTCCTAACATTAATTTTATTGGTGCAAACCCAGTAGTTACATTAATGGTGTGATTGATAATCTTTTCTATCAATGGACAATATTTCACCCAATCCTTGTGATTATGATATGTAAGTACACGTAAATAAATTCCTATATCTCGGAGGACACGTTCTGTTGGATTCCCTGATGGAAGGTATGAGGAACAATAATTTAGTTTTCTCGCGTCTAATGTCACCCTAATCTTTTATTGGCCTTATTTACAATACATAGGGGATTCACAAATTCTGACTTCGAAATCTCAATAACCTCATCTTCTAACATTGACTTTATAACTGCATCTACCTCTTCTCTTATTGTACTAGGGATAGCTCTCGCTTTATGTGTAAAAGGTTTGATGGGTATCATCTCAAACGAATGAGTATAAATATTACATTTACCAGGTTTCTCAGAGAATACTTCTTTATTTCGGATTAATATTTCAAACAGTCTATCCCTCTGTTGTTCATTTAGTTGATCAGCCTGAGTTACTTTTTCCCTCAACAATTCTTCTAAGTCTTCACTACTCTCCCTATCATAGTACCTAGTTGCATCAGAAAACCTCAAATTGTCTATGAAATCATTTTTATCCCATTCTACATTTTCTTTATTATCGATACTGTACTCTTTGACATTTACTTCAGTTAATTCCATAGCTGCTACTTTAACATATTCTACAAAGAATGTATCCCCTTGGATTTCTTCTTCCTCTTTTTCTCGTACAATAGTTTCTGAACTACTATCTTCCACAAAAGGCACCATAATGGTCTCATCTTCAACTTTCATTTCTACAATCATGTTTTTAAAATTCACCACAGCTTCCCAGGCATAAAGACAATCACAACCTATTATAATATCTGTCACAAGTCTTCCTACAATCAGAAATAAAATTCCTAGTATTCTCCCATTTATTTCAATATTTATCATTGCTTGAAATTTTACTCTCTCTTTTCGTTTTCCCACAGCTAGCGAGCAGTATATCCCATTAACTGGTAAAGACATTACTTTAAAACCACTACTTTGTAAATTATCATAAAAATTTTGTGAGCATACTGTGCTATTTGATCCCGTATCTATAATTGCATTGTATTGTTTTCCATTTACTCCAATTTTGATTTTAGGTGGATCTCCTACTTTTTCGTTTTCGTCGATTCTATTTTTCCATTCTCTTTTCTTTTGTATCATCATTTGCCTTCCAGGACTATTTATTTCCGAGTACTTATCACAATCATTACTAGGATACCCAGTTCTCACTGAAGGCGCGTTTGACCGGGTCTGGCGTTTCCCTGATTTTTAGGTATTGCTCCTGTACTATTTCCCGAATTGTTACTTCTGTTTTCCTGCATTAAATCGGGGTTACTTCCTACCATGTTTTTGACCGTGTTAATGGCCTCAACCATTTCCGCATTTTCGGGGGAATTTCGTCCATTAGAATACCTTTCTCCCTGTCTTGGTGACCTCGGTCTAAACTCATTATCTCCGTTTGTCCAATACCCATCATTTGAATTTCTACTATGTCCAAAATAACGTCCCCGTCTACCTCGATCAAATCTATTTGTATTCATATAATTCACCCTTATATTTCTTCCCCTTAGATTACCATTTCTATTTTGGTGATGCCCTTCCTGGTTATATCTACCTTGATTTTCCCACCGGAATGATTCCATCCTTGGTACTGGTCCTTTATATCTTTCCCTAATCTCACTTCTATTCTGATAATACTGTGCCCCTTGCCCGAAAGAATTGACAGTTTCTTTTCCTTCATATTTATTTCCAAATGCGTGTTTTGGCTTATTGACTTCTAAGGCTGATAATAATTCGATCATAGCTGCAATGCTATCGGGTCGGGCTATGATTAGGTAGTGTTGAAGCGTTTCCGGAAAATGTGGAGTAACTATATTTATTAGATCTTTTTCATCTAAGGGAGGATCCAACATCTTCGATTTTCTCGCTATTCTCATAAAATAGTTGACCATCGATTCCTCCGATCTAGGATTAAACTTTCCATTGCTTAATTCAACTCTAATATTAGCCTGCCTACTAGCTCCCCAATATCTGGTTAAAAAGATGTTCCTAAAGGTCCCGTAATCATTATTGTTACCCATAGAAAGGCCTAGCCAATTAGCAGCATTACCCTTTAGGCATTTTCTTACTATCACCATCTTGTACTCCTCCGGTATACGTTTCACCGTGAAGTACTCTTGTAACCCCTCTAAAAAGGCTTTAGGATCATCTGAATCTTCATTTTCAAAAACTGGAGGTGTCATTTCATTTAAGACATGGTTAGGCCAATGTAAATTTGAATTGTCACCTGTCCCTGAACTATTTCTGAGATCAGAATGGGAATTACTGTTACCTCTATTTTGCATCGAAATGTCAGCTGATACACCTGGTATTGCCTCGTTTCTTGCAACTTCATTACTAAGATTGTTGTGATTACATGCATTTTCATTTAATTTCAAATTTTCTAAGGCCTCTTTTACCTGAGTAATTTCTGTTACTACTCCTTTTATTTGGTCTGTAACATCCTCCAAATTTCTAGCCTGCCTTTCACTTTCTACATCAGATCTTTCTATTCTAACTTTACACCCCTGTAACTCTTCTCTAATTTCTTCCCTTTGTTTGTCTAATCTATATGTTACTTTTTCCCTTTCTTTATCTAATTTTTCACTCACTTGTTGACCTAATTTCTTTTCAGAATTCTTTACTTCTTGCCTTATTGTCTCTAATTCTCCCTTAACCTGTTCTCTATTTTCTTTGACTTCACTACTAACTTTATTAATTTCCTCCCTAACTTCTTCCCTAAAGGTTTCTAAAGCTCTCTTCTGATTTTCCAATTGCATTCCCAATTCCTGTTGTCCCTTCTCTAATTTCTGTCCTAACTCTATACTAGTTTCATCTATCTTTTGACTTAACTCTGTACTCATCTTTTTCATTATCTTTTGAAACATATTCTCTATTTCTGACATAATCACTGGCCTTTCTGAATTAGTACTAAACATTTCTGAGCTACCTCTAGGTGTTTCTCTAACGTTCTGATCTTCTACTTCTTGGCATATTCTGCTACCGATTATACTTTGACTATATTCTTCCATCCTACTTACACTTTTCTCAATTTCCGGACTCTCAAAACCTAGAAAATCGCTATCACTGTCTTCCATTTCTAAGCTATTTACATGTGTTTTTCTACTCACCAAAATTTTCAATATTTTCACTATTTCACTATTTTTTTTTTTTTTTTTAACTGCACTTAAACTTGTTCACTACACGTTTCACAGATGTTCACACGCTGGGCACCTTCTTGTCTGCTGGTTCGATGCTGGCTCGGTCGTCTTGGGGTTGGTCCATTCTTTCGACGCCACACGTTGGGTTGCCATTTGAGGCGGAAAGTCGTTGTTTCCTCGTTGTTGGATCGCCATTTGAAGCTGAAGTCGTTGTTCGGTTCTCGTTGTCGCCCGTTGATTCGGTTCTTTCCCGCTAGCTCAGCTTGAGATCTCTTTATTTTATCTCGGGTCTGCGTAGGTGTGTGATAGACAACCCAAGAAACCTTTGCATACTATTTATTGCATCTTAGATACATGCGGGAGCTATGCCGATCTGCTCCACGCAGAAGAATCGCACTCACGTCTGCACTCCACAACGTGCGGTGCTGGTCTGGGCAGTGACCAGACGCTTTCTCGCGTACCCACGCTAAGAAACCGTCTCTTCAATTTTGAATGTCATGACGTCATCCAAGAAAGCCTCGTATCCAAAATGCTATTTCCTTTTCCCGCAATTTAGAAATGTCCCTTTCTATTATAACATGTTCTTTTATGAATTTCGAATATATAATTACCTTTTTAGGATTAAACGATGTTTACTTTATATTTTATTAAATATATCGCGCGACTTTTAAGGTTTTCAGACCTGACTTTCGAACGTGTATTTAAACTATGTAGTATGACGTCATGACTCGTTAATTTCAAACCAATAATGTGTTTATCCTACAAATTTAACGACTATTATTTACTCATATCTTGCTCACCTTACAACACTTCCTGCTCTATTATCTATGTATGTTATTACTCAACACTTATCGCAAATCTCACATCCGGCACTTAAATTAAACTATGTAGTATGACGTCATGACTCGTTAATTTCAAACCAATAATGTGTTTATCCTACAAATTTAACGACTATTATTTACTCATATCTTGCCCACCTTACAACACTTCCTGCTCTATTATCTATGTATGTTATTACTCAACACTTATCGCAAATCTCACATCCGGCACTTAAATTAAAACGTGTCTTTATCAAGCACATTCGATTGGAAATCTAAATTTCGGTATCAGTGTTTTTTGAAAATGTTTTGGAATTTGTGATAAGTACTCGTGGAAGTGGAATGTGAACTTCCTGAAAATCAATTTGTTCTTTTGCTGGGTGAGTTTTGTGGTATTCTTAATATGTTTCGGTTTTCTAAATTTTGTTATTCTCTTGTCAATGATTTGTTTGGTGAAGCCATTGTTTGTTGCTGTGTGACTATTTGTTTGTATTCTTGTTTGTGCTCTCCTAAGGGAGTGTAAACCAGTCTATGGGTTAAATTGTTTAGGACCACATACCTGTGTGATGTTGGATTGAAGCTATTGTTTTTTATGTAGGTCTTGGAATGTGCAGGCTTTCTGTAAACACAAAAGTTGATCCTGTTTTGGCATCTACGTACTTTTAAATCTAGTAAAGGTAATTTGCCTACATTTTAGATTTCCATAGTAAACTGTATTGCTTTGTTCTGTAAGTTGAGCAATTTGAGTGAATCCTAGATGAACCTATTTGGTACAATTCCCAAACTGTGTAAATGGAAGGAGATGATTATACATGTTTCTAGATTGCTCATGAAACAATCAGCAAGGTATGGAGAAAGTGGATTGCCCATGGGTAAGCCTGAAGTCTGATGATAGCAACTATTGTTGGATATGAAGCTGTTTTGAGTAATGCAAAGGTCTATGAGATTCATCAGGTCATCTGTTTCCTCTTATGGGATGTTGTTTTGGGTGAGTCAGACTAGGAGTTTGGAATAGTTGGAAGAGGGTGGATGTCAAAACATAGCAGTTTATCTTCTGGTTTCAACTCTATGTAATAGATTTTCCTAAAACTTAGCAAAAATGGTTTACGCTGGCCAGAGGTTTACGCCATTCCTAACCAGGAGGCCAAAGACAACCCTGAACTGCCTCATGAAAAAACTGTTCTGTTGCTTTGAAATACCAGTAGAGTTATACTGCGATCAGGGCAGAAACTTCCAGTCAAACCTGATGAAAGTGACACTTGAGTGACTGAGTGTGCAGGATGCACATAATGCCTTTCCATTTGTTGTAGAACAGTATAGTAGAGCACACCTGAGGAAGGTCATGGCCAATCACCAGAGGGACTGGGATATTGGAGTGTCACTTTCCTTGCTGGCCTACCACTCATTAATGCATGAAATCACCGGGATGAGACCAGCCAGCGTGGTATTTGGCAGAGGGTTAGGTCTTCTTCTCTTGATGTTGGAAGACCCACTATGACTAGCAAGCCAACAACCAAGGTTTCCAAAAGGGTGATCTGATGTGGTATTGCCCTTCTTCCACTTTTAAATTAATGTGCACTTCATTTAAACACAGATACCATTTGTGTCATGAGTTGACTCAAATATTAGTAACTCATTAGTCTTCATTGTTCAAGCTTCTTCCAATTTGAAATTAAGGTACACCTTAGTGTTTAAACACAGATAGTCTTAAGCACTTGTAAGTTAGGCTTGACTATGTCAGATATGCATCATTCACTTTTTACTAAAGTTTAAAACTAATACCATTTACTTTGCTCTCATGTTATTTTCTTATACAACCCCACATCAGCCATGATGTAGCTTACATATTTGTCAGGTTGTTTACACTTACAGCTGCAACATATAAAAAACAAGTGTAGACTATAACATGTGATTAAGGTGTTTCTAGACCAGAATTCCTTTTTCAAATTGATCCTCATCCTTGAGCCTTTATCTCTCCATCATCATCACCTTTGAAACTTGCTGTTGTTAAACACTTGAAAGTTATTCATTGGTCAAAATTTTCTTAAATATTTCTGTTACCTGCTATTAAATATGACTATAAGTAAAATTCATACTTATTACTGTTTCTTTTCTTTTTCAGATTGCAATGAAGGTACGTTTTCAGAGGGTAAATTCTGACAACAGATATATGTTGAAATAATAAATATTCTGTCAGCAATAAAAAATTAAAATAATGAACACTTATTGGTGGTGGACCTTTTAGCAATAATTTGTTATTATTTATTCTCACTACTACTACTGCTACTACTATATTACTACAATAATATATCATGGCTGTACTTCATCGAGCACTTTTTACATGGTTTGTGTTTCTAGTATTTTTAATTTTGCTTGTCCTTAGATTGGAACAACGGACCAACTGGAATTGGTTTATTGTGTTTGTTCCTCTCTGGGTGTATGATAGTATTTTACTCATGTATGTTCTCTTTAATATGATATCACATTGCAAAAACAGCCATGATAGATTATCTAGCACAGTACAAAGAAAAGCATGGTATATTTTAGCAATACTTTTTAAAATGGCAACACAGATTATTCTTTGTCTGAAATTAGAATATCCAGTGTGGAATATTTCACTTTATTATGTAATGTTTCCCATGTGGATCTTGCTTCCAACATTGTTGATAGATGTGTTTATTACACTTGTTAAACATACACGTTACTGAAACTTTACAATGTATAACATGCAATATTATATAGGAATCTGAGTGTTTAACAAAGATTATTTTTAATTATGACTAAAATAGGATTGTTATCTTTGTTATGTATGCAGAATAAATTTACAAAAAATGAATATATATTTAAAAGAATAAAAGTGATTTATTTAATGTTGTAACCAACCCAAAGAACCAGCACTTGGTATTGCTTGCTTCACATCAGTATATCATGTCCTTAAGTTGAAACAGTAGGATTACAGTCTGAGCTAGATGGCAACATTGAAAAAATAATGCAAGTGTTTAGAACAACTCCAAATAATTTTCAGGAATGACTTAGAGGACCTGAACGAGATAAAGCATGCCAACTTCTAGCTTTTACATTATAGTGCAGTAAATCCATTTATGCCACCAGTATAATTATTCACATATTGAAGTAGATGATTAGATTAGATATATGTAAAGGTGGAGTAGGGATATATGCCTTAATACAGAAACCTATTGTATTATTCTCCATCCTTATTATTCCTAGTTAAATAGACCAGTATCTTTAACAAGGGATTGTAGATCATTAACTAGACCGTTCCCAGGGAGATTTCCTGTTGAGCCAGTCACTCCCAGATGTTCATCATATCTTCATCTGGCTAGTGCTCTGGAGTCAAGTATAAGAGAGGTAACGTCCTCCTGCTCACTGCATAACCTGCAAATTGGATTTTCCTTAAAGAACCTATTACATGAAGGTCTTTTTTTAGTCTACAGTGACCTGTGAAGAGGCTTGCTGTTAGTCTCATTTGTGGCCTGCTGTATACAGCATATAAACACCACATTATTGTGTTAGTAGAATTATGATTATTTTTATACAAATAGCAAATAGAATCATACTATTTTTTGTTTTGAGATTAAAATAGACATCATTATAGTCCTTTTTGAGAGCTGCTGGTTCAGTGTATTTAATGCCATATTCAAGAATATCCCATTTATTTTAAATGACAAAACTGATTGATTATTAGCTAGTTTTATTTCTTTTGGGCTTGTAGGCCGTGGTCTAGAAGGCATTGTAGATACTGACATTTCGTCAAGTACTGTGCTTGGCATCATCAGGGTAAGATGATCCGCTGTCTGCACTGGTCAGAGTTCGAATGTGGAAAGGTTAGGTTATTTATTTTATATTTTTGGTCCTGTTGCCGGTACAGTGGACCCAGCTTGCAGGGGTAACAATTTACATATCTATATACATTTTTTAGGCTTTTAATATTTAGTCTTTCTAGGTTTGCCCAAATCCATATGGGAGCCCACTGTGGGTTCTCGAGAACAGTGGTGCAGTAATTGCTTTGTTTGGTTTTTCACTTGCTTTGTTCTCTATACAACATATGTACACTCACTCATTCATTAACTCTTATTCACACACATTCATACGCACACTACACTGATACACACTATTTACATAGTTCCCACTGTTTGGTTGAGTGGGGAACGTGTCCTGTGGTGGTGACTGTTGGTGGCAGTGGCCCCTGTGGTACGTGACCTGGCCTTGGGATAGTGATTGTGGGCATGCTAGGCAGTGACTTCCCTAAAACACACGTGTTCTTTTATGTTTTCAATGGCGCAGTTCACCGCTGCCAATGTTGGCTATGAGGGGGTTTTGGTGCCCTCTAATGCGCACCCACGTCATGGTGGCTTGTTTGTGGATGTGGTCGGATAGGTAGGGGGTAAGGAGTTCCTGGTGGATGGTAGCGGTTGAGGTGAGGAGTGGACATTGAAGTATTATCCTGAGGCATAAGTTTTGGATGGTTTGAATTTTTTGAAGGGCGGATTTTGAGGCGTTTGCCCAGTCCACGCATGCATATAAAAGTGTAGGTAGGATGAAGGCCTTATACAGGCAAATGTGGAAAAATGACCATTGGTGCTCTTATATAGTGGAGGTGGGGAGGGCATTGTTATGCTGACTAAGGTGGTGATTGGCTCATACCGGTTGGCGGGCTGGGTGTAGGCAGGGTTTTATTACAGCTGTTGAGTGTGCCAGGTTATCTAAGCCTGGTATCCATGCTTTCTGTACACGGAGTGCTTCTTTCTTTTGATTGAAGTTATCTCTGTGTTTGTAGATTTCTATGGCTTCCCTTTGTAGTCGGGCATCATAATAGTTAACTGTAGAGGACAGGACTCAGGTTTCTTTAAAGTTGACATCATGGCCGAATAATAAGACATACAAAACATACAAAACTGATAGAGTAAGCAATAAATCTCTATGACTATTATGTTGCAAATGCAGTAGTCACACTTTGTTGTTTTCTTTACCTGATTACCATCCCATTATGTAGGACTTACACCCCTATGACTTACAAGCCATGCCCAGGGTCAGACACCTGTCAGGGAGCACAGGAACCTATGGATTGGACAGAGTGAAGACCTGGAAGAGGGTGGTCGGCCAAGCACCAGGTATGATTGGAAGGAAGAGGACGATATGAAATGCAAGTGAAATTGATGATTGGAAAGGTGGTAATGGAGCAATAGGTGGAATGAGTGATGGGGGAAATTAGAGAACCAGGAGAAAACCTGCCCTGGCGCCGCTTCATCCGTCATGAATACCACATGCGGGTCCCTGGGGTTGAACCCAGGCTGCCTAGGTGGTAGGCGAACACTAACTGCTCGGCTACGGTGCCGCCTCAGTAGCCTCACAACGTGGGCAAATGGGAAGCAAGATGCTTCCTGTATTTTAGGGACAGTAAGAGGCACCTTAATTTTTAAGCAATTTCTGTGAAAAATAACATCTTTAACATTTATCTTTAGATTGCAAAGCCAGACTAAAACAATAATTTTGTATTATTTTATAAAACCAAACTGACCTTTAAAATCCCAGAAAATCATCATCTGAACCTTCATCTTCTCCCTCTTATGTCTTATTCATATATAAGATGGTCTTCACTGCCATCAAGAGTGCTGCTTATGCTGCACATCTTGAAAGCTGTGTTATTCACTCTAGACCATGTTTGCTTTATCCACTGACACACTAGTTGAGTGTAGGTACTTTTAAAGCACCATTGGGCGTGACTTTGTGTTGGGTTTCATCAATCCGTTTGGTTCCTCTCTCGTATTCACTCTAAAGGGTTTATTTATGAAGAATCAAGAGGTTGCTATTGTGAAGTAAGTAACAGCAAGATCTGTATTTCCCTGCCTCAATTTCTCTTTTCACAGAATCTTTCAAATGACTAGCATAGGCAGTGAACTCTTCTTCAGTAAAGCACCTTTCCTTCTCTCCCACACTCTGTTAATCTGCAATTTCTTATCAGTCTTGTCCATTCAACCCTTGCTATCTACGGTCTGATTTTTAAAATAAATACATGACAGATGTCAAGCAATGGGGCTAAAGGGTAAGAGGGGAAGGCCATTGCTATGGAAACATAAAGGTTGCCACATTGGTTTGCACTGATAGTCATGTATTCCTGAGGTCAGTTATCGCTGGTTGTTTGTGAGAAACCGACCCTTCTTTGGCATTCAGTTGCATTGTATTTTATTGGCCTGCTTTGTTAAATTTCATGTTAAATATGTAGTTATGGAAGCAAGAGTTGGTCCTTTAAGCCAAGTGAAGAAACAAATGCAGGTGCTCTTAAAATAAGTGAGGTGACTTTCTAGAATTTCTAAAGAGAACCAGCTACAACCAGGTCATCACAAATTGCAAATCCTAGGAACGTGAGACCAAGAGCATCTCCAACTGGAACATTTTCAGTCAGATGCTATAAGAAGGCACATCTATAGCTATTACATACGAAATGAACATCCTACCACATGCAAGCTTCTTTCTTCTGTTGAAGAAGCACCTTTTTGAGGGAGGTCTTAACTCTTTGAACAACCTGCATCATCTGGAACTTAAGTTCAATGATGATGACGATGACGGTGACGATGGTGGTGGCAGTGGCGGCGATGATGGTGATGGTGATGGTGATGATGAGGCTACTGATGGTGACGATGATAATAAATAATAATTAATGATGATGGTGGTAGTGGTGGTGGAGGTGAGAATGAGGATGATAAACAGAAAACTGATATTAGCAAGTTCAGATATTGTAATGTTAAGGGCTTTGTTTTTAAGAGAAATACAAAACAGAAGCTTGAAGGAAATAGTGTGGTTGGATGAAATTTGAGTAAAGCCAACCATACTGTGTCCAAAGACTGGACTGACGATACATTCAAAAGTACCACAAGTCCCTATTATAATTGAGAGAGAGATTCAACTGTGAAGATGCAAAGATGGAGTGAATTTGTATTGAGAACAAATTACTTTTTTTGTGTTAAGAACAAATTACTTTTGTTCTGAAGGTAGGCTGATATAAATTACATCAACATGTTTTCACTGCCGTGAGATAAAACCAAACCTTTTTTATATGTTTTGAGTATTTAGGTTTAAAGAGGGGGATATAGGTAAGTTCTTACCTGCTTCCTAATAACATTGCAGCTTTCCACTTAGTGAAGCTGACAGCTGTTATGTATCATCTTTAAAAGTCAACCTGTATGTGAACAACACTTGGTGGTATCTCAGAAGGTTTCGGCATTGTTTTGTGGTTGAAAATTAGTGTTGGATTAAGTTAAGTACCATCAACACAACATGAAAGGATGGCAGTGTGGTGTACTTTTCTATGTCCACCTGTTTTTGCAGTTACAGCTTTATGATCTTTCATGGCAATTGTTCTCTTATGCGGCACATTAAATGTCAGAGGAGTTTTGTCCATATTCACTATGTGGCTTAGTTTCATGCTGGTTTTCTTGTGATGTTGAATAATAAAGTAATGAAAAGATAACATTTTCTCTTCTTACTCTTGTGGATTTTCTGTGATATTTTGGTTTTGGTTTGCATGCTAAGCCCATTACACTTCATAAACCTGTGGCACCAACCTACACTGCCCTTAAAGCCCATTAAGTTATACTGTAGTGCTAGCTTACAAGCATGTATTTGAATCATTTTTGCAGTACATCTGCTAGTTTTGGCCATTTTACATTCAGTCCTCTATATGCACATTTTGGTCTCACTCATTTATTTCAGTTTTTCTTTACTAGCCAGCCAATCTAAAATGTTCTTTTCTGTTGGTGTTCAGTCAAAATGCTGCTCTGTTTCCACATTCTGCATACGCTATTACTTTTAGTTCATAGCTCACATTATATGAATGCCTTTTATTTATTTCCATGATGAAACAAACTGCTAGCAAAAATATTATACTGTTATGATAATACAAATCACTTTCAATTCAAGTTCACTGGCACTGCTGACTACAATGATGCCTTGTAGACTGGACAGTGTACATGGCTTGTGATGATGGGGTGGAAGTAAGATAGAGATAGCATTGTTGTGAATCTCTGCAACTCTTGTTTGCCACATTGGTGCACTGCTGCTGTCGGTTGAATCCAATGTTGCCAGGTAGCAGCTGCTGCTGTCAGCTGAATCCAGTGTTGCCAGATAGGGAGCAGTTTCCCATGGCATTGAATATAAAGCCAGTTTTAAGACCAGCAGGAATTTTAAATCACACACTGGACATTTTGTAAATCTGAGGCTTTCGCAGCTGACATCTTGATTAAACATAGTATCTGGGCTTGTAGGCTGTAGCCTAGTGGGTTTGCAGGATGCTGACGTTTTGCCAAGGACTATGCTTGGCATCTTCACAGATGATTCAGTGGCTGGTGAGAGCTTGAATGAGTTTTCCATTGAGGATAAATCTCTTTTTATATCCCCACCCACTTGTCATATAAAAAGGGATTTATCCTCAACAGAAAACTCATTCGAGCTCTGACCAGCCACCAAACCACCTGTGAAGATGCCAAGCGTAGTCCTTGGTGAAACATCGGGAACCCGAAAACCCACTAGATCATGGTCTACAAGCCCGGATAGTATGTTAATCACTGGATATTTTAATATCACTTTTTATTATAAGACAAGTATAAGAGTATAAGACCAGGTGATACTTTTGGGAGCTATGTGAAACTGTTTTCTTTACTTTCTGAGAAATAATGATTGATTCAGCTCATTAGTATAAATGAAGGTACCTAATGGTTTGATCATTTAACTCTTTTAGCATTTAGAATCAAAGATTTCTGTCTCCTTTCATGAATATCAACAATAACAATCTCTGTATTTTACATTTGTTTAATTTTATTATACAGTGCTGTTAGTTTAAGAATCGGGGCTAAC
The DNA here is from genome assembly GCA_030765045.1 of Tenodera sinensis. Classification (NCBI taxonomy): domain Eukaryota; kingdom Metazoa; phylum Arthropoda; class Insecta; order Mantodea; family Mantidae; genus Tenodera; species Tenodera sinensis. Next base: position 98,720,796 of record CM060964.1, on the reverse strand, counting down.
GACAAATGCTGCGTTCCCGCAAGTCACTGCTCGCTCGCCAATAGACGGGTCTTTATATGCCGGAAGAAACTGGCGTGCACTTTTCATGCGTCTGTTAGTTCTGACCTTGGCACGCAGTAGTGGCATGACTTATCAGATGATTGGGCATGTTGTTTGCATGATGGTGAAATATTCAGTAAGGGAACGAGCATATATAGTGAAAAGCTATTTTCTGAAAAAGAAATCGGTTTGCAGAACCAGGCGAAAATTTAGACGTAAATTTCCTGATTGCCCAGTTCCTCACAGAGATTCAGTACGCAAGTTAGTGAAAAAGTTTATGGAAACAGGTTGTGTGATTGACAAAAAAAAAAAAAAAAAAAAAAAAAAAAAAAAACAACGAAGGCCAACCATCTGATAAGTTGCACCACTATTGCGTGCCAAGGTCGAAACTAACAGATGCATGAAAAGTGCACGCCAGTTTCTTCCGGCATGTAAAGTCCCATCTATCGGCGAGTGGGCGGTGACTTGCGGCAGCGCGGCATTTGTCGCTAGCACCGATTCTTAAACTAACAGCACTGTATATGTAAAGTTTATATATGTATACAAACAAGCACACTTTATAGACAAGAGAGCAATCTAAGAATCAACTATTAAAAGAAAGAAGTGGGAATAAGTTGCACACACACTTCCCCCCCCCCCCCTCTCTCTATGTGTATAAAATGAACCTTCATTTAATTAGTAAGCAAGTACATTAATGTAAATGTTAAACTTAAGGACAGATGGAGATACACAGCATTCGGGCAGTAGGTCTTGGCCCAGAAAGGGCTATTATGCTGTGGTGTTGGTTAGTTATATTACTTGGAGAATTAACCCAAACATTGCTCCATATTATAGAACTAAGTGAAAATGAGAGATGTAAATAATTTGTGTAGATTCTATATTTAATATGTTTCTAGTTACTCTTGTCCATTTAATTTTTTTAAGTTCTTGTCTATATATCGCAATATGAAAATAAAAAGGCTCTATCTCACATCTTTTGCAAAAATGAATTTTTGTGTGAACTATAATAATTGAAATGAAATTTCCAATCTCACCAAGTTTTGTGAAGGAACTCCTATAAAGCATGTGAAGAGTGTGAGTATATGTATAATGTATCAGTAGCCATTGATAATTTTAGGGGAATCTTACAAGTGTATCTATTTTTTTTTTTTTTTTGAATTAACGTCCTCCAACATTGTGTCATATCGGACGAATGAATGAAATGAAATGGGTGAAATGATGCTCAAATGAGTCCGAGGTCCATGGAGCTTTAAGTTACCCGACATTCGTCTTCTCAGGGTAGGGAAAACCTCGGATAAAAACCTTACCCGGATAACTTACCCTAAGCGAGATTTGAACTCGCGACCTCTTGAACATGAGGCAGACACGCTAACCATCACACTACTGAGGCGGGCCAAGTATATCTAGATACTTTGTGCCAATTTCCACTTTCCCTAGGTGAGACAAACTGTATCATTCTGTTTGCTGCAATTTTCCTTCCATGTTGTACAGGCCCATATGTTTCTGGTCAATGCTTAATACAGATTAAGGGAGTAGTTACAGCTTAAAATTGTCAAAAAATCAATTTTTAAAAATATATGTTATGGATGCAACAAGTATTTAAATGTATTTTTTTAGAAAGAATGACTTAAATATCTGCATTAGTTTCAGTGTAATGATTTAAAAGGCAACATGCTGCACCATGTTGTAGGTAGTTAAAAAGTTACCCAAAATTTGATATGAATCTGCTTTTAAACATCATTAACATCTATAAAGCTTCATTTTGTTGGCATTTAAAATCACTTTTTGTTCCACTTATCACTCGGTACTAGCTTCGAAGAGGCTTCTATCCATCCTGAGCTGGTCGGCCATCTGATTTCCTCGTCAGGTAATTGTCTCCCCTTTCCTTCATTGCCTGGTCTGCTCCTTTCCCATTGCTCAGTTGTAAGACATCTGTTGCTGGTACTTCAAAGTTCATTATTTGGTTCTTATTTCTGATGATGTGAATATTCTCCCACACTGTTAATACCTAATGATTTTTTGGCAGTTTTAAAAGTTTAATTTCTTGGGTAATATGGTTGTTGCATGTCCAAAAATTATGAGCTATGGCTGATTTATCTGTTTGTTTATATTTTATATTTCTGAGATGTTCCTTCAACCCAGTTACTAAGTTCCTTTTGATTTTACCAATATATATTTTATGGCAATCTTCACAATTAGTGCAATAAATTTCCAATAACTTATCACTTGGTGTAGTATTTTTTAAGGGATGGTTGAACAAATTTTTCGCACTATTTAAGTTTTGAGAAGCCAGTTTTATATTATAATACTTAAAAATCTTATTGAGTTTATTAAGCACTTTTGGGTGACATGTTAATTTGCAATATCTTTCTTGTGTAGTTCCTGTTTTTAATTTACTAATGCCCCTGAAAGTTTTCCATCTTTTATGATTATTAATCAACTCGGATATAAGATTGGATTTAAAACCTCTTTGAGGTTAGACCAGATTTTATTTTCTGAGGTATTGAATAGTTTTAGATGAATGTTATATAGCATTAGTTCAGTCTTCGCTAATGTGACACTGTTTTGTTCTTTCCAGTAATAATAATTTTTTCTCTGGTTAGTAACAATTTGAACTCCATTGAAAGATTTGAATCACTGAGCATAAAAAACACCTTGGAACTAGTTGACAAATTAAAAATGTGACCATTCCTACAAAGAAAATTTTAGTATCTTTTGACTTCAGTTCTCTGTTCAGCAGTATTCAAACAGAAAGGATACCATAAATTAATAAATCTTTGGCTATCATCACAAATTGAAGTATATGTGCAACTTATAGATTTATGTATAAAAGAAAACAGTATCATGTTCAATTACGAGTGTTACCAACAAACATCAGGTTTAGCCATGGGCAGCTCCATATCACTGCTGTTGGCATATTTATGTGTGAGCAAATTGGAGACGGGAATTATAAGAGCATTCCCACACATAGATGACATCTTTGCTATTGCTTCAGAAAACTTGCTCAGGATGCATTAAACTACTAAACTTACAGGACAGACCTATAAAATTCACTATTGAAACAGAACAAGATTAGAAAATTATGAGAAATACGGAGGAGATTAGCATATGGCATATACAAGAAACCAACACACGTGGATATTACATAAAGAGCAATAGTTTTAATCCAAAAGCACATCAGCTATCTTTCATAGTTTGATTCACAGACTGATTAATATCCTATTAACAATTAAAGAATGTAAAAAGGAACTGGAACACGTTAAATATGTCACACATTTAAATGGTTTTAAATCCACCCGTATAACTAAATAGATTAATAAAATAAAAGATGGAAAATTATCAGCAACATCTGTAAATTAAAAGCAGGAAATGCACAAGAAAGATACTGCAAATTTACATATCATTCAAAAGTGTTTAATAAATTAAACAAGAGTTTCAAGGCTTATAATTTAAAACTTAACTCCTCAAAACAAATATAGTGCAAAAAATTTGCTCAACCATTCTTTAAGAAATACTACACCAAGTAATAAATTATTGGGAATTTACTGTGTTAATTGTGAAGATTGTCATAAAATATATACTGATAAAACCAAGAGAAACTTGCAAACTGGATTAAAGGAACACCCCAGAAATATAAACTACAAACAGCAAGATAAATAAGCCATAGCTCATCATGTTTAGTCGTGCAACCATAATATTAGCCAAGAAATTAAACTTTTAAAACATGCAAGAAACCATTGGGAAACAGTATTGGAGAATATTCACATCAAGAACAAGAATTGAGTAATAAACTTTGGAGTGCCAGCAATAGACGACGTATTATGATTGACCAATGGGAAAGGAGCAGACCAGCCAATGAGGGAAAGGGGAGACAGTTACTTATGAGGAAAATCAGTCTGCCGACCAGCTGAGGATAGAGAGGAATCTCTTGGGCTAGGCCTGAAAGATTTTTAAAGTAAGTGGAATAAAAAGTGTTTTTAAATGTCAATAAAAATTAAGTTTTGTGGGTGTTAAAATTGTTTAAAAGCAGATTCATATGAACAATGAAAAATGAATAATACTATTTGTTCTGTTGGCTCTCTGAAACTCAGTTTGTTTAAACACTCAAAGATATTTATTGGACTTATGACATTTTATGTATTGACATGTATTGTTAATAAAAATTCAAATTTTCATTTGTCACAACACTGTGAATCTAACATTACTTTGGTTATATACATAATATTTGAGTTTCAGTGGGTTACTGTACTAAGTCTGAAATGTTTCACATATCTGTGTAAATTAATTGTTCATTATAATTAATTTCTTAACTGTATATTCATAGGAAGCTGCCCAAACTTTTCACTGACCCATCCTTCGTTTGGGACCACTGGCTGCCACTCACAGTTGCCTTTTTAAAACTCTCAAAATCTCTAATAATCCTATGCTTGCTATTATTTAAAATCCTAAGGAAGGCACCTCTTCAGACTGTGAGATGTTTACCAGCCTGGTTAACGATCACATACTGAAAGGTTGTGACTTTCCTCTTTATGGGATCTTGCTTCTTCCTCTTTGGTTAGGGTCATTGATTGCAATATTTTAAAATTAGCATGTTTTGTTTACTTCTTGCTGGGATATAATGAAAGGCTACATGAAACTCCTTGACTTCATACATTTTTTAGAATGGAGCAATGATACCCAAGGCTGTGAGTACAGGTGGTATACTTAGGAGGGCCTTTAAGAAAATAGCCAGACGCACAGAACAAGAAAAACATGAACATACTGTTTCAGTAGATACTGAAGCCTTTTAGCTTCAGTAGCAACTTGTAACACTAAGGTTAACTATACATCTTAGAGTATGCACAATCAAATTTTAGGTTTGACAGTACCATATTAGCCACTTAAACATTTATTACAGTATTTGTTGTAAATAACTAACATTTCTCATGTGGAATTTTGGCCATATGATGGATTAATTTATTTCGCTTGACATTGGATATTAGTATAATCTTTGATGTGACACTTCTCAAAGTTTCTTTTCCAATTTTGTGGTTTGGTCCTCTTCGTTCTTGCACTCCCATCACTCACTGATATATTCATCTCCATGACATCACCTGCTTTCCTTTAGAAATGATTCAAATAGTAGTAATCAGTGGCCTGTGCACAAATGTACCAATTTACTATAATATTTATTTCTTCTGACATAACTTGATGCAGGGTTTACCGGACTTGTAGCTTATTAATAGCTATTTTTGTAGGTGTGTGGAGGCAAATCATTTTTGATGAGATTGCATATAAAAGTGTACTTTAAGTTTAATGTCATCATGTCGCTCCAGCAACTCCATTAATGTTAATCTTGTTGATCTCAGGAGTGGACCGAGAGAGAAATTGAAGTAACTTATGAAAAATAATAACAGACCATATTTTATGTTGATTTCTGTTTATTGCCAGGAATGAACACGTTATGTACAGCTCCCGTAACAAAAGTAAATGTGGATATAAATGTTTCCACATCTATAAGCAGACATTCAACATCTTGTTACTCAACTCACAAATTCTTTAGCACTGTAAACTTCCAAATAGCCTTCCTGCTTTTTGCCACAATATTCGTAATAGTGTGATTCCTTCCTATTGGCTAAAATAGTTTTGGTCAACAATACATCATACACACGAGTGCGGCTTAGCAGTTAAAACATAACTTTGTAACAATAAGTAGTTCACAATAAATATATAATTGTATAGTAAACAGTATTATTAAGCATGATAATTAACTTGCAAGTACAAAAAGCATAATCACTAATTGATGAGTACAAAATTCCTTCAAACTTCACAATTTTTCAACATACGATCTGGCAGCTCATTTTGGTTGGGTTTTGAAATACTCTTATAAATGTGCTACATGTCCTTTCACTGCAATGTCTATATCACAAGTGAAATCTGGACTGTTCAATATTTTTTTTCGTCATGTCCTCTCAAAGCCAGCTTGAAATCACCACAAAATTTTATGAAATTAATAACTCTAGAGAGTAAACATTTTTCTCCTATCTGCTGATTACATTTCATTATCTCATGATGACAGGCAGAACGTTGTTGAGCTGTTAGCATTACCTTGTACAATAAGATCAATATATGCATTAAAATGTTTTCAAATGAATGCATGTTCCTAAACAGACATTTGTTCTGAGTTGAATGGTGTAACCCGTTTTTCTCTATCGTGACAGGTTTTTAAGAGAATCAAGAATTTGTTTCATAATTGGGTATCATGAACTAGAGTGTTTTAAGTACAAATGTGGTGTGTCATCACAAAGTGACCCTATTAAGCTGAAAGTAGGTGTTTTTATTGGACTTCAGGTCAGGAAGTCAATGTGCGACACTGCTTTTGAGGATAAAATGAGCCAAAGAGAAAAGCAAGCCTGGTATAACTACCAAGATGTGTAAAAAACTTCCTAGGAAACAAAGAGTCCAGATTACAAAATCATTGTCAACACCATGTTGGCAAGTTTGAGAAAACTAGGTTGTGACATGAGTTTAAAGTTACATTTCCTACATGCTTATATCCACTATTTTCCAGATTGTTGTCTTGGATTTTACAGTGAGGAATAGGGTGAAAGACATTGAAAGAAGATGCCATGGTTGTTGGGAGTTAACATGAATGCAGACTACTCTTGGTTGTTGTTGTAGTGTTTAACGCCCGCTTTTACTACTACGGCACCACAGGCGGTGACACTGATGATACATGAAGATGGAGCACCGGTGGAATGAGATGGCGGGGGAAACCGGAGTACCCGGAGGAAACCCGCCCTGACGCCGCTTCGTCCACCACGAATACCACATGCGGGTCCCTACTCTTGGTACCTGAAAAGTACTTCTCATGCTTATGGAAGAAGTGCAAAAAGAAAATTTCTTGCTGTAAAATAATATAAATTATATCAATTGTTGGTAGTTCTTACATACATTATGTTTTCAGTTACATAATTCTAATATATACCATGTTCATAAGCATGACAATCATCTTGTACAGGGTTATAAATATATATTTTGGTAATGAGCTAATATGAAAATTTTGTTCATTTTTTAAAACATCTGAATGTAATAAAGGAAAACTGATAACATATTTGGAATAATATTATTTACAGTGTGTTTCTTTATTAATGCATTGATAGGTAGATATGCCTAAACTCTGTTACTACCCCTCTATCCCACACATCAGTTTTCGAATAACTAACGTGGAAAGGAAAGAAGTGCACTTTGAGCGTCATGCTGTAGATTCATCTGTTTTCATACATATTTGTATTGAATGTCTTTGTATACTCCCTTTTTCCCTGATACCTATAGCTGTTTTACTTAGATTTGAATTCGGAGTAGATCTACCTAGCTCCTTAATTCTCTCTCACTCCTCCAAAGATTTACTTGAAAAGGGTCTGTTTAATAGATTTACAGAATTTGCAATGTTGTTCACACAACACAATGTGCAGACTTCTCCCCCCCCCCCCCCCCCCCCAAATGCTTGACTTAGAGTGGCTATGTGAATCAAGCACAATCATAACTGAAATCCATTCAGCACCCAACACTGTACTTGCTAGCTGTGGCTGTTCATGCTATTTGGGAGAGAGCACTCCAAAATATATTTTCGTCTGTCTTGTTTGCATAACGGATTGCACTCTAAGAGAGTTGGTGTAATATTGGTGCAGGTTTTACACTGTGCTCTAGCATATTAGCACATGATCGTTGGCCGCTTCTGATTTTAGTTCTAAATCAGGGTGGTGGAGTAACTCAGTGGTTTCATTCATGACTCCTGTGCTAAGGGTCTGTGGTTCAAGTTTTAGTTGGCCCTATTCAAGTGTTCCTCCCATGTCAAGTATTCCTAAGTCCCAGTGTGGTTTGTAGTCCACCATTAACACTGTTCACAGGGTGCTTCCAGCTAATAAAGGACTTCAGCCTTAGTTTGGTGAAATGAGGTTTCCCCAAAATCATGAGACCATATGAGCTCTGAAACAAAAAATATTATAAATCTGTCAAAATAAATTGGTGAAAACACTATTGAAGCAACACATTGAGAACAGTGACAGCCTTTGCTTAATTCCAAGTCACATGATCAGAATCTGGCTCTCCCATCAACTGTTTGCAGTGTGTCCGTTTTAAAGTAACTGCTTAGCAGCAGTTTGGTTTTGTAGAAAATCTTCAATTTTGAAACCAAAAATGACGTCTTTGCACCTGCTGTTTGTGAAAGAAACCAATTTAAACATTCCAAGAAGCAGAAAAAATCCTAAAAGAACGTATTTCTAACTCAGATGCAATTTTTCTGACAGATCTGTACTGTATTATATATCACAAATTTAATAGAAGGTTCTTGTATCTGTTCAGCTAATTTCAGTTCTTAAAATGGCTGCCTTATCAGCCAGACACACATCACAGCAGAGAATGATTGCTTAAACAACTTTGGTCATTGTTTCTGCAGAAGTTTCTGTAAATGCTGCTATAATTTTTTGACAAAGGTCCTCCAGGGTAGGAGGTTTCCTGGATCCACAATATTCTTTAGCACCTACCAGGCAATATTGCCCAGAGACAATAAAACTAGTGAACATGCTGGTAGTTCAAATGCACCTGTTCTGTCCAGTGACCCCAGAAAAGCCTGAAAGCCTCGGTGGTAGTGTGGGGGTGCCATGTCATGTTGGTAGAAAAGCTCACAGTTTCCGTTAAGTTCATATACGGTTGGCAAAATTTATGTGCTTAGCATTTCCAGATACCTAGCACCAGTTATTATGTTGTCAAAGAAGCATCCTATTAAAGCCCTAGATGATAGTGCACACCGGATGTTCACCTCTGGTAGATTGACCGCCTTGTTGACTTGGACATACGAATTTTCTAGTAACCAGTAAACAGTAAAAAAATCAGTATATCTATCTATTGTGATATTTTAAATCCTTTGGAAACTTGGTTTTATTGGAAAAAATTTATTATTCCATATCTGACATATGACTCGCCGTAGCTGAGTGGATAGACCATTTGCTTCTCACCAAAGCGGCCCAGATTCGATCCCGGCAATCACATGTGGGATTTGTGATGGATGAAGCGGCGCTGGGGCAGGTTTCCTCCAGGTTCTCCAGTTTCCCCCGCTATCTCATTCCACCGGCACTCCATCTTCATTGCAGGTATCATCAGTGTCATTGCCTGTGGTGCCATATGTAGCAAAAGCGGGTGTTAAACACCACAAAAAAATCTGGGGAATTGCATACAAAATCCATATAAAAGGGTTCTGCAAAAGAAATGCATAAGGATAATTTATAATTTAAAGCCTATGGAGATGTGTAAACAGCATTCACTGATAACCACATATTGACACTATATTCACTGTATCATATGTATACAAGGCAAAGTGGAAGTGAAAAAAAGAATAATGTCTGTTACAACACTAGACATAATGCAGATTATTTTAGAAAAAGTTTCAACAAGAAATTATAGAAAATGTAAACATTCAAGGTTTAATTCTGTTCAATAAATTGCCCAATGGCATTAAACAACTGGCAACAAATTTAAAATAAAATTAAAATCTTTTCTCATTAATACATATTTATATGACTTAGATTTTTGTTCCTTGTATTTAAATTCTGTTATAGCATTGTTTATTCTCTGTGAACTGCAACCTTTGACTTAACTTTTTCTTCAGCTACTGTATTTTTAATCATTGTACCTAACTTAGAGGATGTCAGAGAATTGTATATAAATCGATTTGTACATATGTTTAAGAATTGGCGTAAGGACTGTCTAATATATGGATAAATTGCAGTGATTATACATCTGTGATGTAGTACTCCTTTGTAAATATGTATATAAAATTTCACTAATTGACAATGTCAGAGTGTATTCCAGTCTATTGACAATAAATATATCCGCCACCACCACCGCTACCGCCACTGCCACTGCCATCACTACTACTACTACTATTGCTATTGCTATTACGGTGGTTCAATGTTCAGTTAAGCTTGAACTGAGCCTCAGTACACTGCTCTTCATCCTTATTTACTATACACTAGTCATTCACAAAATTCCATTCGCCGATTAGGGTGGTCCTTGTGTGTGTGTTCAATAATCTTGATGCACACAGTTTCATTTAGAACTTTCAGACATGGGCATCATGAAGGGGGGCCAATGGGGACCGCAGCCCCCTGGAAATTAATGAATTTAGTGTACAGTTAAGTGAAGGGCTGGGAATCATAGTGGGCCATCTGCTCTTTTAAAAAATCGAAAAATAAGACAAAAGGTTAGTTAATTTCACAATGTATTGGTCCTCCAGACATTCTGGGGGTTGTGAGAGAGCGATGTAACTGCCAAAACATAAAAATATGGTGCTCTCTAAAAAGCGGTTACTATTACTGCTATTATTCTCTTCAGTATCTTAATATTGGAGAGCAAGAGAATTAATGACTTCATTGTCAGAAATCCAGCATTAGCTAACAACAACAACAACAACAACAACAGTGTATTGAATACTTTGTAGTATATGTTGTTAATAAAAATGTTAATGCTACATTATTCCACAAATTATTCAATGCACTGTGAAATTAATTTAGTCCTTTTTTCTCCGTTTTTTAAAATGGTGGATGGCCAACTATGGTTCTCAACCCTTCGATTACTATTACACTATTGTTTTAATTTTGATGTAAAGAACAGTTTTTATTTAGCGCAAATTAATATGCGTATCTGTAACAAATAGTCATCTCTTTTACAGTTTTTGACAAGGGAAGAACGAACTCATTGCAAACTTCCAACATGTGCCCCCCCCCTCCTAAAAAAAAAAAACCCTGCCGATGCCCATGCTTTCAGAACGGTGTGGTGTGCTGTTAACCGCTATCTCAGAGTAGATACCTTATGTAGCAAACTTCTGAGGCGATTCTGCAAACTTTTGTAAGACCACAACCGAAGAAGTAGGTTTTGTAGCTGTACAAAATCTTCTGAATCTTCCCTTGTGCACAGTGATGAATTCAGGGGTGGGCCGGGTGGGGGAAAATCGACCCCGGAAATTAAGAAGTCCCCCCTTGAGAAATTCATATCTATTTGTAAATGTATATATCATTAACATCCCCCCCCCCTTTCGTCCGATATGACACAATGTTGGAGGACGTTAATTTAAAAAAAAAAAAAAAAAATCCCGTCCCCCCCCCCCCCGGGAGGAAAGTGGCAGTGTTCATCACTGCTTGTGCACATCACAAAAATCACAAAATAGTATCATACGTCTCAAATGTATTACAAAGCCGTATAATTATTGTCCAGCATGTTGGAAATGGTGTTGCAATCGAATTTCAGCGATATTTTCGAACCTGAACCAACACTTTAAAATGAACTTCCGTTCCTCAAACTTTAAACGTGCTCCGGCCATTTTAATTCATTATAATATGGTGCGTGTCAATGATAAGAGCCATACGTCTACAGTATGGATATGCTTGAGAAAGCATCATACCTACTTATTTACAGATAATTATTCAGAACAACTATAAAAACAATACGTTGACACCGTTGGTTAAGGTGTGGATATCTTTTTAGGGATACAAACACGTGTGGGGGGGGGGGGTAAGAGAGAGAGAGGGGGGGGGGAGAAGAGACTTATCAGGAAACAATAAAGATTTAGATTTTGTTAGATACCCATGATGTTCAATGACGGAGTATATGAATGTGAGCAATTAATGTCTTTAAAATGTTCGCTGAAGTTTCAGCGCCTTGCCAAAACGAAAAGTTATGTACTTTAATCAAATTGTATTTTTCCTTTGAAGGTGAAGAGTGAATATTTAACGAAGGAAATTGCTGTACCTATATGTATTTGGGTACACTCGAATTCGCTTTACCTACCTACCTACCGATCTTTTAAAACAAATGTTTGACCATTATGAATATAACATAATATAAATATATTAGTGCAAAGTTGTTAATTTGTAATAGTTCACTGGTTGTTTTACATATATTATTTTAACAAAATATTTGTTATTTTATTTCGAATCAACACCAACATTTGTGTTTTGTAACCCTATAGTTTCCTCGTTTAAGGACATTTATGGCTAGTTCAATTGAAGTTGAATTCGTAGTAATTAATGCGCTTGAGCGTTTTGAATATGTATGCATGGATTTTGTGGAAATAACCATTGAAATAGGGGGATGGACTCACCCAAAGGTTAATATTGGCCATACCTGCAGTGCATCGCAATTAAAATTACTCCTATGCAGAAAGAGTGAATATGAAAACGCAGAATCATAGCATACACACTGTTAGTACATTTCTAAAGGTTGAAAAAGCTTTATAAGAATGTTCAGTAGGAATATCCGTAACCAATCGACAGCAATTATTCTTAGGTTGGTAGCGGCTTGCGTGTGACTGACATCATGTGTTAAGTGTGGTGGATGATCACATCACGAAGGCATTAGCAAAATGAATTAAAATGGGAATGAAATGTGCACTGGTTGTTACTCAGAGTTTAACTACCTAAGTGTGAGGCTTAATTGTACATAGATTGTGAGTTCAAAAGTGCTGTTCGTTTATACCATCGAAGTATTCGATAAGTGACGACCAGTCGAAAACACTTCGATAGGCTAAACTCGGTAGTGACCGATCCTGTTAGTCATTAACTCTAGTCATATCTGCTATCTGTCAAGTGGCATGGAGAAAAAAGGCATGGAATTAGAAACAGCTCCGTTGCGGAGTTTGGACGACTTCTTACTGGAATCTGCAAGGTTTCAAATTCCAAACTTCAAAGATTTCGAGAAATGGGGAAACAGAGTAGTTAACAATCTCTTGTACTATCAGACTAACTACTTTCTGTTGTCAATCATCATATTTTTATTAGTTGGGTAAGTTATTATTTTCTACCAACCTATTAATAGGCAACATAAAGTAAAAACTCGTAAGAGAGACATGGTGTTGCTAGTAAGTGGTAAACACTAACCTTGTTTTCTCAATGTGATAGCAACTATACTACCTAAAACTGGAGTTTGCACTGCTTACAATGAACACATGGTTGCTCTGTATTAATGAGGCAACAGTATGTTCTTAAATCACTACTTATTAACTCAGGATAACTTTGCGTTTACCCAAGATTCGCTAACGTAAGCGTTTCTTACGAAACTGTTTAGCAGATACTCAATCTGAAACCCTCAAACTTATTTAAAGATTGCGTATGTGCTAAAACAGCTCACATTGATTTTCGCGCAAATTTAGCATTACATTGCACCCATTTATTTCACAACTTGTTTTAATAAACGTAATTAACGATAATTCACACTTAGGATAAGGCAGTTCTACTCGTACACCGGGTGGAAGGTACTGCTTCGGCCATACGTTAACCAGGGATTATATATGATGGGTGTAACAAAAATGTCCAATAAAATTATCAATAGAGAACCGTTTCGCCGGAAAAGAAAATTTGTGTCAAATATTTGAGATATTTGAAGCCGTTCAGCTTCTTGACGAATGGATATAAATGGTTTATTTCCCTATCGTGCAGCCATTGTACGAACAGTGATGTAATTATTTCAACTCGAATCAATTTAGTCATAATTTAATGTTAACGTGACGTTGCCAAATCTCTTAGAAATTTAACTTTGCATGACATTTTAACTTTAAGTTGTGATTAAATTCATTTGAATTAAGGTAGAAATGCATTACGGCATTGTTCACACAATGTTTGGGTTACAGTTAGTGAAACAGTAAACTATTTATATCCATTCATCAAGAAGCTAGATGGCTCGCAAGTATTTGACACTTTTTTTTTAATATAAATGGCTTATTGTTTCACTAACTGTTGTGCAGACATTGTGCGAACAATGCTGTAATGCCTTTTTATTTCAACTCAAATGAATTTAGTCATAATTTAATGTTGACATGACTGCTAAATCTCTCTTAGAAATTTAACTTTGCATGACATTTTAACATTAAATTGTGATTAAATTAATTTGAATTAAGGTAGAAATGCATTACGGCATTGTTCACACAATGTTTGGGTTACAGTTAGTGAAACAGTAAACCATTTATATCCGTTTGTCAAGAAGCTAGATGACTCCAAATATTTGACACATAATTTTTATTTATTTATTTTTTTTTTTTTTGGCAAAATAGCTCTTTATTCACAATTGTATTGGACATATTTATTACACTCAGCATGTAGAATCCCTGGTTAATGTATGGCCGAAGCAGTACCTTACACCCTATTGTAGTTATTACTTGAAATAAATCAGTAACACTGTATAAATTGTGTATCAGAGTAAACACTCAATATCGCATATTGTAAACATGTAGCATTATATTGATGTGCTCCTTTATCAGAACTTGTAGTAATATGCATAACTGACAATAATTCACACTTAGGATATGGTAGTTATAGTAATTAATATATGTAGTTGTCAATGTATATCCTTGAAAATGTGAATTTGCTTGTAATGGAGGTATTATTGAGTCTCTGGTATCCAGCACCTCACTTCATATTTCCCCTCCATGCAGTCTCGGGAAGTAGTATCTCCCACCACAATTCCATACAGTTACATGTGCCCGCCCTCACTACCTTTGTGTGGGGAATATGAAGTAATGGAATTGAGCATGCACATGATGGTCAAGGGATGGAGTGGGATAAATAAATTCATAGCAGTGCATCAATGTACTGTCACTTAAGATTGTTATTTGATTTCTTATTTATATTTGTTACCAAACCCAGACAAGAACACTGTGAGGGTGGTGGAAGGAGTAGTATCTAGGGAGATGACACAAGGGATTGGTTTAAAACAAGGATGTAATTTAAGATTAATACCATTTAATTTATTTATTGATATTTTATTAGGACTAAGCAAGAACAGTTGTCTCCCTTTAATAAATAATATCGCAATTCCTGAGCTGTTTGTGGATGATCTGGTAGTAGAATTAATTACTGTAAATGGCCTGAATCAAGCAATTCAGGAGTTAGACAAATGCTATAATGAGTGGAACCTAACTGTGAATCAGAGAAAAACCCAAATAGTGGTATTTAAGAAGAGGGCAAAACTGAATAAACACGAAATGTGGAAAAGGGAAATAAAGCATATAAAGTAGTACAAGAATGTATTTCTGTTTCTGAATATAGCAAGTGATGTAATATCACAAAATCAATTCAGTAATTAATCTAATTAACCGACTTTGTTGTTTCACTGTTACTTAAAAGACTTGTAGCATAACAAACCCATGAAGCACCATTTTATTTTCTTTCAACATTATTTCAAAGGGGCCCTAAACAGTTTATTCCATAGCAGTAACTTTGTTCACTTTCTGACTGCTGTTTAGCTTGACTGTTAAGTCAATTGTTCATTATGGTTTTTAAATCCAAAATTGTCGAGAGGAATCATTTTGTAAATTAAAAAGAAATACCTTCTTTTTAATTTCTAAGCAGAATCATGAAGCAAAACAGATTCTCTAGCTTTATGAAACAAAGCCATTATCTTATTTATAAAATAACAATACACAAACTGGTCAAAATTAATGTATCAGAAAAGCAAGAAATACATTCTGCAACACACACAAATTCAGCTCCTATACATGTTTACTACACAGTAGCTAGTTAAGATTGTATACCTGCTAAAAACTCTGCTTCGTCAGAAATACTTACGTAAGTGAATGCAAAGTTATGAGTTAATAAGCAGTGATTTAAGAACATAAAGTTGCCTCGTTAAGTTATTGGGGCCACCCACCAACTGACCACCCACATTTCTGACATACAGAAATGGTACCAGTATGTCACAGCATACCCCCGTCTGCCAAAGTTGCTTCAGCTGTTCCCCTCTCCACTACTCCTAATCACACCATGTGACACTACGTCACTCCCTCACCACAGTTTGAAGCGCACCATCTCTGATAATTTTCTCTACTCACTTTTCTGTTACTTGTTACTTTTAGTTCATACAGTGTATTTAGCTTATAAAATGTAAACAATGTTTTCAACTACTCCGTCTTCCTCCCACTGATCATTTTCTACCTTTCTATATTTTTCAAAAACCTGCTGGTCTGTTTCGGTCACAAGTGATATATCCTTGACTATTATATCGTGCAATTCCTGTGAGGATAAGTCGCTTGTTACATTTCTTTTAGTATTCATTTTACTTTGGCCCAAACTAGTTCTATGTGGTTTAAAACTTTTGCGGCCAATGTTACTAATAATTGATTCTCGGGTGATCAGCCGCATCAAATTTATAAAACTCAAGCTTTTGACCATTTGATTCTCCATGGTCTTTGTCAGGAACAAATGCCAGGTTAAAAATATGCTGTTATTTATACACAAACAAGGTGAGCATCAGGAACAAATGCCAGGGTAAAACTCATGCTGGTACACAAACAAGGGAGGCGGAGCCAGGTAGGTCTTGGGTAATGAGAGTGGAGAGACCAGTGATTGACTGCTTGCTTAAGGATTTTCTGCACTATCAGTCAGCCATTCTGATCTGCTTGAATTGTTTATGATGGTATGTTTGATGGCTGGTGCCCAAGCCATACTTAGTTTGCATCCAGAGTCTCTGTTAAAATTTGATGGATGTAATTTGATTTCTATGGATGCCTTGATAAGTCGATCAAAATATTTGTCGGAGCGGTCAAGAACTTTAGTGTCATCAAACTTTATTCTGTGTACATTATCAATACTGTGTTGTGCCAGAGCTGATTTTTCAGGTTGTAGGAGTCTGATGCTTCATTTATGCTCCTCGCGTCTCTCCTCAATGGTCCGTCCAGTTTGGCCGACATATACCTTTCCACATTCAAATGGTATACTGTAGACTCCTGGAACCTTGAGTCCCGCGGGGTCTGTAAAATATCTTAAACATTGTCAAAATTTCTTGGGGGCTGTGAAGAATGTTTCAATATTGTGCCTGGAGATGATGAGTGAAATCTTGTTCGTTGCGGCGCCATAAAAGGGTATGAAGGCCTTAATATTTGTCTCTCCACTCTCATGGCCCAAGACCTACCTGGCTCCGCCCACCTTGTTTGTGTATATATACCAGCATGAGTTTTACCCTGGCATTTGTTCCTGATGCTCACCTTGTGTGTATATAACAGCATATTTTTAACCTGGCATTTGTTCCTGATGAAGACCATGGGAAATCAAATGGTCGAAAGCTTGAGTTTTATAAATTTGACGCGGCTGATCACCCGAGAATCAATTATTAGTTCTATGGGATTGAGATCACACATGTATGGAGGCAAGTAAAAGATAGTGTGGCCCAATAAAACAAAAAATGTGCCTGCTTTAAGAACCTTTTTAGGTTTGCTTTGTTTCAATCATCCTATACAGATCTGTTTTACACAGAGCAGTCACTCTGAACACTTTTGTCCTACAATCACAATATTGGAGCAGATTTCACAGCACTCCTAGGCAGGGTTTGTCTTCTTCTATGCTCCTTTTTTCATTACTTCTGACATAAAACTAGTGACTCATTCGATTTTACAGCTGAAATTAAGAGAAATTAGCAGCAAGTGAACATAGCCCAAATAACATAGAAGATAGTTGACAACGTAACCAGCAGAACAAGCTTGTGCGCAAGTTTACAAAACTCAGGTTATACTATGTGGAATGTCTCTCTCTATTTTATTTGCCTAAGACCATGAGCTGGTGAACAGACAATAAATAAATGCCATGTATAATTTTCCCCATTTTTCCTCAAGGCATTTATCTACTCTTATTTATATTATAAGAATATTGACACTCCTCCTCCTAGCTCCAAAACAATATTATTTTCATTATTTATTTATGCCAACGAACTTACTGTTGGTGGTTTTAAACACACAAGCAGTGTGTGGGTAATGTTTGAGAGGTAGAATTGGAACTGAAAAATTAAATCCCAGCTGTGGCATTGAATTTTTCAGTTCCAACCCTCAGATATTATTTTCTCCTACCCAATTCAATATCCTTTTTGTCAAAATTCCAGGAAAGATGGTGGTGCAATCCCACAATAGCTGTTTGGTTTGGATGTGCTGTCTTTCCCTTTATCAATTGGATGTATAATTGCTTTTTTCCAATTTAGCAGTACATACCCCCTTTTTTAAACTGAATTAAACAGACCTGTTAGTTTTTTAACTCTTATCTATGTTGCTACACCATTTTTTAAGAAATTCTGTGGGAATCCTCTATCTTCCTAGATTCTAATTTGTCTGTTCTTATTGCACTTTTATGTCCATTTTCTTTGATTTATTACTATTTTATGAAAGAGCTGACTGTCTCCCTACTGAGATGTATGGAGTAGGTGTATTACTTCTTAAATTTTTAGCTATTTCCAAATCTTGGACTGTTTTTAAAATGTTTTGTTTTTGCAACCATTCAGAATACTTGGAAAGGAATTTGTTTTTAATTTTACAAGCATACTTTCACTGTTTTTTAAAATTGTCTATAAAATCCTATGCATCTCTTTCTAGGTTGAGCAGCAATTCTATGTGTGAATGTAATAGAATTGAAATTTTTTTTATTTTTTAAGGGTAAAGAAAGATCATTTTGTCCTAGCTTTGGATTTTGACCCACTGTGCAGAGGTCACTAATTTATGTTTGTGGAAAATAAGTTTCTACGTAAATGAACCAAGGGTTCAGCTTACTCTAAAGCTGTCTGATAGTATTTACTTTTGATCAAATTGCATATTTACTTTTTATTTTCTCTATTGTTTACATATGGTAAACATTCTACCCAAAAATTTAATGCTGAGGTATCACCAGAAATACATGTCTTGAGGATCCTGAAACCAAAATAGGCATTTCCATCTTTGTCTGCTTGTGAACAGCATAACTCAAAAAGGAAATATAGAAAAATGCCAAGCTTGGTATTTAAGTTCAGTATCCTCCAAAGATATGACAAAAATATTTTCAATAAAATCGCCCAGCCCAGAGTATTCTTTAGATGGACAAATTTTTTCCATTTTCTAAAAAAGAAAATGGAGCAATTTTGATAAAAAATACCATACATCTAAAATGTTTTCACAGCAAGTAAAATATATATCTTGAATTTTCTGGGATTAGCTTGTGAAGTCCTATTTTGTCTAACTGGTAAACCTTAATTGATAGGCAAAAACATACTACACCAAAAAAAGTAAAACTGTTCAAAGTGCACAGTTTATAGCAAATAATCTTTTTGCAGCATCAGCCATTTCTAAAATGTTAATTATTTTTGGTTTGTATGTTTTAATACTTAGTCATTTTCTTAAGGTGTTGTAGCTATTAATTTGTTTCTCGTGATATGAAAGAGCATGGATGTTTCAGGGCCAGTGTATAAGCACTCTTGTTTAAACATGTGGCTTATCAATTGGGTGTTCTCTATGCCCCCTATACCTACAACAAAATGTGAAGTGACACTATTCGTTCAAGTTTATCTCTATATGAAGTAGGCAGAAAGTACTATTTCATAGGAATAGTATGAAGAAGCTATATAAAAGTAAATGAAAATTGGTAGAGAAAGTAATGTGAACATAGTACATCAAAGTTTTAATTATCTAAGAATCAGTGTTCCCTTTGTGCTTATGACAAAATATTAATGAAACTTCATACAAGCACTTATATCAATTAATTTGAAATAAATAGAATAGACTTTTGCAAGAATAGTTTGTAGACACTAGATAAAAATTAGTGAGTAAAGAAAATCACATGAATGTAACACATCATATTTTTTTGGGTTAAGAAGAACTTAAGAAAAAGCATTACCAAGGCAACTGACCACATGGAGTTTGAACCTGAAGTTTAAGGAATTACAGGCAGGCACACAGACCACTGGTATAGAAGGCATCTGGAGAATGATCATGATGACCGACAATGATTAAGGACTTGACGATATGATGATTATTACTCTATGTATCTATGGTTGTTGCAAAATTTAATGGCAGCTGATAGCTGACTATTACTTTTCCTTTTATGCAAATAAATTTTGTGGGCATAAGTGATATCTATATCACTAGCTTTACAGCGTGATTTCACAGTGTGTATAACTACACAACACCGCAAGGCGTGGCAAGCCTATGAATGAATTTTGTATTGAGCCACCTGCCATCAAATTTTGCGACAGTATAGTAAAAGTTATTCGAGATGTTCTTGGGCTTCGAGCCAGGTGTAGTGATGAAGAGCCATCGATGTTTCAGGAGTGTGCATCTCTCCCATCATCAGGATGATGAATGGCTAACAAGAGTGAAAGGACGAGTATATGTACTGTCCACTAGTACGGACCGAGCAGAAAACACCAAGTCTTATCTGGATGTAGTTCAGCGCTCCGTTGGAATCTGTGTTTTCTGAGCTGGTCGGTCTCCAACTTTAAGGCTGGTTTCCAGGAGGGACTAAACTGCAATCCGGCGTCCCGGTTCAGTGTGCTCTTCTCGGAGGAGATGGACAGAGCGTCCTTAACCCTTTGTTCCCAGAAACTGCTACATTTTGCCACAATGGTTGTTTCTTTGAAGTTAGCTTCAAAGTTAGTTTCTTTTTCAAAGCAGTGTTCCGCCATCCCTGACTTTTCAGGCTGCATTAAGCGTATGGACCATTCATGCTCCTTGACTGGTGGAAATGGTCCTGCCAGTTTGCTCTATGTACGGCATCCCACATTCACAGGGGACGCGGTATACCCCTGGTACATTAAGGTCTTCATCACTACACCTGGCTCGAAGCCTGAGAACATCTTGAATATGTTTGTCACCAGGAAAGCTTCAGATCATACTTTTTAGTAAAAGTTATCTGTTAAGATGGCTGAGTAATGCAAGCCTACGATGTGGCACATTGATGCTTATTGCTCGAAATTTCTCTTTGGTGTATGGTGCCTTTTTAGCCTTTTCCTGTTTGTTCGATGTTTTTCATTGCTAATAAATTGTATGCAGCAAATAAATAGATATGCTAGTATTAAGCCAATTGTATTTCTTTTACAGGGTGCTTCATCCAGTGCAAATGCTATGTGGGATGATAGCGATGGCAGTTGCATTTGGAATGTTCTATTATTTTACCAATGCAAAGAGGTCTGCAACACAGTTCAAGAAAGAGCATCCCATACTTAATGTTCTTATGATTTTATCTGGCTGCGTCTTTATTGTGTACATGTTGGGATCATTAGTGGTCTTCTTGTTGGGAATTCTTCTGCCAATCATGGGTAAGCCTGTGCAACTCATTTTATGTTTTAAATACATAATTAAAGGGCTAGTCAGAGATTCAGTGAAGTTGACATAATTTTGTTACTCTTTCAGAGTATAAAATACATTTTTTGGTTTAAAGTGTGTTTTCATCCACTTTCCACTTGTGCTATTATGTGTGGAAAATTGTAATTCTTACACTCTGCATTAGGCATTGTTGCTCAATGGCGATGTATTTCATCTCGTACATATTATATTTACTTATTGTTGCAGATGTGCAATTTAAACATATTTAATAGTTGAATTTTACAGTTTAAATCTTGCCAACTTAGTTAAGATTTGACTTGTGCATGACTTAATTATAACGGGAGAGCAAAAAAGTCTGAACGGGCTGTGCAGTGTTTTGCCTGACCATCTCCTTGGCACTCATTGCCGTCTACCACTATCATAGAAAGGCGTGGATGAAACCACACAACATTTTTAAAACTACTTTTAAAGGCTTTACTTACCAATTTTATGAAAGGAGATGCTAAAACTGGCCACTGCTTTTGTCCATGCATTTTTTTCACCTGATTAGGAAACTATCCATCACTCACTGTAGTTCACGTTGGGAAATGCTGGCAATTTCCTGGCAGATATTTTGTTTTAACTTTTCCAAGGGGTATGGGTTTGTCTTGTACACTTTAAGTTATCTCAGAGATAGGAATTACAGGGAGTTAGGTCAGGGGACCGAGGGGCCCACAAATCTCTACTAATAATTGTCATGAAGCACACTTTCAATTCAATATAACTAGAAGTTATTTCCAGCCTGTTATGCTCTGGTCTGCTGGTGTTAGAATTTTCAGATGTTTCGCTCACAACTGCAGTGGACATTTTCAGTGGCACAGTCGTAGTCTCCTCGGAGAAGTTTGTGTAGCGTCTGAAGTGTTGACTGTCCGAGCTGCTGTGTTTATACCTGAGAAGCCTCTACTGATTGGTCCGGATGGTGGATGTCAGGAGGGAGGGGGTGGGCTTCACCCAAGGTGTTGCTCCCTCCTTATTGGTTCACTTCAATTTCTCCTGTTATGTGTTGTTTCTTGCCTTCAGTGCCAGGATACCTGTTGCTGTTAAGTTTTAAAGCTTTTTCTTTCTTATTGAAATTGTGGGGATGTTTAAAAACATATTGTAGCCCAGCATGGCAGTTTGTCACAGGTGACAGAATGCTCATATCCTGGAACTTAATTATGTGTTTGCCCTCCACTTGAGTGGCGTATTGGTCAACTGCAGACTTATCTGTTTGGTCCAGGTGGCAGCTTCTTTGGTGTTCGGGTAGTCTGGTGTTGATGCTGCACTGTGTAGTTCCAATGTAAATTGAGCAACAGGAACAAGGAATATGGTATACACCGGCTGATGACAAAGGCTTCCGATGATCTTTATCTGAGCGTAGTAGGTTGTTGAGTTGTTTTGTGTGCTTGAAGACAGTCTTGACCCTGTGTTGCTGTAGTATGTGTTGGATACGATCGGTGACATTCTGGAAGTGTGGCAGGAAAACTATGCCTTTGTGCTTGGGTTTGTCTGCTTTTTGTGAGGCAGGTTTTGGCCTGGCAGGATGGCGACTCTTTTAACTTCTCTAATTGAATAACCATTAGATAATAGTTTGTTCTAGGTGACAGAGTTCTTATTGCAACGAATGTAGCTTACAAACATGAGAAGCACGATTTACAAGTGTCTCAATCATGTCTCGTTTCTGTCAGGGATTATGATTTGAGGCCTTATTCAAGTCTGTATGAGTGGGCTTATGGTAGACAGTGTGACCAAGTGTGTCATCTATTTTTCTGCTGACCAAGACATCCAGAAAAGCTAGCTGTGCATCTTTCTCTTCCTCCGTAGTGAATTGTATGTGGGTAAAAAAATTATTTTGTCATTTAATGACACTGTCAGTTGCCAGGATCACGTCAGCGTTGCTGGTGTGCTGGAATTTCGTCCTGCAGGAGTTTTTACTTGCCAGTAAATCTACTGACACGGAGCTGTTGTTTTTAAGCACACTTAAAACCCATCGGTCTGGGCTGGATTTGCACATGTGACCTTGGGATCAGTAGTACTGAGCCACCTCGGTTCGGCTCCTTCATTAAAGACTACATATTTCACCCAGAAAGTGCAGAGTCTCACGCTACAACTTCACGACCTTCTTATTAGCTTTGATGTTGTCTCACTCGTTACCATGGTTCCAGTACAAAAGGCCCTTACACAGCTGAAGCATATTTTCTCAGACAACATAATTAGACTTTTCCACCATGTTCTCACCACTACATATTTCCAGTGGAACCATTTGTTCTATGAACAGATAAATGGGGTTGCCATGGGGAGCCCTCTGAACCAATTTTCTTCATGGAATCCTTGAGTCTACAGCCTTAGACACAGCTCTACAAAAACCAGCTGTCTGGTTCCGCTATGTGGATGACACTGTTGTAAGGCCCCATGGAAAAGAAGCCCTCCAAGACTTCCTACATCATCTTAACAGCATCAACCCCCACATGCAATTGACCATGGAGGAAGAGAAAGATGGACAGCTAGCTTTTCTGAACGTCTTGGTCAGCAGAAAAACAAATGGCATACTTGGGCACACTGTTTACTGTAAGCTCACACATATGGACTTGAATAAGGCCTCAAATCATCTCAGGCGGAAACAGGCCATGATTAAAACACTCATAAATCATGCTTCTCATGTTTGCAAGCCACATTTGTTGCAACGAGAACTCTGTCACCTAGAACAAACTTTATTATCTAATGGTTATTCAATTCAAGAAGTTAAAAGAGCCTGCCATCCTGCCAGGCCAAAACCTTCTTCACAAGAAACAGTCAAACCTAAGCACAAAGGTATAGTTTTCCTGCCATACTTCCAGAATGTCACCAATTGTATCCAATAAATACTTCAGTGACACAGTGTCAAGACTGTCTTCAAGCACACAAAACAACTCAACAATCTACTATGCTCAGCTAAAGATCCTCGGGAGCCCTTGTCATCAGCCAGTGTATACCATATTCCCTGTTCCTGCGGTTCGGTTTACATTGGAACTACACAGTGCAGCATCAATCCCAGACTCACCGAACACAAAAGAAGCTGTCACCTGGGCCAAATAGATAAGTCCGCAGTTGCCCAACATGCCATTGAAGTGGAGGGTGAACACATAATTAAGTTCCTGGACATGAGCATTCTGTCATCCATAACACACTACCATGCCTGGCTACAATGTGAAGCTATTGAAATTTATAAACATCCCCATACTTTCAATAAGAAAGAAGAAGTTTTAAAACTCAACAGCAACTGGTATCCTGTCATTGAAGGCAAGAAACGACCATAACAGGAGAAATTGAAGTGAACCAATCAGGGGGGAGCAACACCTTGAATGATGTCCACCCTCTCCCTTCTGCCATCTGCCATTCGGACTAATCAGCGGAGGCCTCTCAGGGTATAAATACCTCAGCTCAGACAGTCAACACTTCAGATGCTACGCAAACTTCTCCGAGGAGACTACAACTGCACCACTGAAGATGTCCACCATGGTTGTGGACGAAATGTCCGGAAACTCAACTCCAGCAGACCACAGCATAACAGGCCGGAAATAACTTCTAGTTATATTGACTCCGGCTGTGAAAGCCTACGCTCTCACACTTTCAACTGTTCTCATCTAAAGATATGCGCTGTTGCAGAGTCTTGTTAAAAAAAGGCAAAATCACACTCCCTGTCTGTTAATTCTCTAAAAAAAGGAGCAAAATTGTATTCACATGTATGATTGTCAACTGTTAATTTGAAAAAAATGGCCCTATAACTCAGAACCCAGTATTGTTTATGAAGTAGCCCTTCATGATGAAAAAATTAGATTATGGTGCACCATTAGCAGAGAAGGGTTTCTCAGGGCTCCAATGAGCGATTTCTATCTTTGGGGTAACTTAAAACATAAAGTGTGCAAGGCAAACCCACACACCCTGGAAGAATTAAAACAAAATATCTGCCAGGAAATTGCCAACATTTCTCAATGTGAACTACAGTGAGTGATGTTTAGTTTCCTAAAGATGTGCCATAAATGTATGGACGACAACAGTAGTCAGTTTCAGCATCTCCTTTCATAAAATTGGTAAGTAAAGCCTTTAAAAGTATTTTAAAAATGTTGTATGGTTTCATCAATGCCTTTCTATGATCACGGCAGACAGCAATGAGCGCTAAGGATGTGTAGAGGCAAAACACTGCTCAGCCTGTTCTGAAGTTTTTTGCTCTCCTGGTAGGTAACTCCCTTGGCACAAGCAACCATGTCACCTTCATTTGTTAACTGCTTTGGCCAAAACTACCAGGCACAGCTAATTGATCACCATTTCTCAGAGGCTAGAGCTGACAGCAATTAATGTCATTTTCGCATAAATATCTGTTATTAATAAACACCCCATTACATGCTTTGCAAAAATTCAGAAGTGAAAAACTCGATTTCTGGTTAAGAGGTAGAACTGGAACTTAAAAATTCAATGCCACAACTGGGATTTGAACCACAGACCTTCCGCTTGCCGGGTGGACGCTCTAACCACTGAGCTATTGTGACAAACTGCCAGAATGGCACTAAATTCTCAAGCCAGTTCGTATTTCTCCTGGTAAACCACAAAGGCAGTCTCACATCAGAGACAATTACCCCAATGGTGACTTACTATTGTAAGTACTTTATATCCCAGGATTAAATAACCTTCACATGGTAATTATTATTTATTTATGCCAACAAACTTACTGTTGGTGTTTTTAAACACACAAGCCGTGTGTGGGCAAAGTTTAAGAGGTAGAACTGGAACTTAAAAATTCAATGCCACAACTGGGATTTGAACCACAGACCTTCCGCTTGCCGGGCGGACGCTCTAACCACTGAGCTATTGTCACAATAGCACAATTCAATGCCACAACTGGGATTTGAACCACAGACACAATAGCTCAGTGGTTAGAGCGTCCGCCCGGCAAGCGGAAGGTCTGTGGTTCAAATCCCAGTTGTGGCATTGAATTTTTAAGTTCCAGTTCTACCTGGAGTCTGTGAGTTCTTTAGGCTGAATGTGTTAATACTACAGTATTTCTGTTGGTTTGCGTTTCATGCCTTTATATATGCATGCAGCATAGGGTTTTTCACAGTAGTTGTAGGGAGGGCAGTATATTAAAAAGGATCATTAAACTTTGTCAAAAATCATAAACCTGAAAAAAAATATGGTGAAACTTGGATAATTAGAATGTTTATAAATTCAAAATTGTCGTTAATTCAATGATTTCTCTTGGCTACTTGAATTTTGTCTAAAGCAATGTAAAAAAATCACATGTAATTGAAATTTTATTGTCCTTAATTTGAAGGTTTTGTTCAGAAATATGAGTTGAAAATTAATCTAAACACGGAAATTAAACATAACTTTGTCCAGATGTTTCTACAAAAGAGGTCATTGCCTCCAGGATGGTTTGTTTTGTCAGAATGCAGTTGGGGGGGGGGGGGGGTAGTGGAATAGCTATCCAAGCTGCCAGCCTTGAGCTTCTATATCTGCTCCCACATACACATGAGCCTATAGTACTTGGCATTATATCTTTGATTGTCAAAAAGCAAAATATTGGATAGATGAATTCCTTTTGCATAAGTGGGAAAACATACCAAATGAAATAAGAGGCAAAGGAATTTTGAATTTAAGATTATAAGAAAATATAATAAAACTGGGAAAATTTATTGGCAAAGTAAGACAAAAATGGCTTTGAAAAATAGGGAAAATTAATGAGAATAATTAGGAAAAATAGTATAATGTATAAAGGGAAACAAAAATGTAGATCCTAAGTTTTAAAATGCTCCATTATATACACAACCCGGGTTAATAATAATGGGGCATGGGAAAATGTAACTCCAAAAGGTTTATGTAAGATTTTGTATTTGTTATATACGAGTACTATAAATCTTATATAGGTATGAATCTGCATATGCTAGATATTGTAATAAGAAATAGGAAATAAACTAACTACACATGCACCTTTAGCTGTTGCTTGAGCTTCCTACTGTTCAGTGTGTTGCAAATCAATTCTAATATGTCTCTTAGTAAACTGCGTGTCCATTACAAGACTTAACTTTTGCGGAAAAAGTTGCTGTCATTCGAGAGGTTGAAAAGGGTTTGAAGAAAGAATCTGAAATAGCGAAAGAATACAGCATACCATCAAACACTTTGTCAAATTATCTGAAGAATAAGGAGAAAATGTTCAGCAGTGCCTCAGGTGAAAATAGTCGAAAAAGAGTGAGACAAACCGGAAAATCCTGATATTGACAAGTGTGTGTTAATTAGGAATGGATATATGTAGGTACCAGTATTGCTAAACTATCAATTTTAGATGTAACTTTTGTAATTAAAATTTTTGTATATTTCAAATTGTTTTCTTGTCCCTTCAGTTTCAAACTATGCAAGTTCCATTATAGAACAAATGTCTTAGGAGACATATCTCATAATTAATGCTATTATTTGATTTCAATTGTTGAATGTTAATGAAAATTTTAAAATTGAATCCTAACTGAATTGGAGTTCATAAACATTATTTAGCATAAAAAAGTACATATTTCATTATGGCGATAAGGTACAGCACGTGTGAAATGTCCCAGCACATCTATTTTGTACCTCCTCTTATATATATGGTAGGTAGAGAAGATAATTATTGCATTCCACTAAAAAATTTGATGTAGAGATTTCACTGGAGATGTGTGTTTTGAGACCTAAATCCAAGTAAAGCATTCTTAGAAAAAGGTGGGCATGTATGTGTGCATATGTATTTGCTTGTGAATAGTATAAACCCAGAAATGAAAAGTAGAATAAGTGCTAAACTGGGTATTTAACTTCAGTACCTTCCAAAGATGTGATATGATTTTCAAGAAAATCCCTCCAGCCCCTAAGCTACGTTTCACATAATTTTTTAAACATTTTTCTTGAAAATGGGGTTAACAATTTTGGTCACAATACAATATCTTAAAGGTATTTACATGACAGATAAAAATGTATATCTTGAATTTTCTGGGAATACTCTGAATGTTGCTATTTATGAAGTTTTATCTTGATTAAAATGAAGTGGATAGACAAATAAGCTTTGATAGTATCCAGTAATAAACTGTAGAGGGTACAGAAAATCATGAATGTACAATGTTAGGCAGATAAGTAATGCCTCCACCAACATAGCTCCTTGGCAGAGGGCAGGATTGTCATGCCACACTTATTAGAATGAGTAAAGTTGGAGAGAAGTACTAGTAGTTAATGGTTGTATTGTAACAGAGTTAAATAATGGAACCTAGTGTAGTAGCCCTGTCACTGCAATTGAAGCCATGTGCTGTAATTGAATTCTTGACAGCAGAAGGTGTCACTCCAAAAGAAATTCTTCAGCTGTATATGGTGATTGTGTTGTGAGAGCAATGTGCATTGTTGTGCCTATAGGTGTAAGAATACTGATTCATGAAAAAATGACATATAACATGGAAAAAGTTGGGTGTCCTGTGACAGCAACTAAGTTTCACAGGGACAAAGTTGGCAGACTCATTCAATATAAATGTTGCATCACTCAGCTAGCAATTGCAAGCATACTTGGCATTTCTAAAGAGTATGTAGGTCATATTATTGATATGCTTGGCTATCAGATGCTCTGTGCACAATGGGTACTCCAGATATTGATCATTGAAATGAAAGCACAGAGACTTCAAATTTGCCAGGAGCTCCAAGCACATTGCAAGAATGCATACAGTTATGAAAATGAAAGAAGGTCTCTGGGGACAGCACTATACATCAGATGAAGTTGAGAGAACTGTGAGGTTTTTTGTAGAGTGCCAAAATCTTCCAGGATGGCTTCAGAAAACTTGCACAGCATTGGCAGAAGTGTATGCAGTTGGCTGATGACTATGTAGAAAGGTAGATACAGGAAAATAAAGAGCACATTGTAAGGTTTATTTCTGGGTTTGCTTTATTAAAGTATTAAATGTGAATGGCGAAGCTGAAGGCATTACTTATCAGCCTACCCTCATAATAGATCAGATTTTTCTTTCTGTAGAACAAATTTGTGCATAAAAACTGAGTTGATATTGCTGGAAAACCAAAACATTGTTACGCAAATAACAAGCCATAATCAGTAAGTGTGCCAAGGAATAATAATTTCAAATGGTGGATGCCTACAAGTATCTTTGGTGTGGAAGAAAGACTTATGGGAGGGGGAAAGATCTTTTTTTCCAGCACTATTAATGTCGCTCCTTTGGAACTTACTGAACTTAAACGCCAGGTTTGGTATTCATTTCGTTTTTGAGTCTCTCTTTCTCTCTTATGCATGCTTGTGCACTCATGCAAAGGGTGAATGCAATAAATAGGCTTATAAGCAAACAGAATAGGTCCCTTAGTGGCCCTAAGGCCTCTTGGTTGCAAGAAAAGCAATTAACATACTGCATCACAAACTTCAAAGTAGAAAAGTATCTAGACAGGAAGAAGGGACATGAAAAAGTGATCAAAAGGGGAAAACTTAGCTCATGGAAGAAATATTGTGAAGTCACGGCCACAGCCAATTCAAGGGATGTACCACAAAGAGAGAACAGCAGCAGTTGATCTTCCTGTTAACAGAGTGGTTGACAAACCATTCAGTCAGCAGAGTTGTAAATTTGATAGAAAGAATTAAGAAACTCAAAACCCCAGGCAAGGACAGGGTTACAGGTGAAATTCTACCCCAAGTTCAGTGAAAAACTGAAGCTGTTAACAGTGAAGCAATACAAATCTTAAATAAAACAATTATTTAGAGACTAAAAGCTTCACTTATCTTAGTATTTGCTGCAAGTTCTTGAAATATTATGCTGACTTGTCTTGGGTAACTATTATAAACAGGAGCAGTGACGATATGATGGAAGCATCAAGAAACAAGTCAGCATAATATTTCAAGAACTTGCAGAAAATTACTAAGATAAGTGAAGATTTTAGAGATTCTACTCCAAGTCTTATATCTCCTACCAAAATTTACTAAGCAGTTTACAATCTCATGGATGTTTCCCTAAAATTTGGAAGAAAGAAAAGATTGTCCCTATCACTAAGCCGGGCAAGGAGAATGAAATAATATCAATATATGGACCAATTAGCTTATTGAATGTAATAGTGTTAAGAGATGCTATTGATAAAGAGAATTATGTATCATATACAGTTCAAAAATCTATTAAATAGCAATTTGTATTCAGTTCTCATACTAGTACCATTGATGCTCTGATGTTCCTAAAATACTGTTTGGAAAGTGTTCTACAAAACAAAAGGGATTCCCAGTATTGCAAGAAAAGTTGCAAAATTCATGATAGGTATACATATAGGTGGCATATTATAATGAAAATCAACTTTAAAGTAGGTGGGACCAGTAAAGGTTAATATGTTGAGTAAACATTCATAATTGTATTTTCTTTCAAAACCTTACACTTATCTCTTCCATGCTTGAGGAATTGTAGTCTTACCTGAAGCAAATTACAAATATACATTAATGTGACCTTTTGGCTCATCACAGCTAATAGGCTGTAATGCATTTTAAATTTTTTGTGGTTTTCAAGGTGGTGAAGGAGATAGGAGATCAGAAATACAATATCATTAAGTTTACTCCCATGTGTTTGAATATAGGTACCGCTAGTGACACTTCCCTCCCCCCTTTCCCCCTCCCCCCAAAAAATTGTCTTTTGCATGTAAAATTCTACAATGAAGTGCAAAGTCAGTAATGTATCTAACAAAGCTGTGTAGCCACTGCAGCAGATGTATTTTATGGCATGCATTACAAATGCTGATGGCACGTTCCGTTGCCTCAGTGGCAGTGTGTGTAGTGTTGCCCTGATTGAGATTGTTCCCCAGTAGTAATTGTTTAATTTTTTTCTAAATAAATCTTTGTTACATATTATGACAAATTAGTTCTTTAATATTATTTCTCAAAAACAGCAGTCTTTAAAAATACTCACTATCACTTTTTTAATATTATTTAGTCAAATTCTGGTGTCACTTCACTAATGTGATCCAGTTCAATTTTTTGTCACTTCACTCTCTTTGTGATGTAGCAGCATAATGAAATATGAAGACATATTTTTTCTTTGGTCTGTTTCACTGTTGCTAGAGAGTCAAACACAAGAAATAGCTCTCACAGCATTTTGTGCTGTCATAACCTGTAAAACTGCACTTTAGTTGCATCAGAAACATGGTCGCCAAGTCACTCCTTGCGAGAATGCTCGGTTAGATAGCAGCTGGTTAGAGTTCCAAAATGTTCTAGAAATGAAACTTTCAGAAGATTTTGGTTATCTGATGGTAGCACTTTTGGTGTTTGTTTATTCTGGGAAACCATACTGCTCATCTCCGTGTATCTCCTCAGCTGCCCAGAGGTGACTTCTCAAAGCTTGGGCCATTGTCACTGCATCATAGTATTATAATAATTATTATACTATATCCTTCATAAATATTGAAGAGACTTAGCAGTAAATGTAACCGCTTTTTAGAGAGCACCATATTTTCATGTTTTGGCGGTCACATCGCTCTCTCACAACCCCCAGAATGTCTGGAGGACCACACCTGTCGTTGGTTTACGGGTCTCACCCGTTGGTTTACGGGTCTCACCGACCTGATCAGGAGAATTATCAAAATAAATTCACCGACCATATCCTCTGATTACCAATCAGAGGACGTATTACATGCCATGACAGGTCAGCATGTTAGGGATTAATGTTTTATAGAGAAATTAGTGCCCCATCCATCAGTGAAAAATATTGGAGAGCAAGAGGATTAATGACTTCATTGTCAGAAATCCAGCATTAGCTAACAACATACTATATCCTTCAGTATGTGTTCTATATAAATGCAATATCTTGCACACACATTCCATGTGGATGTTCAGAAGTCTGCACAGATGCAACAATCTCAGCAGGTTTGTTTTCAGTGAAAAATACAGACTGATGATAGCACAGTGCATGCACAAGGAAGTAGGCACAAGGCAATCTCTCCATGCAGGCTTTTCTGTTTGTAAGTTATCAGTTTCTACATCTACAGTTGAAATGTGCTTGAGATTATCCAAGGAAGAAATTGAACATTGTTGTCTAGGCTCTGAAAGATGTGTGTTCACTTTAGACCAGAGTGTAGCTTTAATTGCAGAAGCAGAAATCTGCTTTCAATCTGCTTCTAATGTGAAAGCAAACATGCAGTTCTCTGGATCTGCGTGAATGGCTCTGCAGCATATAAATTATACAGGGCTCCTCAGACAAACAACAGCTAAGAAGTAACATGTCAGATTATCATAGATTATTTTACTTGGTGTTTGCAGAAGAAAATGTCGCTGCAACTAGAATAACATGGTATTCTCAGATACGGTGATATTTTCTTCTACATATAAAGGAAAAGTGATTGTTTACCATCCAAAGGGGTCATAATACAAGATAAGTGGCTAAAGAATATTTTCATGGTCATTTATCTGTGTTTTGTTGGGACTGGATATTGAAGGATGGCTTGTGTCTATTGTGGAAGCTGGATGATGTGCTAAACAGTACTCAGTATGGGCTTATACTTGAGTATGTTGTGATTCCCTTTGTAAGGATGGCATTTGATGGAATTATTTAATTTGTCCAGGATAATTATTCTGTCCATACATGTTGAACGATTTCAAATTGGTTCTCAGAAAAGATATAGTGACAAACAGGCTTCCCTGTTAACCAGATTTGAATCTTATTGAGCAGGTTGGGGTGAGACGAAAAAAGCATTGTGCTTGAATGCCTCTGCACATACATGAAGGACTAAAGATGGCTTATCCACTAAACTCAATACTGTTTTATTGTAGCCTCTTGTTCATATTATAGAAATCTGAATTCATCTGTGCCCTGATGATTAAGGGGGGTTATGAACACTGAGGGTTGTAAACCTGATGCTCATTGTTCTTTATTTCTATGTGTTTTCACTTTAGTTGGTAGTTCTTATTCATGTATTTTTGTTAGTTATTTGTAAAGAGTACATTAGTTTGTAATTGGACTGTGATTAGTAGCAGTGATCCAAGTGCCAAAACGGAACTAGTAAGATTTTCACTTCACTGGTTCTGGACATGTCTATTCTATTTTAGCAAAAAAGATCAAAGCAATAACTCTAATGTGCTATGATCTAACGGCAGTTTTAAAGATAGCTATTACATAGCTTTTACAGAGAGGTTTACAAAAAGATGAATATTTTGGTTTGTAATTTTGGAGCTTGGATCACTATTGCTAATTACCTATTGCATAGGTAATGTGATAAAGTTAAAATGATACATTAAAGTACAATATGATATTAAGGCCACATGATGTTCTATTGGGAGAGCCAAAAAGGTCTGAATGGGCTGTTTTGCTTGTTCACATTGTCGGCGCTTATTGTCATCTGCTGCTACCATACACAGGTACAGATGAAACTGTACAACATTTTTAAAACTACTTTTAAAGACTTTAATTACCTCCTTTATGAAAGGAGATGCTTAAACTGGCCGCCGTCATCCACACATTTTTGGCACCTGTTTAGGAAACTATCCATCATTCACTGTAATTCACATTGAGAAGTGCCTGGCAATTTTCTGGCAGATATTTTGTTTGAATTCTTCCAAGATGTGTGGGTTTGTCTTGTACACTTTGTTTTAAGTTACCCCCAGAGATAGAAATCGCTGGGGGTTAGGTCAGGGTACCACATCTCTACCAGTAATTCTGTCCTGAAACACATTTTCAATTGTTCCCATTGAAAGATTGGCCATATGAGCTGTTGCAGAGTCTTGTGGGAAAAAAGGCAAATTCACGCTCCTGTCTGTTAATTCTCTAAAGAAAGGGGGCAAAATTGTATTTACATATGTATGGGTAACAACTGTTGACTTGAACAAACGTGGCTCTATAACTGAGAACCTAATATTGTTCATGAAGCACCTCTTCCTGGCAAAAAAATTGGTGTATGGTGTACCATTAACGGAGAAAGGCATCTCAACGTGAACTATGGTGAACGATGGATAGTTTCCTAAACAGGTACCAAAAATGTTTGGACAACGGTGGCCAGTTTCAGCATCTCCTTTCATAAAGTTGGTAAGTAAAGTCTTTAAAAGTACTTCTAAAATTGTTGTATGGTTTCATCCGTGCTTTCCTATGATAACGGCAGATGGCAATGAGTGCCAGGAAGGTGGACAGGCAAACCACCACGCAGCCTGTTCAGAGCTTTTTTGCTCTCCCGTTACATATGCACATATGAAACCAATAATGAAAAATAAGTGTTTGAAGGGCTTTGAAGAAGAGCAGTGCTTTCTAAACCGCATGGCACAGTAACATGTATTCTTTCCACTTTCTTCTATGCATTATCAAAGTATTCTTTGGCAAAGAACCCACTGCAGTTGTTTCATGTGCATTGTGAACACAGCATATCTGAATGTCCACAAAGTTCAATGATTAAGTCATAGTGTCTGGGAATTGTTCACTTTTTGTGCCAAAGCCTGCATTTTTGGTCTCTTATTAAGAATATTATGTGGACTCTATGAAACCACTATTCTAAGGCATAAGAGTGAAGGTTAAAATAGAAATGGTTGTGTAACAATACAAATTAACTAGATTTGAAGAAAAGCTGCATTAAGGTTAAATAATAGTCTTGATATTTGCAAAATTACATCAAATTAGAATAATTATTTAATATTTTCAAGGATTGGGTTAGGGTATGTTATACCATACCCTAAGTAATACATTTTACCCAATAGTTTAGAGATTGTGAATTTAATCCCTGCTTAATATGAACTTCTTACAACTAAGTGTAGAATATACGCAAACATGTAAAAATAGAGGGGAAAAAGTGTGAATCTTGTTCCATATATGTGTAAAATAATTGGTTATATCTGGTGTCAAACTATGTCTAAAGTAATATAATATGCAAAATAGTGGTTACCCTACTTGTAAACAAAACCTATCCAAATGTCAAAATTAGGTGAATTGCCAACAGAAACACTAGTGCTGTTTAAACTGCACATAAACTAATTTTGCAAAATGATTACCTTATGGGGTAGTGATGCGCCTCCTATAGCCTCTCCTACCCAATTCCCATCCTCATCCTGCCCGTGGTGCACCCTGCTTTTAACAGATGAGGCTCTGGGGACCGAATCACAGCGGTATAACTGTTTCATCTAAAATGGAGGAAATGTCATTTACATATGTGCTGGCCTATCACAGCACAACAGCGTCCCTCAGAGGCACATGAGGGGAAGGTCGGTGGATCTAAATACCACCTATTTAGTCCTCCCGGCTAGGTCCGATGGACCCGTTGACCAACGATAGGTGTGGTCCCCCTTGCAAAATGGGGGTTTAAGTCGGGTGATGTAACTGCCACATTGTAAAACTGGTGCCCGTTAAGAAAACAGTTACATGAAAGCCACATACATGAATATGAGTCCTAAAGATAAACATTCCGGAGTTAAAACTGTCCCCCAATCGGATCTCCGGGTGGGGACATCTTTAGGCAAATTTCATCACAACAATTCCAATACTTTAAGAATTCTACAATGGAATGCAGGAGGCATGTCCCAGCCTAAAAAACAAGAGATAATGAAAATATTAAAAGACCAAGATATAGATGTCTTCACAGTACAAGAAGCCAATATATCACAAGAACAGGAAATATACTTTGAAATGGATCAGTACACTACACATATACTTCCAAAGGCTCGTCAAATAGCAAGTGGTATTCTTACAGGAATTAAAAGAAGTATGAAAGCTACTATCCAAATCCAAAAAACAATGGAAGAACAAGATAAATCAGAAATAGTTAAAATTGAAGTATGGAAAAGTAACTACCACTATAGAATTTACAGTATCTACAATCCTCCAGGCAATACACTAGATCTAAATTCTATTCCCATAGAACCCAAAAGTATTTTAATAGGTGATTTTAATGCACACTCCCCTAGGTGGGGCTACAGAGATATAAATTCAGCAGGAAGAGTCATAGAAGACCTATTAAACTCGTCAACAATGGAATTAATATTTAATCCAAATGATCCACCCACTTACCTTCATTATAATGGTTCAGGTACAAATCCTGACCTTCTGATGGTGTCATCTGACATAATTGACAATACAAAAAGAGAAATAATAGAAGACCCAGGTTCAGGCCACAGAATCACCATAAACTCCATAAGAGGGCTAATAAATAAAAGTAACAAACCAATAGTTAAAACTTCTTGGAATTTTAAAAAAGCAGATTGGTCCTGTTTCCAAAATGAGATAGAAGGGAAGTGTAATATACTGTTAGAATCAGAGTTCAAGTCAACAGATGAAATGAATAAAAAAATTTGTGAAATATTATTGACAGCAGCCAAAACACATATCCCCAAAGGAAAGGTAAAGAAATATAGCTACTTTTGGTCTCCATCTTTATCTAAGTTAAAACACGAAAGAAATATAGCAAGAGTCAAAGCCGAAAGAACCAAGTGTCCAGAAGATGTACAAAACTGGAGAAGAAAAGCAGCCATTTTTAAGAAAGAATTACAGCAAAAAGGGCCAGTTTCACAAATTTTGTAGAACATATGGACTATAGGAAGGATGGAAATAAAATATACAAATTCCTTAATAAAACAAAATTATCAAAAAATACAACTGAACCATTAAAATATAATAACAAAAGCTTAACTATAGATAGGGAAATAGCAGAATCCCTTAACAAGTTTTATGCTCAGTCACAAAGAATACCCCAAGCGTATAAAAAACAAGATAAGGCTATCCAGAAAACTATCAGAGAAACTAGTAAGCCAAAAGGTATACGAAATGATATTTTTATTCAGGATTTTAATGAAACAGAACTGGATTTAGCAATAGAACAATTACAGAACAAAAAATCTCCTGGACCTGACAAGATCCACCCAGAGTTTATTAAACACCTTGGCAGGAAAGGAAAAGAAATCCTACTTAAACTGTATAACAGGTGTTGGAGAATGACTGTACCTTCCAACTGGAAAAAAGCCATTATCATCCCGATTTTAAGGAAAAACAAACCCTCAAACAATATTAATAGTTTCAGACCAATATCTTTGACCAGTGTTATTGCAAAAGTGATGGAAAGAATGGTGGCATCTAGACTTAACTGGTTCCTAAAATATTACAACTTAATTAATAGTTCACAGACTGGCTTCAGACAGAATCATAGTACAAGTGAAAATGTACTCCTACTAAGCCAAGACATCAAGGAAGCTTTCAATAGAAAGGAGGATACCTTGGCAGTATTCATTGATTTTAAATCAGCATATGACTCAGTCTGGAGAAATAAATTAGTTGAGAAGTTGCAATCAATAGGTGTGAAAAGTAACATGCTTAAGTGGATAACTCAGTTTATTTCACAAAGATTTTGTGCCACAAAATATAATACATACATTTCCAAATATAAACAAACACACCGAGGACTTCCACAAGGTGCTGTTCTGAGCACAACACTCTTTAACATATATATAAATGACCTTCCATCAATAATAAAAACTTTAGAAACCAAAATTGCTTTATTTGCTGACGATGTAGTCATTTGGACTTCAGGCTCTTCAAAAAACCTGAATTAATTAAAGACAGAATAGAAACAGCCCTAAACAAAGTACATGAATGGAGCTCCAAAAACCTCATGACTATCAATGTGGAAAAAACAAATTATGAATTATTTACACTAAAATACAAACCAGTTAATATTAACATAAATTATAATGGTAAACCACTCAAAGCAGTTGATGATGCCAAATACTTAGGCATCACTTTCGACAGAAAGCTAAGTTGGAAAAAACATATAACAAACATCTCCGAAAAGGTTGAAAAGAAATTGCAAATCCTGAAAAGGTTAGCTGGTGCTAAATGGGGCTGCTCAAGGAGAGTCCTTAACACAACATACAAAATGTATATTAAACCAAACCTCTTGTACTGTTCTGAAGCTTTAATAACAGCAGCAAATGCTAACATCAATAAACTTGAACAAATACAAAATCAGGCTCTTCGCCTAATCACTGGAGCAGTTAAATCCACACCTATTGATGCCATGCTTGCCTTAACACGGACCCCATCAATAATAACAAAAATAGAAGAACAAGCATTGCTCCAACACGAGAAAATGTTACGACTGCCAAACTCTAAATGGACAGAAGAGAACCTCGCCCCTTCAATCCTTAAAACTCATAGTAGTTTCCTAGAAAAGGTAACACAGATTAAATCCAAATTGAACATTCCTAACACCAGAGAAAATCTACTTATAAGAGAAAATCCATTGGAATTATTGTAACCTACCTTCAATTTGGAATTAATAGAGGAAATAAGTAAATCAGACACACCAAAAGAAATACAAAAACTTCTAGCTCTGGAAACAGTCAATACTAGGTATCCCACAGAAGAATGGCTGCACATATATACTGATGGATCCTCGAAGGAAAACCTTACTGGAGCTGGAGTTACATGTTCACATTTTTCCTTTTATCATTCTGTTGGCAGAGACACAACAAATTATGATGGAGAAATAGAGGCTATATACATTGCTCTCCGACAATTATTAAAGTTTCCCTTAAATAAATTTAACAAGGCAGTAATTCTTTCAGATTCTAAAGCTGCAATTCAGGGAATATGTTCAAATACTACAAAGAAGTCAACAAAAATTAGAGAATGCTACAAAATGTTAACACAACTCCATAAAGTTAATAAGACTGTTCATCTCCAATGGATTCCAGCACACTGTGGAGTCATGGGGAACGAAGCTGCAGACTCACTTGCAAAGAAAGGCACAACAATAAAACAAAAGTCTAAATTCAATTTCTCATATTCCTCAATAAAACGCTTGATCATTAAAAATTCTTCTCATTCATACCTACAAGAAATAGAAACAAATGCCAAAGATAAAAAATGGATTACACTACTTTCCAACCCAGATATAATCCCCCAGAGACCAAGGAAAACAGCGGTTGCAGCCTTCCGGCTACTGACAAATCACGACTGCTTAGCAAGTCATCTCGACAGAATAGGTATCTCAGCCTCACCAATATGTGTCCTGTGTAACGATCCAGCAGAAATGAATGAAGAACACTTGAAGACCTGTGAAGCATTAAGATCAGAAGAAACTACAGTTCAAAAGTATTGGAAGGCACGAATGCTAATGGCTTCATTGCCAGATGCAAGGCGCTAGAAAACAACAACAACAACATTGTGCCTTATGTGGACTCTTATACTACAAACAGTATTAATGAATCTAGCCATAGGAGTGAAACACAATGTTTATTTCTTGAATGGTAGGTACCAAACTCACTATTCATTTTCTTAATAAACAGTAAAGGTTGTTTTCTTCTAACAATGGCGCATGTGGTGAACATGTGTGGAGTTTTAATATAGTCTGCAAAACATGTCTGGGGCATTGATGTAGAGGTTGGCAGTGGATGGCTCCACAACAGTTGAGGTTACCTGCACTGATATTCCTTGGCAACTTTGGCAGGTTCCATCAGTGCTCGCTTAAGTCTGTCCAGTGTTGCACTTAGATCTTGTGGGACACAAAGAAATTACCAAATCACAGTTTGGTCCGTTTGAAGTGACGTGACATGACTTGAATGCATCAGTACATTTTCATAGTAATACCACCTTGTTTTTGGCCGTTCTCACATGTTTTTCCATTGTTGGTCTCTTCATTTTCTCAAAAAGTGACGTTTATGAGCAAGTAACTCCTTGTTTGCCGACATACATTTATCCATGGTGTTCACTTCACTTCACTGTCACAGGTGAATCATTGACCTTCCACAGTCATGTATATTCTCTTATGTTTTCTATTCATATATTTGCATTGTATTTGGAGAATAATTTATTATTTTTGGAATAATTTTTCTGAATGATCTTAACAAGTGATTTTTAGACTGGACTGCTCTTTTAATATAGATGTGAAAAGGAATTATTACCTTAATTCAATAATGAATCCATTGATTTGTAGGAAATAGTCTACTCCTTTCTGATATATAACAATGAGGAGCATTTTTTATTTTGCACTTAAAAAACTTCCTGTGCCATGGTGCAGTAGACTGGAGTATGCAGCTCTGGTTTTTGGACACCCATGGGGGTACAGATTTTAAGTCCTGGTATAGGACCTCAGCATCATGAGGAAAGTGAGGAGTTGTGATGGGCAATGATCTTGGCAAAGACAACTTGATGGGGAATGTGTGGTGCTGGCCCCATCACCTCCCTGTACCAGTTGGAAGATCGTCCACCTCTGCTGCAGTATGTGGGTGTGAGAATGCCAGTTGAGTTGGCAGCCCCAGGCATCAGAGCTATAGCATTATAGGATTATTTATTTGCTACTTATAAAAATACCCTGGAAAGTTTACTTTGTATTTTATATTTCTGGAATGTGTGTTAATGCTTTGAATAATTTTCAGTGACATTCATTCATGCTTCAATGAGGCTGAGGAATATGAAGAACAAGCTCATCAACAAGATGGAGGTAATTGGCCTAAAGAGAACACCGATGGGAGTTCTCCTTGAAGCACTTGGTATGGAGCAAGAAATTCTTTCATAAAGGTTGAATTTAAAAATATGCCTGTCAATATACTCTATTTATATACCTAGGTGTATAAAGTTAGCTTTCTTAGTGTGTTGTACACATTGTACATATTGTTAATTATGTAAAATTAAATTCTTAATTTAAAGTTAAATATCTAGGTTTTATGTGTGTATTAGTATTAATATATTTACTCTCAGAATACATACACCAACACTAAACACACTTAAAACACTTCTATAATACTCATAAACAAATAATAGTCTTTCAATAATTATGTAAAATGCTAGCATTTTTATAAACGCAAAAAGGAGCTTTAGATAGAAAATATGTAATATTTAGATAAGTTTGTTATATTTAAAAATTAGTAGCTAATAGCAAAAAGATACATCTCTGAAGTTTACCAAATACGTGCCTCGCTGTGCCATATAAAATATGCTGATGTATGTTATGAGATGGTTCATCACTCCATACACATGAAATATAAAAGATGCTAGAAGAAAAAGTTAAGTTTTGTATGCCTATGCTTGTCATACTTTAATCATCACCACCTCATACAAATGAGATATAAAACATGCTAGAAGAAAGATGTTAAGTTTTGTCATACTTTAAATCTTCACACATTGTCCTGATATTGAAATTTCTTTTATGAAAGTTGATCCTTTTCCCTGTTTTCAGTTGTACTGTCATAAGGTATTTCTGCAATCTTCAAAAGTTGGTTTAAACTTGTTCAGAGGTTGATTTTAAAATGAGGTACAGGAAATAAATAATAGTAGCTTACGACATTTAAAAGATTGAGAGTTTAGGTCAGCTTGATAGTGCAGGCTATGACATTACAATAGAGGTGACAAAAATGAATGCTTAAAGCTATGATAATGGCTTTCTTTTGTATACAATGCTGATTACATATGACTTCTGAGTGGTTATACAAAAAATCATAACTTTTGCAGCCAGAGTAAATAAACTAAATATTTGAACTATGAATGTTCAATCTATTGTGTATGAACTTAAAGTTATATTAAACATTATAGGAATCTAAAATAGTAAAACCTGAATATTTTTGTAGATATTCACAATATATTTGCTAATAAAGTATGTCAGTTACTTCTATTTATACTCAGAGACATCGAAAGATTATTCTAATTTGATATTAATTTTTTTTTAGATTACAGCAATTTACAGACTGTGTGTAGAATGTCTGCTAGAAACTTTGTTAATTAGTTTTCTAATTTTTTTTTGAGATCTTCATTGTATTTTGTTTTGGAAACTGTCCCATTGCACCAACTATATTTGTATGCTGTTAAAATCTGAAACAGTACATAACACAATATCTTATATATGTCATTTGCATTGATTTAAAAAGTAAAAGGTTAGAGAAGATTATTGATTGCAAAAAACATGAGTGCTGTAAAAATTGATTTGATAATGACATTGCGCTATGGAGTTGAGAATAAAATTATCAAAACAAAGTTCATGTCTTCTGGGTTTGAAAGGTTGGAAATTTGTTCTTCTCCCCCCCACCATTTTATTCACTTCTATGATGA
This sequence comes from Tenodera sinensis, assembly GCA_030765045.1. Lineage (NCBI taxonomy): Eukaryota > Metazoa > Arthropoda > Insecta > Mantodea > Mantidae > Tenodera > Tenodera sinensis. The sequence goes on along the minus strand of CM060964.1, from coordinate 98,678,649 downwards.
ACATTTTCAGCAGAGCTGAAGATGAGCTGATGATCAACAAGGATCCTGACAGTTAAGTAGGGTTTATATATTTTTTATGCCAACCAACTTACTGCTGGTGTTTTTAAACACATAAGCTGTAAAGTATAATACTTATAATTGTAAGTTGCCCTTAGGGTGTTTATCTCAGATGTGAGATTACCTTGTGATCTACTGGGAAAATGTGAATTGGTTGGGGAATTTAATGTCATGCTGGCAAGTTGGCTATGGTTTCTCAGAGGTTAGAGCAGCCGTGCATGAAGCAGGTGATCTGTGGTTCAAATCCCGGCTATGGCATTGAATTTTTCAGTCCTGATTCTACCTTTGGGTTTATATGTCTTGAAGTAGGTGGTCTTTACTTTAAATAGGTTGAAATCTGAGTGGATTTATCTTAATGCAGCCACAAATGAAATGTTCACAATGAGGCGTAGTTCTAATTAAGCATCCGACCAAGTCTTTCAAATTTTAACATCCTTAATGACTGGCCATGAAAGTCTCGTGTTTTGGAAATTCTCAGGAGTTGAAGAAAAAAAAGAAAGAAAGAAAAGTAGAAAAAAGGTTATGCTTATGGACTTGCCTTAACAGCTTTAAGTCATACTTTTGCTTTTTGAGTGTAAATGGATGCTATGATCATGTTTGACAGCAGTGTCATGTCTTTGCTTTTGTTAACTTTAGCTAAGTGAATGTAATTCAGCATGTGCAACAGGTTAATCTAGACAATGGTGCATTTTTTAAGCAGCTATAGGGTGGACTCCTTGCATTGTCTTGTATCTTAACCTCTTGAAACATGTTGCATGTTTCTGGAATTGTTAAAGTTAAAGCATGTCCACAACTATGAAGGATGAATCAAGTGCTTGAAAGTGTGCAGCATAAGACAAATTAAACAGCTCATCGTTGCATAAAAGCAAAACAGAAATAAAAATTGAGTCTGCTTTTCATTCTCCTGTGCTCGGTTTATCTGGTTTAACTTAGAATAAACGCTGCACTTTCTTTTGCATTTAAAGAACAAGTTTTGAAATCTATATTCGTTCAGGGACAATTTCACTAACCATTGTTAAAGATATACTATATCTTGTTTGCTAACATGTTAAAAACTTTCAACATAGTGTTAAATCTTAGAGCTAAAACTCTTGCATTTTCTTAAATTTTATAGCAAATTGTTAGTTAACAGCAAAGGCAACTGCAAATGACAGCTTTTGAGAAGATGGTGACCAAACTACACAGTTCTGAATGCCTTCCAATGCACTTCTGTCTACACATTGCAGCACTGTCTGTATCAGTGGTAAACAACTAGTTATGTTTGTGGACAATTACCATGTGATCTTTATGGTTGTTTGAAGTTAGAATTGCAATATGAACTGACAAATCTAGGTGCAGAGGAACAATTTTTCACTATTCAAAAAGGAGTTAATTTTGAAATTTGTTGCTAAGTATAGAGGAATAATGAAATGCAGGGAAACCAAATTATATAAATTAAAGAAGGATGCAACTTGGGGGGAATCTGTGAAGAATTTCATTGCAGTGCACATGTTTTCCCAAAGTCCAGTGAGGAGCAACTGCAAATACTGTTCATTTCTTGAAGCAGTTGCTTTGGAAACCTTTTGGGTAAACCTATCTCCTATCATTTAAGAAGCATCAGTAGCATAAAATCTCAGAGTAATTACTTGTAACACAGGAGAAAGAGGTATACTGTACATGGGTAGTATTCTAACCTCTCTTGTATTTCTTCTACAACCCTGACTACCTTTGTTCAGTATGTATTGCTTTTTTGCAGATTATCAAAATTATTATGATCCATAGTGTTTCTTCAGTCAGGAATTGCATTAAAAATGTTAAATACAGCTGCATGACTACAGCTTATTCTAACATCCATTTACCAACTTCTAACATTTGTTACATGCAACACAAGATGTGACAATGTTAAGTTAACATTGTATTAAAATTTAACATTGGTTGGTGAAGCTGACCCTCAGTGGTTGAAGAGAATTTGACTGCAGCTTGCTGAACTCCAAGATAACTTGCAAGATAAACTTTTGTTCTAGTATATACTTCATAAATTATTTTCCTTAAATCGGTCTAAATTTAAAATGTAATGTGATCAAAAGTATAGAAAGCCGATTTTCGTGTGCTAAAATAGGCAGTCAAAGGATGGTATTAGAATTTTTAATTTCTATTTGTGAATGGAATCTGCTCTTAAAGGGTTGGCATTTAAACACTTTCCCTTCATATATATCTGGCTATTTGGTTTACCCAACATTACGTGAGTGACTTTTGAAACCTTAAATGACAAAGAATTGACCTATTCTTGTGTACTGGCATAAATGATGCCAGTATGTTAGAAGAGGTTAATTTACTTCCACACTGCCCCCTTTTCCTTTGTGAAATTATACAATGACATATAAGATTAATTTGTGTGGTGAAACATCCTCTTTACCTCTTCCAATTGTAATCTTGCACATCCATATGACATTCCTAATAAATGATTAAAAAATTCTGTGATATTCATGGAAATGGGTATAAAATACCAGTGGATGTTACATTCTGACTTCCTTAAGCCCTCAGTCTTCGAGGTTCTGTAAATTTTGTATAACCTGTATCATTTGATGGTGAAGTAATTATCAGAGTGGTGGAGTAATTGCTTAGATAATTATGATGGACAAACTTCTAAATTTTTGCTTACAAGACTATTCTTTGGTACTTCAGTTATTAAATGACAAACACTACACAGCTTTAACACAATGCAGAAACTTTTATCGTCAATGTAGAATGAAATGGGTTAAAAGTTAAAATTTTGCACGCTGAAGCGACCAAGTGAAACATTTTGGAAATGGCACAATTTCTACAACCAACCAGTGAGAAAAATACTCTTCTCTGTTGTAATAATGGATATTAGTTGAATAATTTCTAATGTTACGTTTGACATAATTTGCCTTTATACAATTATTTAGTTTGTGCTGGTAACTGGATTACAACATAGAAAGGAAATATAACAAAACTTTACAACATAAAGCTCATTAACCTTTATTTACATGCACATGATTTTGTAACGATCTACACACAAAGGGTATTTTTCATCCCAATCTGGAAAATATTTTCTTTTCCATTGAACTATTTAGAAAACTTGAATGTGGTTATACAGTGTTATTCCAAATGACTGTCAGGGTTACAAAAATTTATAACTCACAGTGCAATTGACGTAGGAGTATGAATCTTGTTTTATTGTGTGCCGTAACTTGTAAAGTTTTTTTATGTGCATTACAATTATCGGTAAATGTGCCTTTTGTCACACTACACACATCTACTCGATAGTCCATCTCTTCCCACAGATGAGTCAACATGGCAACAGTGATGGTTTCAAAGGCAACTCGGATGTGCTGCTGCAGTTCTCACTGCTTTTCCATTTGCACAACCTGTATCCACAAATTGTGTGTACAATCTGTGAATAGAGTTTTCGGAGGGAGCCTCCTTCCTGTATTGTGTCCAAAACTGGTGGACTATGGGGTGTTGATGATGTTCAAGCTTTCTCCTTACCGCTAACTGCCATTTTGTTAAACACTGCTGTTACTCCCATCTGGTGGTAACTGATGTCACTACAGTTGATGCATAACAAAACTTTGAGAGTTTGTCTAATCATTACCGCAAAAATAAAAATGGTGTTTTCCACCTTTTCTAAAAGAAAAATCATGAAACCCTGACAATCATTTTGAATAACCCTGTATATCACAACTGTGTATTTTGAACAACAGTTAATGTTTTTGTGTTTATCTGACATAACAACTCAATGAAAATTATATATTTAGGAATATCAGTGTTACATTTTCAAAAAATAAACCTTAGGTATAAATACATATCTTCCAAATACGCCCTTTGCTGTATAAATACATCTTTCAAATACACCCTTTGCTGTATATACAGGTAATTACTTCTTAAATGGTATTGTAATATATTAAATATACATCATCATTACCGCCACCACCACTGCCACCACCACTGCCACCACCACTGCCACCACCACCACCACCACCACCACCACCACCGCCACCGCCATCACTCCAAGGATTAGGCAATGCTGTCCGACCATCGTTTCCTTGGTCTTCCTGGATGTCTCTTCCCAATTGGCCTATAGTTGAACACTTTCCTTGGGATCCTTTCCCTAGGCATTCTATTAATGTGCTCTCTCCATTTATTCCTGTTTTGTCTGCCAAAGGATTTATTTCTAGTTCTTTCCTTATTTTTTCATTTGAAATTTTATCTAACTGGATGCATCCTTTTACTGTTCTTAAAAATCTCATTTCAGTAGCCTGTATCTTATTTATATCAGCTTTTGTCAACGTCCATGTTTCGGATCCATAAAAAAAAGTAGGCATGCTGTTACTTTATAAAACTTCATGCGTGTTTCTTTTCTGGTTTTTGTTTTAAGGCTTCTGTTTATTGTACCATATATTTGTTGGAACATAGGTAATCTATTTTTAAAATCATTTTCAGATTTATAGCTGACATATATTCCTAAATATTTAAAACCTATGACTTGCTCTAATATAATTTCATTAATTACAATTTTGGTTCTAACAGTATATATGCCTTGGAGTGACATTGTTTTTGTTTTATTTGTCGAAATTTCAAAATTATAGTTGTCACATAACTTCTGTAAAATATATACTGCTGTTTGCAGCTCATCTTCAGTTTTACTTAAAATTATCTCGTCATTTGCAAATAGCATCATCTTAAGCATAAAATGTGGTGCAATATAAATGCCTATTAATTTTAAAAATCCATTCCCTAATCAGGTTATCTATATAAATGTTAATGTAGGAGATAAACTGCAGCCCTGCCTTACACCTTGATTTACTTATATCCGTTTGCTATACCTTCCATTTCCAACATGTTCGCTGATTGTTGTATTTTTATATATACCTATTAGTACTTTAATTAAATGATTTGGATATCCTCTTTGAGACATAATTTCCCATAGTTTTTCCCTATTTACACGGTCAAAAGCTTTTTCATAGTTGATAAAAGCTATATGTGTTTCAAGGTTAAATTCCCTTCTTTTTTCTATTATCTGCTTAACTGTAAAAATAGCATCTGTACAGGATCGTCCTTTTCTAAAACCAGTTTGTTCTTCTTATAACAGAATGTCTGATATATTTTAGAAAAAAAAACCAATATTGCAAATTGTTCTTTTCTCATTGGCAAAATCAAAATTTACAAAGAATATCTGTTCTGGAAAGTTGGTATTTTTTTACTTCTATCAGAATCACTGTCAACACATTCTTCATAAACAGAATACAAATGTCCCTTGCAAATCAATTTGTAGTACTTCTTACATGCAGTTTTGGTTTTCCAGTCAATGGGAGAACCTGTTGTTGCCCGTTATTGCTGGGAGTAATGTTGACAACAGTACTATTCAATGTCCACAAAACCTTGTCATTTACATGACACAATCTTTTAACTCCAGCGAAATAAACAAGTACAAACAGAGCTTTTATTTTAGCAGAATTGCATCTCGTTCTTTATTGAATTTGTGTTGAATGGAATGAGATGCATATGTTAGTGCGATTCACTATTTCTCTGAGAATGTCAGGATTTATGAAACAAAACTAAATTTTCAAAGCTGATTTTGCTTCAGGAACTGGAACTTTACAGCCTGGTAGATGACTCATAATATTGCATGATCTTGTCCTAACGTTCCTTGGAGGTGCAGACTTTTTCCACGAGGTGCCATTCTTTCTTTTGAAATATCCTTGAGACGATGACGGCACATCCTCTTCATTATCACCACTGTCTGCCTCTTTTTCTGTATCTGTCTCTCTAAAATGTGGTCATTTTCATCCTTAGGCTCTATTTATCTCGTATTCGGTTGCACTACTGTCAAGATAGGATTCTCTGTCTTTGTTTTGCTCGAATCTGTAATCCATTTTTGCATTTAAGCAATTACATGAGCACACCCGTGGGGTATTTTTAACCCAGACACTTGAATGCATATTTGCTGAGCAAGATAATGCGTGAAACTGCTCAACTTACACATTGTTGTAAGGAGGAGCTGTTGATTGAAAGGTACATGGAAGACCACTGTTACAAAGTTTATGTAACGTATCAAAGTTACTGTGGGGTATATATTATGCCACGCATGTGCTTATAGGTTAAATGATTTTGGCATAAGTATTGTCATATCGTACCATTATAAGCAGATCAAACTGTTTTTTGTTTTGACACAACTTCCGTTTGATCAGTTGCTAAATCATGACCATCTATGAATTATTTCTTGGAATGAAATATCCATGACTTTTTGATTTATTCTTACACACATTTTCTGTGGAGTAACTACCTATTTTCAACTCCACAGCATACTCAATGACAAGCCAAAGCTTTCTCTGTATGTTGTTTTATTAGATGTGTTTATGCTCTAGTACATAGGCTTTGTAAATCATTTTTGCTCATTTAGTAATTTATGGATTGGAAGGTTTTATAGCTTATGCCTGTTAGAAAGAACAGGCCTTTTCATCGATAAAAGAATTGTCAAGATTGGTAGAGTGATTCTGAGATTACCCCCACACATACAGATTTATAACATTTGTGTAGATATTATTTGCGTTCTGAAACATTTTGTTTAACAGTTTTTAAAAATTTAATCCTTTCAAGGTAATGACATTTATAAAACAGAAGACTCTTAGCCTCAAGTATGGTATATACAGTGTGTCCCATATAAACCAAGACTGCCCAAGTGACGTGGTTACTCTCTGATATGTAAGCTGCAGTATTGGAGGCATGTGCATAGTTCTTGACCCTGTAAACATTAGTCGCCAGTCTGCATATCAGCTGTTAACATGGTGTGGTAGTTATCATTGCAACACTGTATTTTCATAATGTAAAAGTTATTTTAATTACAAATCGGCTCGCTATGTATGTGATGCCTTTGTTCAGCAATTTCCTGGCGAACTGCCACCTCCACAAGCATAGATTTGCATAATTGTAAATAAATTTTAAGCTACTGGCCCAGTGCTCAATAAAACACATGTGCAGACAAATAGTTTTAACAGAGGAAAAGCTAGATGACATTGGTGTGAATCTTAAACAGTCATCGAATAAATCACTCACAATATTAGCACAAGTAGGGGTTTCGGTTTCTTCTGTACACAGAGCTATGAAGCTGTTACACCTCAAACCTTACAGGTCACATGAACCCATTGTTTAAAACCTGCTGATCCAACCACAAGAGAGGTATTTTTGCTGGCATCATTGAATGATCATTTATTTGACCCACAGCTTGCATTCTTTTTAGATGAGGCCTGTTTCATCTTAATGGCCATGTGAACAGTCATAACTCTCGCTTTTGTTGTGCAGAAAGTCCTAATTGTATTTTAAGTTCCTCATTATGTTAGGAAGATTGGTGTTAGGTATACTGTTAGTGCAAGACAAATAATTGGGTCTATTTTGTTGGTTTTTTTCATTTTTTTTTTGATAAATAATGCAGAGAGGTACCAAGATGACATTTTGACACCATTCTTCTGTCACTTAATGGAAGAAAAAATGTGTGGGTGGTTTCAACAGGATTCAGTCCCTGCTCAGGCAGCAGAAGATTCCCATTTTACACTCTTGGAAGTGTTTGCAGACAGGGTGATCAACACTGGTCTGTTCCCCTATCCACCCCCTTCCCATTCTCCAGATCTAACAGTGTGCGATTTTTACTTGTGGGATACACTGAAGAAAGGGCTAAAAGAAAACTTTATAGTGGTAGAACTCTTTCATGTCAGCCAGAATGTGGTTATGAGATACAGTACCTCTATAGCCTAGGAAGGATGACACTTGCAGCCTAATTAGTAAGAGTTCATATAAAATTGCTTACAGACTTAAAGCAATGCGGCTACATGTGACATGTTTGGCTGAGGCAATTACCGTAGTGCAGAGCACAAATACCATGTGTATGGTTTTGGTTTATATGGGAGACCTGATATTAGAGCCCTGCTTAGTGTCTGGTTATGTAGTGTTTCACAAGAGATGTTTTTGCTGTTAAGGTGCAGTTCTCACACTTGCGTATGGGATAGTGCTGTTACAAGTTAACATGAGCACTGCAGGGTAAAAGATTATTTCTATGTATTTTAAATAAAAGCAGTTTTAACTATCACACACTGGCAAGGAAAAGTAAAAATGTTTAACCATTGTTTCAGCAAAAACAAAGAAAAGCATAATGGTTATTTTTATTAAACAATTAATAGAAATTCAAGAAATCAAAACATATGATTGTATTAGACATTGAATAGAAGATACAAAGAACTAATCTATCTTATTTTTGTTAATACTTACTGCAGAAGAAAAGAACAATATCTGCTTAGAGTTGTTGAGAGCTAAATTGCAACTGTGTGGATCATATTAGGTGACGGGAGCAAATGGCTTCAGTGCCTATTTACAGCTTCTCAACTTCTTGAATAAGACTTACCTTGATTATTCCATAATTGAATTAGAATGCCAAGAAAATTGTACAAAACTGTTTTTCCTTGAAGAAAAATGTTTGTTCATTCATACAGATATCATCTTTGACAATTGGTTAGACCAGGGATCGGCAGGTCTCTCGCTCTGTGGCATCATTATGTAGAGGTTTCCTCTTGACTCAGTGCACCTGCTTCAAAGAGCAGAGTAGGGGAGGGTCGGGCATTACCCCTCCACTGAACAGTAGTGGCCTTTGCACTGTGTAATTGTATTGTCGGTCTTAGTGGCTCAGTTGGTTAGATGCTGGCCTACTGATCTCAAGGTCGTGGGTCCAAATTCGGCCCAGACCGATGGTTTTTAAGTGTGCTTAAAAATGGCAACTCCATTTCAGTAGATTTACTGGCATGTAAAAGAACTCCTGCAGGACGAAATTCCGGCACACCAGTGATGCTGATGTGATCCTGGCAATTGACAGCATCGTTAACAAAATTTAATTTAATTGTGTAACTGTGCCAGTTGAGAAACCACTTGTGCAGCTAGGATTTGGTACCTTTTTTGGTAGATTTAAAAATTTATTTGTTTATTTATTTTTCTATCTGTGCATCCATCCATCTATCCATCTCTGTCTATTTGTTTATCTACTTATTTACTTATTTACTTATTTATCTAGCCAAGTGTACGTCCATCCATCCGCCATTCTATCTGTCCATCTATCTGTCTGCCTGTCAATCTACTTATTTATTTATCCTAATGGAGTCCTCTCTTTGGCTATCGTAAACACAAAAAACACGCCAATATTATAACAATATATAATGTTACTCAAGCTCGTTAAACATAATATATTAGCTATTATCCAGGACTCTTGGAAAGTTGCTTCACCGAATCAACCCCCAGTTAATGTGTCTATTATTAACAAAAGTAATATAAATTCTAACTCACCATAAATTAACATTTGATATTGGATTCTGAACCATCTAGAATTAGATTACTTTTAGTAACAAATAAAACAATACCAGCTGTCATGGCATTTCATGTGCTTACCGCTGCTGTATTTGCATGCTCGTGTCTTCTCACAGAGTGCTCCATCAGCATTTGCCCAATCCTACGTCATTAGTCCGATACTTGCCGACCACTTGCCTACCACTAAAGCAAACCAAGCTTAAACTTAGCACTTGCAGGTATTAGGATTTGATGTGTTTGTAATAGCATTTGGCAGTTTTTCTCCATATGTTCTGGTTTCCATTGTAGCTCACACCTCTGATTACTGTAGGCATCTGTTTAGGAAATGTTGTCTGTGGGGTTCTGCTCTCTGGAGGGGTAACAGGGGACAGTATCACATGGCAGCTCACTATGACGCCATAGATATCTGCCACCTACATTAAATACATCGCCCAGCATTGATAGCACAAGAGCCTATGTTTCCTCAAAGGCATAAGTCTTGTGAATATGTTGAATGTCTAACCCCAGGCATGGGGAAGAAGGGTGGCAGCAATGCAATCTGGTATTTACCCTCTCCACTTACTGACACAATTTGAAGGACTGGCCGTTTCTCTGAGGAAGACAGACAATAGTGGGAGTCGTAGCCTGGTAGCTAATCATTCTGAGGCAGTGGACAGGTTTATAACTATGGTGTAGGGGAAGTGACACATTGAGTCAGTTCTCCCCATCTACGGTCTAGCCGTAATCTTTCTCAAACAACACTGGAGTTGTTGATGCCAACACATTCCTTACAGCCACATTCTCGTGATAGGAACACTATTGCTTCATCGTCTTATCCTCATGTCCTTTATAATGACATTTCTTGCTTTTCATTCTGTGGCCCAGATATAATTCCTATAGTAGCTGAATAGAATTTTCTTTCATGGTTTTAATTCATCCTGAAAAGCAGAAATTGCAGGTATCTTTCAGTATCAGGAAGTTAATTGGACTCATTTATTGCCTGCATTGCCCTATTTTGTTGTAGGTATGACCTAATCACTCACATAAAGCTGAATGTGTATTCTGTGACTATGGACAGGGCTCCCAATGTGATTAATAAGAGAGGTTTAACTTCAGCTGAATAATTTGAAAATGGTATGTTGCCTTGCCGCCACAGTGGAGAACTTCACTATCATACTGAAAATTGAGTTGGTATTAAGATACCTTCATCACCATTATAGTTTCAAAAGAAAATCACAAATTGTTAAGGACAGAAGCACAAGAGAAGTTATTACTCTTATTCTTGCAAAAAATTTTGAAAACTCTGTATAGGTATGATGGCAATGTAATGTATGGAGAAACATGTTCAACAGGTAAAACTAAAAAAAATCCTAAAGTTCTTAAATATCTATAGCTCTAATAATCCAGTTACACAGCATACACTTTTAGAAGCAACATGGGCTATATAGGTGGTACACAGGATATGAATGTTTTTCTTGCACCAAAAAGTGGTTTTCAAAATTTGTTTTAATCTGCCTAAGGTTAGAAAATTAAGGGAAGAAACTTTGAAGGTGACTGTACAACAGCTATCATTTTTCATTGTATATATTTCACATTTCACAAATGAGTAAAGCAGGTTACTTATATCCATGAATTGTTATTAATTTTGTTTACATCCTTGTAATTCTGTATGCTGCAGTCACGGTTCTTAATATTTCAGTTTAGTGCAGTTTAGAAGTGAGTATATTTGACTACTTGCATAACCCAAATGGCAGGGCAAGTTGGAATTACAGATTATAGCTTTCTGCTTTTTAACTCCTAAGGATGCAAATTCTGCTACTAGTTTTTATGACTGATACTGTTTCTACTTTTTGCTGTGTGACTATGTTTGTCATGACAGCTGGTTATTTTCGTTTTAGCGCTGCCTATTTTGTGAATTTTTAATTTATAACTCACAATTTTTATTTCAACATTGCTTGTTTTGTGATTTCATATCTGTTTTAATTGCCACTATAATTGATTATGGTTTTTATACCAACAGCAGCAGTTTTGTTTAACATATTAAGAACATCTTTCTCAAAACTTGGTAGCAGTGACATAGGCTTTAATGGTAAAATATTTTAACTTCCAGGTGAAGCATTTATATATCACTCGATTGACTGCTTCGTATTATGGGTGCCTACGGCTGCTCACACATGAGTCTTAATCTCGGGTATCCGTGGTGGTTACAGAGAGCGACATTGTAGTTTTTTTAGAACACTTTATTTGTTTTATTTTTACACGTTTAAGCTTTGCTGAACAATTTTAAATAGCATAAAATATGCAGTTTAACGTAACCGCTGGAACGAACTTTCACCGTGTTGCTTACATGTATCTCTCCCTCGTAACGATGCCTGTCTCCTACTGTGCCTCAGTCATTATCCTTTTTAGCTTCCCAAACATCCATAATGGCCCTCACTTCATTAAGTCAAGACTTTGCCCTCTGGCGAAACCCCTCGGGTTTCCGATACTTTGTAAAAATACAATAGCAGGCTCTTTTTCTTTATGTTGAAGACCTTGCCAAACTAATTGTATCTCGTTTACGTTAATGTTTGGGACGTTCGCTAATGACCCTTGGTAGTGCCTTTTTGGCATCCCTTCACCTGTGGTACATATTCTTAACCCTTTGCTATTAATGGATTTTGTAACTTTGCTATATTTTGTATATCATAATTGCTATACAAAAAACTGCTACAAATGCCCCCCATATACATTATCATATTATGTAAGAATATGATAAGGTATATGTCTTGCCCGAAAATCATTTTCTTGTTAAAATTTCGCGATTGTTCAGCAAATCTTTCGTCAATTACATACAAATACTTAAAAGGGTTTACACTCAAATTCTTAAAGACATAGCTTGTAGATAGAATACCCTTCACATATTTACATTACACAAATCAGCACTCAACACCCATAGGGTTATATTTTTTAATACTACATAGTGATTTAATATTATTTTACATGTTTCTTCTTACATTGATCTTCTGATTCTATATAATTATTTTTATCAAAAGTCTTTTATGGTTATTGATTGTTCTGCTTGTTTCACTTTTAATTTCCTTTTATTTATTTATTTTTTTTTTTTTCACACGCACATTATCCACTTCACAGTTTTTCTTTTTTTTTCGATATATTCACTTTGCTTAATATTAATTACGTTATTCTTACAGTTATTTACAAGTTTACATAGAAACAATTAGGCCCTCATTTTCATGATCCAACCATTCTTTCAACTACTTCTCACCATTTCTTTTCTTACTTTTCGATACTATTTGAGGAATTTCTATACGGTCTTATTAGCTGCTTATGCCATCTCCCAATCGATTTGTTTGTTTTTAAGTCCACTAATTCATAAGTATGCTCTCCGAATTTCTCAGTAATCATTACCGGATCTTTATATAATAGCTCTAATCTATGACTTCTCCCCCTTAACGCATTGGACAATTTATAATCCCTGGCGAGGACTAGGTCTCCTACCTGAGGATTCCATTTATTTTTACGTTTCTTGATTTTTGATTTCCTCTTTTCCGCTTTTTCTTGCAATCTGTCAAAAACGATCTTAGCCCTTTGTTCCTCTGATAATGGCTGACTTCTCTCAATCGTTCTTGGAGTATTTTTTTAAAAATGGGTTCAGGGTCAATTCCCTGCATTATTTGTATCGGTGCAAAACCAGTTGTAGTATTTACAGTATTATTAAGAATTTTCTCTATGATGGGACAATACTTTACCCAGTTTCGATGATTATTATGAGTAAGCACTCGAAAATAAGTCCATATTTCTCTTAATATCCGCTCTGTCGGATTCCCTGAAGGAAAATAATAAGAACAATGATATAGTTTTATCTGGTGGCTACTTAGAGTTTCTCTGAAAATTTTATTCGCTACTTCAAACGAATGTGTGTAACAGTTATATCTTCCAGGCTTTTCCGAGAATACCTCCCTGTTTTCTATTAAAAGTTCCCGTAATTTTCTTTTCTGTTCCTCATTTAGTCTCTCAGCTTGGTTCACCTTAGATCCTATTAAATTTTCTATCTTGACACAGTCCTTTCTTTCGTCGTACTCATTTATATTACTATTCTTCAAGTTAAATTTTGGGTTTTCTCAGGGTTTCTTTTCTTCGTCAAAATCACAGAAATAATTACCTCTACTTACAATATTTTCTTCATCTATTTCATCCTAGTTCCCAACTTTTAATTCTGCTAATTCCATCGCTCCAATATTTATTACCTCTACAAAGAATGTTTCCCCCTCCATTTCTTCCTCTACCTGATCCCGTACAATTATCCTCGAAGTATGGTCTAAAAATGGTACAATTATGGTGTCAGGTCCTGTTTCAAACTTAAAACTTTTATTTTCAAAATCTATGATGGAATTCCAAGCATAAAGACTATCGCAACCGATTATTACGTCAAAAACAAGCCTGGGTACAACCAAAAATAATATTTCAATGCATTTCTGTGCGATCTCGACCCTTACCATCACTTGAAATTTTACCCTTTCCTTCCTTTTACCTACTGCTACAGAGCAATATATCCCATAAACTGGCAAAGATAATAATTTTACACCACTATTCACTAAATTTTCAAAAAAATTTTGGGAACACACAGTAGTATTAGCACCTGTATCAATAATAGCCTGAAATAATTTCCCGTTAATACCAATATTTATTCTTGGCGGATCAATTAAAATTTCATTCTCTGTATTTTCTTTATGTTTTTCGATCAAACATTGCCTTCTCTGTCCCTTATTTTCGAAGTACTTCCCATAATAAGAACATTCATCATTCCCAATCTTCACTGAAGGCGAAGTTGACTGGGTTTGGAGTTTTCCGAAAGCTTACTAATGGCTCCTGTCCCATTCCCATTATATGAAGGTCCCGGGTTTGAATCCTGGTGAAAATTTGTTTCTTCCAATCTTTTTACCGCGTTTATAGCGTCTACCCTTTCTTCCGGATTTGGAGAAATTCTGATATTCCCATTTCTTTCTTCTTGCCTAGGGGAATTCGGTCTGTACCAATTATTATCATGGTGATAATTATTTCCCGAAGGAAATCGATTCCTAGTGTACCTCCCCCTTCTATCTCCGTAATATCTATTTGCCTGTACGTAATTAATTTGAGGGTTTCTTTCCCGTGGATAATTCTCAACCCTTCTTCTATTATCCTGAGGCTCAAAATTATTTCTTCTATCCTGAGGCTCAAAATTATGTCTCCTATCCTGAGGCTCAAAATTATTTTTCCGGTGGTAATTATTGTTTTTAGGGACGGGGCCATGATACCGTTGCCGAGCATCAAAATTCCTGACATCACCTGAACCTGCCCCCTGCCCGAAAATTTTTGTTGGAGATCGGTTATTTCCAAAAGGTCTCTCATTACTTGCCTCGTTTTGGCTCTTATTTCTTTCTAGTGCGATTAACAAGTCAATCATTGCCGCTATTGTTATCGGCTTCGCAATAATCAGATAGTGTTGAATTGTTTCCGGAAAATGTGTGGTTATTAAATTAATTAATTCTATTTCTCCCATCGGAGGGTCCAGCATCTTACATTTTCTAGCTATAGCCATAAAATAATTAACCATGCATTGATCTTTATGCGGGTTATATTTCCCATTACTCAGTTCCAGTCTTATATTTGCCTGCCTGCTAGCTCCCCAATACCTATTTAAGAAAATTTCCTTAAATGTCCGATAATCATTACTTAATCCTACTGATAACTCTAACCAGTTTGAAGCGTTGCCTTTAAAACATTTTCTGACAACCGTCATCTTATATTCCTCGGGAATACCTTTTACAAGAAAATACTCTTGCATGCTATTTATAAAAGCCTTGGGGTCATCAAATTCTTCGTTTTCAAAGGTTGGTGGTGAAATTTCATTCAAAACATGGTTGGGCCATTGCAAATGTGGACTATTGCGTGCATTAACATTGACATTGGTATTACTATTACCTGATGTACCAGCATTTAAATTTAACATCGGAATGTCCGCTGACGCACTATGCATCGCTTCGTCCCGTGCTGCTACCGTAATAGTGTTACTACTCACAG
This sequence comes from Tenodera sinensis, assembly GCA_030765045.1. Lineage (NCBI taxonomy): Eukaryota > Metazoa > Arthropoda > Insecta > Mantodea > Mantidae > Tenodera > Tenodera sinensis. Next base: position 98,663,202 of record CM060964.1, on the reverse strand, counting down.
AATCACTAACATTGTCAGACATACATATGTTATTTAATCTTTCTTTCAGTTTGTCATTTACCTCATCTACACTCACAGCTAATCTCCTAGTTTCCCTCTCTGATTGCTCTAATCTTTTCCTACAGATTTCTAATTCCTTGCTATTAATTTCCCTTTCCTTAGCTAATTCAGTAGTTATTTCCTCCCTTAATTTTCTATTTTCTTTCTCTACATTTTTATTAACTGTTTTAATCTCTTCCCTAACCTGTTCCTGACTTTCCCTCATTTCAATTCGTACATTTTCAATTTCAATTTTAACCTCTTCCTGATTATTTCTAACCTCACTTCTTACATTTTCTATTTCATTTCTAACTTCCTCCTTGAAATTTTCTAAAACCTTCTGTTGTTTCTCAATCTTATTTCCTATTTTGACTAAGTCAGCTGTTAAGTTCTCCCTCGTATTTTCTACCTTTTCTGTTAAACCCGTTAAATCTTTCTGACTCTGATCTACCTTTTCTGTTAACCCCGTTAAATCTTTCTGACTCTGATCTACCTTTTCTGTTAACCCCGTTAAATCTTTCTGACTCTGATCTACCTTTTCTGTTAACCCCGTTAAATCTTTCTGACTTTTTTCTACCTTTTCCTTAATCTCTTTCTGACTTTCTGTTAACCCCGTCATCATTGACATAAGTGATTTTAATATTTCATTAGTCTCCATGCTTCCCCCTGTTTCTTCTCCCTGATTTTGTATATTCGTATCAGCTACTCTGTCCCTTGCATGATCTACATTACTATATACACCTTCTCCCACTCTCTCATCACCCTCCTGCACTTCCATATTTATATCTAATTGCTCGATCATTTTCCCGTTCCTTAAATACATTGACTATATACTACAACACGTAGATAAAATTCTCACTCAGTACCTTAATCAGCTTGCTGCACTGCTATTCGATGTGGATTCTCTCGTTCCTGCTGTGTCCTGGGTCACCTTCCCTGGAGTTCACGACCTTTGTTGTTCAGCTCCCTGAAGTTCTCCGCATACCTTATTCTGCTTCCCTGAAGTACTCTGAAGTTCACGTTCAGCATTCCTGAAATTCTCTGAAGTTCACGCTCAGCATTCCTGAAGTTCTCTGAAGTTCACGCTCAGCATTCCTGAAGTTCTCTGAAGTTCACGCTCAGCATTCCTGTTATTCTCTGAAGTTCACGCCACACGTTGGAGCGCCAATTTGAAGCATTTATATATCACTCGATTGACTGCTTCGTATTATGGGTGCCTACGGCTGCTCACACATGAGTCTTAATCTCGGGTATCCGTGGTGGTTACAGAGAGCGACATTGTAGTTTTTTTAGAACACTTTATTTGTTTTATTTTTACACGTTTAAGCTTTGCTGAACAATTTTAAATAGCATAAAATATGCAGTTTAACGTAACCGCTGGAACGAACTTTCACCGTGTTGCTTACATGTATCTCTCCCTCGTAACGATGCCTGTCTCCTACTGTGCCTCAGTCATTATCCTTTTTAGCTTCCCAAACATCCATAATGGCCCTCACTTCATTAAGTCAAGACTTTGCCCTCTGGCGAAACCCCTCGGGTTTCCGATACTTTGTAAAAATACAATAGCAGGCTCTTTTTCTTTATGTTGAAGACCTTGCCAAACTAATTGTATCTCGTTTACGTTAATGTTTGGGACGTTCGCTAATGACCCTTGGTAGTGCCTTTTTGGCATCCCTTCACCTGTGGTACATATTCTTAACCCTTTGCTATTAATGGATTTTGTAACTTTGCTATATTTTGTATATCATAATCGCTATACAAAAAACTGCTACACAGGGAAGAAGTATTATTTTTAAAAGTAGTTTTGTCTTTCCTTGAAGGGATTATCATTTGTAGAAGTGCACAGTATTTTGCCAAAGCCAAGTACACAAGGACAAAGCATGTGATCTAGGCGTGTATTCAATGCCCTACATTGCAGAATGGATATCAAAATGCCTGCTACCGTCCCAGCAAATCTGCATTCTGACACAGGAAATATAATAGAAAGCAAAAAGCAGTATAATACTCGTGTATTTGGTGATGGAAATATGTACTTTTCTGCTCAGGGTGTGAAATATGAAAGTTGGGGATTCCTCTGATAGCAATCTTTTGTATTTATGAGGCAAAATTTAACTGCAGAGTCTCCTCTACTTTCATGGGATTTATATTGTAGAGCTTTGGATTTAAACAAGAAAAATGGCTGTATGTCTCAGTATACTTCCAAAACACCTGCGTGCTGGTCTGACTGTTACTCCAGTACTACCCGTCTTAACATATGGCAGCGTTACTGTCATTCTTATAAGCACTGACTCAGTGCATATGCCTTTTAAGAGTGTATGCTATACAGTACTCTGTGAATGAAATAAAATTTCTTGGCTTATCTCAGTTTGTTTCTTGCAGTTGGAATGTTAATTTTTATCAGTCTATGGTATTTAAATGTGGTTAAGAGACAAACACACTGATGGAATGAAATGTATGAGTTAACTTTCCTTGAACTGCTTAATTTCCCAATATAATGGGTGAACCTTCTCATCCTGCAGATTGGTAACTAGGTAAACCTGCATTTTACAGATGATGTGAAATGTAGGTGCTGATGCCACTGATCAGGGCTACAGTGGGAGTTTGTTAACATGCCCAAGTAGAGCAATGGTTAGCATGCTGGAAAGTCATGCTGAAGGTTGGAAGTTCAAATCACACCTGCAAATAATTGAGGTTTTTATTCATTTCAGTTTGTTTTGAGAACGTTCTAGCAAGTCATGTGTTCTTTGGAATGCACTAGCAAATGGATTTGCCTATAATAATAAGTTCCAGCCGTTTGTGTTCACTGTGGCACAATGTTTTCAAATAGAAAATAGTTTGAACACCTATTTCAACCATATGGAAGAAATGGTAAATTGTAAAGGTTTATCTGTGTGATGGTCTGACATGCTGTCATAGTCACTGTTAAATTCACTACCTTGGGAACCAGAAGGGTTCACAATGACCATAATATGGGCTTACAAACATCTAGCTTGTGCGTACTTGTTATTTTATTTCAAGGTCGTCTTATACATTTACGGATTGCCAGTATGACAAAGAATACCATCTGCATTTAATATTAAATGTTACAAAAGAAATATTTACATTTTGAATTTATATTATTTACAAGAACAAAATATGTAACAATTAAATCCCCTCAAAGTTGATGTTATTCAAAAGTTGTAGATGAAACATTTAGGCAGTGAGTTGAGTCCCGTTGGAAATACTGACTTGTGTAAACTGCTGTGCAACATGGCATGGGACTTAGACACATTCTGCTCTCTTAATGTGCTCAATCATTTTTTCCATTGCTGCACAAATTCATCAAAATGCTATGTTTGGTGAGTGATGTTCATTGGAAATATATAAATAAAATACATTCACTTGCAAGAAGCGGTATTCTTTAAAGCAAAAATTGGTAGCATGGATAAACCATTTAATGTAACAGTTGTGTAGAAGCATTGTATTAGTGGTATATAGGCAAATGGAAGAAGGTGCTGTTTGCTATACCAATGGCATGGTGGGAGCTGAGGGATCTGCTGGCCACAGCAGGACAAATAAGTCAACTGTCAGCTTTGTAGCACATCGTCAAGATTCCAATCTATCTGTACCTATGCCACTAGCAAACCTGAGTGACCTAGATATGAAAGCAGTTTCCCAAATGCAGAAGCTTTCAGTTCAGAAGAATTTGACAATTCACTAAAAGTTACATATGCATACAATTTTTAAAGGGATTTGGGACTTGCCAAAAAGAAAGTGAATTACTATGTCAAGGATGCATAAGAAAGACCAGTTGGCCTCTGGAGTTGCAACTTCATGGTATTGAAATAATGAAAAGCTGTCTGGAAATACTACATATATGCTGGAAGATTGGACAGACATGAGAAACCTTCCACAATAAGCAAGACAGTTTGACTCTTCACAAAGAAGTCTTAAGACAGTGTTACATCCTAAACCCAATAAATTTGTTTCCATACTTTTTATGAATTCTACATTTTTAAGAATTTCTATGTTTCATTCATGAAATCCAGCAGTGAGCACAGGTCTGGGTAATTGAATAGTCATACAGCAAACAACCTTTCCAATCATACTGCTCACTTCTTTTGTTTTTTCCCCCTCATGAAAAAATCATCTCTGATCAAATCAGAAATGTCATACAAGACACCATCCACCACCATAGTTACTGATCATGCAGTGCTAAACAATGATTATGGAAAATACAGTATAGATCATGTAGGTTCATGTCTGTAATTTCATTTACCTTAACATGAGTATGTTATGTGTAGCTTTTAGTCTGGTTCTCAAAAAATTAAATACAAGTATAACTCGCAAATATTCAGTAACCAAAAGATTGTTGGTGTACTAGTGGGACAACAAATAAAAAAGGAATCTTTTATTTGTTAACAGCACTGTCAATTGTCAGGATCATATCAGTGCTGGCAATGTGCCAGAATTTTGTTTCACAGGAGTTCTTTTACATTCTAGTAACTCTACTAACACAGGGCTGTCATTTTTGAGCACTTTTGGACTGGGCTTGAACCTGCAACCATGGGATCAGTAGTTCAGTGCCTAACCAACTGGGACAACAAGCTGAATACACCAAATGCTCAAGCTTCTTGTGTGAGTGAGACAACCAGGCTAAGGATGAATTTGAAATGTTGTGTTATTGCCTGAAAGAGAACAATTAATGTCAGGAGGAAAAAAATTAGACATACAATTATTGTTCCTCCAAAAAATCACATAATTCCCCCCTTATATGTAAAATTAGGAATTTTATAGTAGTTTCTCACTGCAGTGGACAAAAACCTTCATTGCTTCCAGTACTTTATGCAGCATGTTTTCTTGCTTGTCACAAGCTAAAATTAGGGAGGGAACGTTTAATTTTGACAGTCTACAAATTTGCCAGTTAATGAAGAGTGACAGTTCATCAACACATGAATGAAAAAGAAGAAAGCTCATGGAATGCAAAGAAGTTGTGAAGAAATTTTTTGATGACATGAAAGTTGCACAGAACAAGCTCAATATGATTGGTTATAACATGAACCTAAAGCTTTTTCTAATGTCTCGTGTACTTTCCCATGAATTTAGGAGTCCTGACTGAAGAGCAAGTCCAAGGATACTTTGAAGATCTTCTAAGTGACCTTGTCAATACGATGGTCAATTCAGAATTGAAAGTGGCATGGAATGACCCAGATTTTGCTCAGCTTTTATATACACCAAAGTGAAAAGGGGAAATGAAGGGGTTCTAACATATGTTCTCAAGGTAAGCTTTCTACCCTTATGACAGGCTTTTTTACTTGTATATAATGTTCCCATTAATTCTTAAATTTTCCTTTAGTGTTCAATATAGTTTCAATGAATAATACCTGTAATTGCTAACCTTGCTCTGCTGAAAAAGTTTTGCTAAATTGCCAAGAATATTGACAGAATAAGGAAAAACAAAATACATCGAAAAGTTTTCTTTTTCACTTTCATGGGTTAAGCTTGCAGCCCGTTCCATCTTTGCTCCAGCCATCTTATTTTGGGGCACCTAATGTCTTGTGTTTCACTATTCTGTCTTCCCCCAATCTTTCTGTGATGGATCCAATTCTGTTTATTTTCTCATGTGTTAATGGAATTTATTTTAAAGGTCAGTTCTTATGTTTTGGCTGGGTATTTTATCCAATATTGTGCAGCCTTAGGTTCTTCTAAGAAATATGTGAGGTTTCAGTTACTTTAATATGAAACAAGAGATGAATTTTATGGGAGAAGTCTGATAAATATTAGAAGAAATAGGTGCAAATGGAATTGATTATAATATTGTGAATTAAAATTGTACATTTTTTACCAGATCATTTAAATGGACGTTGGGTCATCGTGCCCACAACTACTTGGATATTACTTTTTTATCTCCTTTGATGCTGCATATTTCATGCAAGTTTAGTAACTACAGAGGAAAGTAGCTCACAAAATATCTATATTATACTCTTCAAATAAAATTACATAAAATTACAACACTCATAAAAATGACAAATATTTGGGATACAACTGCATACCTCTCAGTAATGGATTAATTACAATACACAATACAAATAAGTTGTTGACAGATGTACCTTAGATGTGATATTCTGAAAAAGAATTGTTTTCTGCTTTAAGGTAGAAATATTTGACACAAGCTTAACACATTTTTGTTTTCGTGCAGCCAATGTTCTTGCACCTTCCACTGTTTTTAACACTCACCATTGGTGGTAAATGCATCTTTTGCCGATGTAGGGTACTAGGAGACGTGTTGTATCTTAGGAGGGGTCTCATCCTCACTATTTGAGATGTGTTTTATGTGATTCACTTCTGAAAAAAATACTCTGCAATTCTTACTTTAAAATCTAAGAACTGCATCATGTTCTTTCTTTGTTCCTTCAAATTAATTGTATCCATTCTATACTGAATCCAGCTATTGGCAACTACAAGATCCAGGAAATGGAAAATTGTTTTTACTTGTGGTCCTGCTCAGTGGCGGTTCGTGACTTGTCGCAGTGGGTGTGCAGTATATTACATCCTCTCCACTTTTACTCCCTTTCTTTCTCTGACACACATCACACAATTCTAATTCACATGTCATATGGGCAATTGAGCTCTTAAAGCACTATAGTTCATATCGGACCAGGGCCGGCCAACCCGACTGCCAGCCTCACGCCCACATACGCAAGGTAGAGGTGGGCAATCATCCAACCGATACAGGTCAGCATCTCTACAACCTCAGCCAGAAAGTCGGCTTTCATGACCAGCAAGCTCCTCAATTTCTTCACGATGCTAAGTGGGCACCGGTCCTATACCCGGAACTTAAAATCCGTATCGCCAGGGTTGGGATCGAACCCGGGCCGCATTCTGTGGCAGGGAACCAAGGCATGACGCCCACTACGCCACGGCGCAGGACTAATTGAGCTCTATGTTTTGCTATTCTTTTTTAAATGACCAATATCCAAGAACTATTATTTGTCCAGATGCCATTTCTCTCACTCGCAAACAATAAGCACGGAAAACAGCTTCTCTTCTAAGAAAAAGATTTATCTCCTTCAGTTTCGCCATGTTATTCATTTCCACACTTTCACAGATTCAAATTTGCTGCTATGTGCAGACACAACTGCATGCAATTTGCTGCCAGAACGCAAACATAACAAACTAACAAAAACTGTAACAAAATAACTATTCCGAACTGAAGTATTGGCCTTAGTAAATTACAACATGAACAGTAATTATATGCATTTATAATTGCTTAATAAGACTAGATGTAATTGTGTTTATAATATTAATATAACTGGAAGATGGCTACATTATATTTAGAACCGTCACGTTGGCTACCTAATAGGCTCTGCTAAACAACGGAGAGGAATGCTTGTAGCAAGGCAAACGGAGGGAGTTGAGAACTTGCGCTTACGCTGTAAGAATCGCATGTGTTGGCCTTGTCGATTATGCTGCCTTAACTCGCCGTACTCTTAAATGCAAGCTTTGCACCTCTCCCCGCGTACCCCTTGCTTAAAAGCTACCTTTGCCAGTCGCAAAATTGGGTTTATGCGTTTCAGCTTGTTGACTGCATGAGTTGACATTTGGTAAAGAGGACGTGGGAACATTAAACGAGCAAGTTCATTCAGAAGAAAGTTAGACATTCAACTTTCTCATATGCATGTCTATAAAGGTAAATACACGTTCACATGCTGGGTGTGCAGTTGCGAGTATGCTATCCCCAGGAACCGCCACTGGTCGTGCTACAAATTGTATAATATCATCCTATCAATTAAATCAATACATCCATGTTCTTGTTGTAGTCAGTCACAATTACTGATGAGGCACAGTTATGTACTATTTATCTTTTTTTGATCACTTTAATACATGTTCTCTGAAAGTTCACTTAATTTGGTGGAAGCAAGCAAAACTGGTTTTTGGTCAAACTATTTAACAATGCAGATGGCACTATCCTGACTCTCAAATTGATCAGATTACCCTCTTCCAAGTCTGCTCATAGATTATTATCCAGTAGCTACACACTTGCTGGAATTGACTTCATTACTGTTTCAATGCTTGCTATATTTTTATTAGCAAGTGTTTCCAAAAGGTGCAAGATCGTAAAACATTGGTAAAAAATCACGTGAGTTCCCTCACAAAGAGATTCACACAGTATTAGGACAACAGGTCCTCCAACACCTAGATCCTTACTGTTCTCGCAATCTCCTGGAAACGTCCCCTTTCCCTGGTAAACTTCAAAATCAAGCACTGGTCCACAGGGAAGAGCAAGTACAACATTTTTGAGTCCATCAGGACTAGGCTTGATCCTTACAAACTTCTTCACACCAAATACACCTGTAAATGGTCCCTCTGTTCATCAGTGGCTGCAGTAGGGTTCCTTGGTAATTTCAGACAACCTTCTTGTACCCTTTTCATGATTGGCCTCACTATCCATAGCTTATCCTTCTTGTGTTCTTGTGTTCTATCATCCACAACTTTAAAATTATTTCTAATAATCAAATACCTGTCTCTGGTAATTCTGTCAGCTATCGCTCGGACACATGTTTTTGTCCAGTACATTTTAATTCTTGGATATCATAGAAAAGACATCAGTACTGAAGCACCAATAAAAACACTTATTTCACTGGGGCAAATATTGCGTCATTTTCCTGTATCTTGAATGTATCTCATATTTGTAAATTCAGATATATTGGCAATATTTTGAAAGTCAAAGTATTGATGAAGGTGATCCTGTTGTTCACAGTTTTCATGCTGATGTGAAGAATCAACTAAGCAAGTTTCAGAAGTATTCAGTCCATTTCAACTGAAGTTGCAAAATCTAATGTGTAATATAATATCTTTGAAGCATTATAATCAATTCACAAAAGTTTAAAATAAAACTCAAGTGTACTTACATATTACATTTCTTCCAATACTTTTTCCTAGAATGGGTTGTTTGGTCTCTTTCAGCTTCCCAAGTGGTACTGCAGTCAATTTTGTTATCATTTCCTCTTCTGCAGCATCATGGTTGTCTGCACATTCATTTAAAGGTTCTGCTGCCATGGGCATTGCAAAGGGGGGTAAGGGGGGATGTGGCTCCCCCTTGGAAATTGATTAATTTAATGTGCAATTAATTAATGACTATTTGACTATTGTTTTAATTTTGATGTAGAGAACATTTTTTTGTTTAGCACAAATTAATACAGTTATCCACAACAAATACTATAACTTTTGACAAGACTAATGAATTATTACTGTTTGATTGTTAACTTCCAAAATGCACCCCCCCCCCCCCGGAAAAAAGTTTGCCAATGCCCATGTCTGCTGTTATAGTTTCTTCATCTTCACTGAACTCAAAATCAGACACTTCAAACAGCCCTCCATGTGTTTCATTATTTGTTCTCATCAGTTAGTCCTTTAGCACTTATAGATATCAAAGCAGTGGAAGTAGAACTGATAACGAAGTGAATAAATTAGAAACAGAGCAACAATGGCTTTTATAAGCAGAAACATAACCTGATAATTAGAGGTTAGGTGAAGCAAACATTCTAAGCCCTGGTGTCCTCATGTCCATTAGAATGGACAAGAACCTTTTTGACTCAAACATAGGAAAATATGCACTTGATACACACGCACCATATTACTATTCAATAGTCTTTATATATTTTTTCACCATATTTTCATCAATATTGCAATATAATCATGTTTACTAATTATAAATAAAAAAAATGTAGCGGCTTACCAGCCATGATTGGTTTCAAAAAGATCACAAACAGTTGCTGCATTACAAAGTTGAGCAATTTCATGCCAGATAGCACCACCAAACTGTCCACTTGGATGGACATTGGTGTTAGATCCTCTGAAAGCTAATTCTACAATGCTAGACTGAAAAACTTAAGTATTCATTAAATGGACATTAGGTCTCGGGAAGATAAGTCTGATTGCCTTTTTAAATTTATTTACCAAAATAAGTGAAATGACATTTGTATAATTACATACAGCATAAAGAAAAAGGGTATACTTTTTTCTCTAGTGTTATCAGCAGTATGTAGTTATATTTTCTGATAGAAATCTGATGAAGTTTTCTTGATAAGGGTTTGTTAATTGTATAATACTCAAATTGATTAACAAATTACGCCATCAGTAGTGATGGTACAACTGGGCTGTCGCAGAGGTGCCCAACCAGAAGTATAGACAAATGTGGTTGTTTCAAACAAATGATTGGTGGAAAGTACCAACCTTATAAAGCTTAAGTTTGAAGTTTCACAATGCTACGTTAATTAGTATTTGTTTGGCAGCTATCAATAGTGAATGATTTCAGTGAATTTGTAAGCCTGGATCAAACTGGTCATCGTTATGCGACACAACACTTTTATTTGATAATTCTATGTCCAATTAATATTAAAGCTGAGCTAGATTCTACTCTGGGGGAGTCTGCACCTTCATTTACAACAGTGAGATATTGAGTGGCAGAACTTAGGCAAGGTTTTACGAGCTGCCAAGATGAACATTCCAGTGGTTGACCAAATAAGGTGACCCTGCCAGAAATCGTAATGGAAAATCCACAAAATGGTATTGGATGATTGTCAACTGAAAGTGCACGAGTTAGCAGACACTACAGGCATTTCAAAAAGTGCTGTACATTGCATATTAACTGAAAATTTGGACATGAGAAAGCTCTGTGCAAGATAGGTACTGCGTTTGCTCACAGTAGAACAAAAACAGGGTTGTGAGGATGTTTCAGTTGAGTGTTTGGCAATATTTCGCTGCAATAAAACTGAGTTTTTACGTTGATTCATAACCATGGATGAAACATGCATCCATCACTTCACAACTGAGACGAAGGAACAGTTGAAACAGTGGATTGAAAGGGCAGAATCAGCTCTAAAGAAGGGGCAGACAGTTCCATCTGCAGGCAAGATTATGGCGTCAGTTTTTTGGGATGCATGTGGGTTAATTTTCATTGATTATCTCCAAAAAAGGAAAAGCAATCAATGTCAAGTATTATACAAACTTGTTGCAGCATTTGAGTGATGAAATCAAGCAAAAATGGCTACATTAAAAAAAAAAAGAAGGTTTTGGTTCATCAAGACAATGCACCAGTTCACACATCCATTATCGCCATGGCCAAAATCAACGAGTTAAAGTTAAAATTGCTTCCTCATGCATCATATTTGCCAGATTTAGTCCCGTCTGGTTATTTTCTGTTTCCAAACTTGAAATGGTTTGGTGGTAAAAGATTTGCCAACAGTGAAGAGGTGGAGTCTGCAGTTGATGAGTTCGACGGTTCTCACTATAAACAGGGTATCGAAGCAATTGAGCATTGCTGGTAAAAGTGTATCAGGCTGAAAGGAGACTGTAGAAAAATATGTTTCTACTTCTGGGACAGCCCTTGTATATCAAGAATAATTTAAGCAGTATGTGTTCTGCACACCGTAACCCATTAATGTCTGAAGTAATGTTTTGTTAATTTCTATTGTGTTCTTTGGCAATTGTGCCTCCAAGTAATATAAATGTACTGCATAAAATACAAAAGTATACAGTACTTAATTGTGAAAATATTTGCCATTACCATATGGTAACACTAGGTACTTCCACTATCTATGTTTATGGTATATAATTTTTGTTAAGAAATTGTATTCTGAATCTTCCACAGGCTACTGTTCTACATCATTATTAAAGATAATACTGCCCCCCAAAAAGTTAACAATTTGAACTGGGTAAGTATGAAAGCATTGTGTACTTTCACAAAAATGCACTTATAAAATACACACATCAGTACTTTCTGCATTTATAAAATAACACTAAACCTAGCAAGTATGAAAGGAAATAAAGCAGTTGATGTACAATCCAACACCACACTTCAAGCACTTGTTTTTACACTGGACTTACAGTTGTCATTAGCACACCTTTTCCTTTTTCCTTCTCCTGTTGGCTTTTTTTTTTTTTTTTTGTTAACGTCCTCCAACCTTATGTCATATCTATCGGACGGTATAGGATATCTGTGAAACTGCTGGTTTTCCAACTTCTTGAGATAGACAATAGCTATTTCTCTTTTGAAGTCCAGCTATTCTTTGTCTCTGACTTTATTGTACCCCCATGGAAAAAATGATTGAGCGCATTAGGAGAGCAGAATATTTTAAGTCCCACGCCATGTTGCAGCATGATTTACACAAGTTGATATTTCTAACATGCAGCCTGAGTTTATTGATAGTCTTTTCCATTTGTTATTGTCTGTTGGACACACAAATAGACAGTTTGCTTGCTACACCATTCCTTTCTTTATCCGGAACAAACACAAATGTGGGTGGTGATTCAAGGCACAGAAGAGATCATTGTGACTAATGAGTTATCCGTGCATTGAATATGAAGCAGTCCATCATTCTTCTCTAATGCTGTCTCAAAATGCCCAGTCTTTTTTGGAAAATACTTGTTTGTTTCCCAGCAGGCATACTTTAGGGATTTTATTTTCTCTAATAGTACAAATGGCAGAGTAGCCACAACACCTGAGAAATGAGAAAAGTTGTGTACTAGAAAATAAATTGTCCCTGAAGAAGCTGTAGTTTACTTTTCTTTTCCCATTTGGAAGTTTATTAAGCAGTAAAAGCAAAGGACTTGCCTTGTTTCCGTGTCAGGTTGTCAGATAATTGGCATTCATCCTCATTTCCAGAATCCTCATCTGTGTCTACGTTTCATACTGCTGATTCAATAATCACATCACCATCAGTATCATCACAGTAGATTGTTTCCAGTGCTTCAACAAGTGGAAGCCCTTTCCTGAAACAACATAATGAAATGTACATCTTATTGAGTATACCTAACCAGTGCTGCCATATGCCCGCCTTGGTAGTGTGATGGTTAGCGTGTCTGCCTCACGTTCAAGAGGTCGCGAGTTCGAATCTCGCTTAGGGTAAGTTATCCGGGTAAGGTTTTTTTCCGAGATTTTCCCTACCCTGAGAAGACGAATGTCGGATAACTTAAAGCTCCATGGACCTTGGGCTCATTTTAGCATAATTTCACCCATTTCATTCATTCGTCCGATATGACACAACGTTGGAGGACGTTAATTAAAAAAAAAAAACAATGCTGCCATATGGTAACATTGAAATTAGTAAGTCATAATTTCACCTGTTTTTCTTTGAATCACCTTGTAACTCCCAGAGAATATATATTACACTATACAAAGAAATATACTATCGAGAAAGAATCCACATAGTAACTCTAATAAGTATATAAATAAATATGACAATGACTACCACATTGTCATAAATGTTCATTTACAGAGCAATTTAAAGTGTACCAAATCTCCAACGCCACCTTTGAAAGTATAGTAACAACTTGAAGAATATGTAACACACATTACCACATGGTAGTGCTAGGCGTTAATGGGTTATGGCTTTTTGTTGTGTTTTAGATGTGCTCACTGCTGTGGAGCACCAATTAGCATCTCTGTCATTCTGTCTGTCCATTTATATGCCTAAAATAATGCACAAAATGCTGCATTGAATAGAGAAATTTTATACAGTCTGTGGAGAAACTATGTGCAGAAAATTTTAGAATAAAAAGGCAGTACAGAACTAAGCATTTTGAAGTTAAGAGCATGGGATTACAGATGCAGTATAATAACAGGGGCCTTGCATGAACATAATGGAAATCTGACTTTATGAAACATGTTCATTGGCCAGTCAAAATGAAATGTAACGCACACAACAGGCGTGTACTGTCTTAGCTAATGAGTAGTTGTACACAATGAGAAACTAACCATATGTAAATACTGTACTGTACTCTTTATCCTGAACAATACAAGCTTTGGCATTACTGCACCATTCAGTAGGGTTCCTAACCAAAATGCAGCGTTTAAGTATCAGACAGACCTTCTGACTTGTACTGTAAACACAGTAATGTTTAGGCAAATTATTGCATCTATAGAGTTAGTATTATCATACAACAGTAGCACTTTTATGACATATGAAAAGATCTAAAGAAATGCAGAATTTCTACTATTACCTTCAAGAGTAAACTGAAATTTATCCTGGTGTAGGTGCGTGCTGTGTCATGCCATGGAGCAATTTGGCAATAGTTTGCATGCTAAGTAGCACAGCACTACTTTTAATGTCCCATGCCATGCCATCAGTGTGTTTCTACCTTTAGTCTTTTATGTAAGTCATGGGCCCTAATGACCTAGTTGTCGATGGGCCCGTAAACCCCACTACTCACTCACTCACTTTATGTAAGTCAGGCATGCTGAATAAGCTGTTCATTATGTAACCAGCACAGGTTCTGAGAGTGGTGATAGAGGTTAATTGCACAGTGAAGTTAATTTTGCATGGTTGTCATTCATATCCTAGTACTTTTAGAAAATAACTGAGTTCTAACATGTCATGGCTTCAACATTGTTAATCTAAATATATTATTGAATAGTATCCTCTGATACCATGAAAGTAAAAGCATATTGTTTTAATTCTTATTTTCTGTTTTTTAAAGGAAGAGATTGTGTAGCCGGATATTATTTCTCAGTAATGGGATGGTTTACTTAATGATTAATATAAATAAACTAGTTTTGATAATAAAACAGAAGGAAACATTGAATTTCAGTGAGTCATTACCTGTTTAAGTTACAATTCATTGTTTTGTAACTACTACTACCCTAGATTTAGTTTGTATAAAATTGATACATAATGCAAGAATCATAGCATCTGTAGTGCTCTTAATAATATAAAAGTGTGAAAATTGTTAGACTCAAGTAAATTTTTACTGTAAAAATGATTGAGTTTGAAAATAGTTTATGAATAGCGAAAACCAAATCAATGCTTCATGTTAATGTCTGTCATCTATTTTTCAATGTGAATATTTCTTTTCCTCCAATAACATCATTGGTTCAGTAATTTTACTTGATAGAGCATTGTGTTTCCAACTCAGCATAAAAAATCTGGATAGACCAAAGGTATATAGAACAAATATCTAATGGTCTTGAATTTTCACAGATATTACTAAGGTGAAGAATAACTGAAAACAGTCATTCAAGATCTATTTTTGGTAAGCTTTAAATCAGTTTGTCTGTGTTTCATTGAAGAAAAGTATCTTCATCTATCCAGTGATAGCAAAAAAAAAAGTTTACTCTGTCGTTTATTTTACTTTTTTATACACAGTTATCTAATTATGATCGGTGGAAAACTCTTCATAAGCATTTATTGCACTAAAGCTTCCATTTTATGGAGAAAGATCCTCGAACAATCAATTTTACAAAACTTGGCTTTGAGTCTGATAATTTTAACACTTCTATACAAAAATAGAATGGATGGTAATATAATATATTTTAATGAAATGCAAACAGTATCCATAAAGAAGTTTTGCTTTTTTATTCTTTGGAACATGTACAGCAATGAAAATTAAGTGAAACTAAAGTGTTAATAAATCAAACTCGGAAGATTTACTTATTTAGCCATTTCTATTCTGCTGTATCTTTAATCATTTTTGTAATGAATAATAATCTTTTTGTAATAATAAATTGCAGAGCCATGCAACATTAAGCTGCATGCTCAATAATTTTGGCACGAAACTTGCTGACTTGCAGCACATTTAAATGCTGGGATTCCTTCCAGTCACTTGCACAGTGTTGCCAAGAGTATTCCCATGAACTAAGCCAAAATTGGTACTCTCGTGACATTAATTTCTATGTAAACAAGAGTAACAAGTTTTATTAAAAAAATCTGATGTGTTGCACTCACATGACTTTCTCTACTCTTGTACTAACCATTCTTATAAACTCTTATTCCTACATCTTCCGTATGTTGAGATAAACATTTGCAGAAATTATCTTATTGCTTATTTCCTTGTAAGTGCAAGGGGAATATGAGAATATGTAGGCTTTGAGCGATAGTCAAATCTTTTATAGCTTTGAGATACCATTTTCTTTGCACGGGTAAGATATAAAAAATGAATAATGATCTTCCATTTGATGAAAGTTTAAGTATTTCAAAACTCACACAAATAACAGAATACCTCTGAAATGGTTCACTCCACAGAAAAATTGTTTTGGACATAAATTGTCTACTTTAACGAGATCTACGTTTATTTGTATAGTAAGACTTGATCTATCTCTTACAGTTTACTGGTTTTGTAAAAATCATCAAGAGTAAAGAAGACTATGTGAACTATAGCCAGAAAATTCAAATATACATGTCATTTGCCATAAAAATATCTCAAACATATGGCATTTTAATCAAAACCGTTAAGAGCCATTTTGGAGAAAATACAAATTTTTAAAACGTTTTCCTTGTAGTTTAGGGTGGAAGAATTTTCTTCAAAAGCTTTGTGTCGCATCCATAAAAGATATTAAACTTAAATATCAATTTTGGTTTTTAACTGACTTCGTTTTTGAGTTAATCTGTTCACATACATCCCCCCTCCACACACACACCTTTTTCTGAAAGTACGTTTTTTTTTTTTTTAATTCGGTTGGCCTCAAAAGATATTTCCAGTGAATTTTTGGGTGGAATACAATACTTTGTCTACTTACTATACATAGTAGAGAAAGTAAAAAAGTTCCTGGAGCAAAAAGCATCCTGGACTAAAGCTAGAAAAATAGTTCTTGCTTAAATGTTGTATGTTATTATATACAAATATTATTAAGTATAATTTTTCCATATGGGCCTTTGGCACACCAAAATAGTAATAGATTTCTTAATTAATTTGTCATGAACTGTTTCTTGAAAGGAGTGCTTCCATCTTGTATATGGTTTGCGATCATTGCATCATTACATTCAGTAATACAATACACAAAAATGAACTGTATATTTTCAAACACTAAATAATAAGCATCTTATATGCTGTACAGATTTTCTTGTGATTTATTTTAACTTTACACAGGGAGCTCTAAACCATTTCACTGTTCTAAGAGGAGATTATGCAGACCAAAACAAAAAGAAAAAAGCATATCTACACAAGTCCTGAAAGTATATACTTGGACGCATTTATCACAATACATAAACTCATACCTACGTATCAGCAGTATATTTAAGGAGGGGGAGACTTTTGTTCAACAACAGTGAAAGTAATTTGATATTCTAAGACAATCGCAAACATTTTAGCAAAAATGCGCCCTGCGGGGAAGTATTTCTTCAGAAAGGGAATCTTTATTTTTGGAAGGAAATTTTGTTAAGACAATCTGACAACATGGGAAGCTTCAAAGATATAACTTCTTTGGTGGTCTATGTTCTTCTCAAGATATTAATCATTTTGCCAATTTCCAATACTACTGCAGAAAGAATTTTTCCCACACTAAGACAAAAGACATAGAGGAGATGGTCTGAATACAAGGCTACCTTTTCTATTTGGGCATATATTTTGAAAGGTTCTCTTCTTACCACTGTTATTTTAACAGAAAAAGTAGTATACTTATTTAAAAGCATGCTGAAGTCATCTGGTAAAATTAGCACCAATGCATATGAAGTATTCACCATTTTGTGTAATATGTGCATAAAATGGAATTTTAAAGACGGGCCAAATCTTTGTTGTTACTAGAAGATATTTCCGGGCTGTTATGCCGTGGTCTGCTGGAGTTAGAACTGCCAGACGTTTCGTCCACAACTGCGGTAGAGGTCTTCAGTGGCGCGGACTTAGTCTCCTCAGAGAAATAAGCGTAGCGTCTGAGGTGTCGGCTGTCCGAGCTGCTGTATTTATACCCCGAGCGGTCTCCGCTGATTGGTCCGGCTGGCGGACGGCAGGGCAGGGGTGGGAGGTTCCATCC
Organism: Tenodera sinensis; assembly: GCA_030765045.1. NCBI lineage: Eukaryota > Metazoa > Arthropoda > Insecta > Mantodea > Mantidae > Tenodera > Tenodera sinensis. Next base: position 98,645,438 of record CM060964.1, on the reverse strand, counting down.
AAGGTGTTGTTTCCTCTTGATTGGTTCATTTTTATTATTCCTGTTAACCGTTGTTTCTTGCTTTCAATGACGGGGTACCAGTTGCTGTTCAGTTTCAAGGCTTCTTCTTTCTTATTGAAATTGTGGGGATGTTTGTAAATCTCAATGGCTTCGCATTGTAGCCGGGCATGGTAGTGTGTAGTGGATGACAGAATGCTGGTATCCTGGAACTTGATGATGTGTTCGCCCTTCGCTTCAATGGCGTGTTGTGCAACTGCGGACTTGTCCGTATGGCCCAGACGGCATCCTCTTTTGTGTTCGGCGAGTCTGGTGTTTATGCTGCGTTGTGTAGTCCCAATGTAAACGGAGCCACAGGAACAGGGAATACGATATACGCCAGCCGAAGACAGGGGGTCCTGGGGATCTTTGGCTGAACGTAGTAGATTGTTAAGCTGTTTAGTGGGCTTGAAGACAGTCTTCACATTATGTCTCTGCAGTATGCGTTGGATACGGTCGGTCACATTCTGTAAGTATGGAAGGAAGACCGTACCTTTATGTTTGGGTTTATCTGTAGTGAGTGAGGCAGGTTTTGGTCTCGCAGGACGGAAGGCTCTTTTGACTTCTTGAACTGAGTATCCATTCGATAATAAAGCTAGTTCAAGGTGATGGAGTTCTTGTGGTAGCAAATGTGGCTCGCAAATGCGAGAAGCCCGATTGACAAGTGTCCTAATCATGGCTCAAGGCCTCAAATCATCATCCCAAACAAAAATGAGCCATGATTAGGACACTTGTCAATCGGGCTTCTCGCATTTGCGAGCCACATTTGCTACCACAAGAACTCCATCACCTTGAACTAGCTTTATTATCGAATGGATACTCAGTTCAAGAAGTCAAAAGAGCCTTCCGTCCTGCAAGACCAAGACCTGCCTCACTCACTACAGATAAACCCAAACATAAAGGTACGGTCTTCCTTCCATACTTACAGAATGTGACCGACCGTATCCAACGCATACTGCAGAGACATAATGTGAAGACTGTGTTCAAGCCCACTAAACAGCTTAACAATCTACTACGTTCAGTCAAAGATCCCCGGGACCCCCTGTCTTCGGCTGGCGTATATCGTATTCCCTGTTCCTGTGGCTCCGTTTACATTGGGACTACACAACGCAGCATAAACATCAGACTCGCCGAACACAAAAGAGGATGCCGTCTGGGCCATACGGACAAGTCCGCAGTTGCACAACATGCCATTGAAGCGAAGGGCGAACACATCATCAAGTTCCAGGATACCAGCATTCTGTCATCCACTACACACTACCATGCCCGGCTACAATGCGAAGCCATTGAGATTTACAAACATCCCCACAATTTCAATAAGAAAGAAGAAGCCTTGAAACTGAACAGCAACTGGTACCCCGTCATTGAAAGCAAGAAACAACGGTTAACAGGAATAATAAAAATGAACCAATCAAGAGGAAACAACACCTTGGATGGAACCTCCCACCCCTGCCCTGCCGTCCGCCAGCCGGACCAATCAGCGGAGGCCGCTCGGGGTGTAAATACAGCAGCTCGGACAGCCGACACCTCAGACGCTACGCTTATTTCTCCGAGGAGACTACGTCCGCGCCACTGAAGATCTCTACCGCAGTTGTGGACGAAACGTCTGGCAGTTCTAACTCCAGCAGACCACGGCATAACAGCCCGGAAATATCTTCTAGTAACATTGACTCCGGCCGTGAAAGCCTACGCTCTCTTACAAATCTTTATTATTTGTCGTATGAAGTGAAAAAATATAAATCTACACAATATAGTAGAATTTAGCCTTATTGCAATTTTAAAAATTTTAAACACAAGTTTCTTTTAGAGCTTTTGAAGTATATTATTTGCAGAAATCACACACATGTTCACTTTTTTCTGCATCTGGACATTCAATATGTGCCCACTGAAAACAAACAAGACACTGAATCCATAGTTCTCTTCTATTATCTTCTGAAAAACGCTCATTGCAAAATAAACAGCAACAATCATTATCTGGGTTTACTTTTCCTACAGGAGTATCAAGGCCACTATCTACAGAGTTAATTTCAATTTCATCAGATTCTGAATCACAGCTTTCCATTTTGTTCTTGGATTTGTTCAGTCTGTTTAAAATTTAATTTCTTCTTTGTATCCTTTCCTTTTGTGGTCTGTTTCTTCCTTTTCAAGGACTCAGTGAGTTCATTCTTATAGGGTGAAGCTGTAATGATTTTTTATTGTTGCGACTTCTGCTGCTGACCTCCTTTCTTTTTAGTGATGGGGATTGGAGATACTTCGAGGTGACATGCAGGTTTTTTATTTTGTAACAGTCGATGTGGGAAACCCAGATGAAGTTGTAGGACCAGGAAATGAATTTGAAGGATCAGCATATGAAACTGAAGGACCAAGAGATGAAGTTAAAGGACCAATAAATGAAGTCGTAGGCTCAGCAAATGAAATCGAAGGACCAGCAGATGAAGTTGAAAGAACTTTTGAAGATGATACAGAAACAGCACATGAATCTGCAGAAGCCTGCAACAAAGGCTCAGTACTCTTCACTGTGCTGCTCTTCTTTGGAGCATCTGCTTGGGCTGCTATTTAGTCAGCTTCGGTGAAGATGTTTTTGTTGACAGGGGTGTGTAGAGTGGAATGGAAGTGACAGAATAGTTACATGATTTTCTCTAGCCATGCCTATGACGTCTATATTACGGGTATGACTATAGTGACCATCTAGAATAAGCAATATAGGAGAAGCCTCAGATGGTTTAGTGTGCGCAATGAAGTGAGTAAACCAATAAGTAAACAGATGGTTTTGAACCCATCCTGAAGGATGAACAACTCCTATAACTCCTGGTGGGCAATTTTCCACCTTCCATTGCTTTCTTTTTCCAATGGGAGTGCATTTTGGCTTATTACGTGGCATCTGAAACATAGTACTTCAATACTTAATCAGATACTTAGTTTTAAATGTTGTGGTCTAAATATAGGCTATAGCCCACACACAGTAGCCCATATTCGACACAAAGCACTAAAAAGATTAAACTTATGTATCTCATATTTAATAACAGATGGAAAAAATGCACATATTTCACATGAAAGCCAAATGAACGTATAACACAACAAAATTAAGTTGAATAAGGTAGAAACATACCTAGTTATTTAAAAAAAAATAAAACTTGCATACCTTTCAAAACTTTTCACATGATGATTCAGAAAAACACAAGTTGACACTTGCGTCAACGTGGCTAATGGCGCAAAACCACGTGTCTTGCATTACTGCAGGAAGATGATATAGTACAAGCTTTTCCAATAGTCCACAGCACCCTACAGTCGAGATACATGTGTAGCCCGTTTTTAGACCCTAGCCCATAATTGAACCTTCTCCTCTACTTGCAAAGTATGAATCTGGACTCGTCTTTCTATCAATTCTGTCACTCTTGGGTGCACTTAGCTTCATGAACGCCGGGAGGGGCAGGGTGACAGTTGAGCTATTTGAGGGAAAAGTAGTAGCTCCAGGTTGCAAAGATTGCATTTGTCAGTTAGGAGGGACTCGGGGCATTATAACTTGTCTCACCGTCCAGTACTGCACCCCATTCATGATGACCAGGGCTCAGATGTTTAAGACATGTCATAGTTTTTGTTTGTGGTTTTTTCTATTGAAAATATAAGCAAAGCACGATTTTATTAATGGTGGTTAAAATTATACAATTCTCATGGGTCATAGAAAGTCATATTTTGGTGTTTTAACGTTTTTTGTCATTTTCTTTTTATTTTTCATATTACAGTCATATTTTCTCTTAAATTTTCGTATTGTCATATTTGTATATCTCTATTCCAGTTTCACTTATGTGCTTGCAGTCATCCCAAAGACAATCTATCACATCTCCTGATTCTTGTCTGTAATATTAAGAGGTCTTTTTCCCCATTGCAATATTGCGTGCAAATAGATTATTCCTTTTTGAAAACTTTAAAATGTAGGTAATTTGCTACTGTAATTCTTTTTTTGATCACCCTTTAAAATGTGACTTTTATTTCATGCTGTGCAGAGCTGAGGGTTAGCTCTGGACTGAACAATTAAATTCAAAATGCAAAATAAAATTAATATTATTTATTATTGATTATGCTAGATTTTCAATATAATGTTAATTTAAATAGCATTAAATTTTTTAAGATTTCGAAAATGCACCCAAAAAATGTTATGTCATATTTATTGTCATATTTTCTTAGTTTTTTGGTCATAAGTGCTTGCATATTTCTAACATTTTTTGGTCATAAACATCCGGGCCCTGATGATGACGGTTGTGGGCAGAGGTAGAGGTTGCACCAGTTGGGTGGTAGGCCTTGACCCAACATCATGCCTTTGGGCAGTGAAGTTTAGTTTAGTTTCACAGAATAGTTTTTATTGATTTTGTAAGAAAACAAAAATAAACAAAGTAAATAAGAAAAAAGAGTATTTGTCCTAACAGTATTCAGTATAGTGGTCGTTTCAAAGCTAAATTCACATTACTGTTGTATATAAATTTAAACCCATGAAGTGAACTGTTAGAACCCCCAATATACCATATTAACTCACTAAGAACACTTTACTGTTATTCAAATATTTCTACACAAAAATGAATTATTCTTAATGTCTAGGCGTAAAGGTATGTTAGCATTTAAATGAGAGCTTTAGACCTAGGGGAAACCATGTAAGCAATTTTATGTTGAACATTACTTCATTGACACCACCGTTGAATATATTTATCACATTCTTGTTATAGTGTCAAATTATAAATATGTTTTACTAATCCGTGTTAGAAGATAATACTAGATCTATATTTGCACAGGTTTACCACTTGTTACACAACTGTAAGTAAGAGCAGCAACACTTAATCACTAAGCTAATGCATTATAGATAGCTTTGACAATAACAATGTAATTATATTTAACATCTTATTTTGTATGTATGCATGTTTATCTGCTAACACAGGCGTTGCAAAGGTTATATTATTTATTTAAAAAATCCTTTTTATATGGTCATTTTTATTTCTTATAAAGCTGTTAAGGAGTACTTTAAGTTAGCATATACAGATTAAAAACATATAAATACCGTACTTCATCACTTAATCATCGCCATCACTGAAGGTCACACCTTGATTTTTAAAAGAGCCATCAGGGCTTAAGCATTTCACCGCATTATCGTATTAATAGGTGTGTCGGAAAATATTGAAAAATAACTTACCGCCACTGCAACCTGTTAGGTTCACGGGAGAGAGTGTAGGGGAGCGCTGTCCAACACAGCGCCCGTGATGTATTTTTCTGGTGCCCTTCAGAAGCAAATGTTTACCCCGAAGATTTGTAATATTAATTCAAATTTCAAGACAAAACTATATCTTCCCAGTACACACCCATGTACATCTAAAGCTGTATTCATTACTTCCTTAGCTGTGGTTGTGATGGTGACCGCGCTTCCTTAGGCATGAAATAAATGTGCCTGAGCACATAAGAAAGTTGGACAGCACTGGTGTAGGGTATTCCTCATTGTTGATGCCATCAGTATGCCAACCGCTGAAATGGTGAATAGTGCATCAATAAATCTGATTGGTTCAAGTATCTAAAGCGCATGTGATTAAGCGATAAGGAAATGCGTCAGGGGTTGTGCACACGCCAAGTCAATAACGACCTTATTCTTCACTTGTGTACTGCTGTTTGTTTCTATAGTTAATCTACGAGTGGTTATGTATACGAAAAATTCATGTATCTGTTACAATGGCCTTCACTTATTTGTTTTAACCTTTTTTTCAGGCCAAATTGCGGACTTGTTCAGCAGTCCGATAGTATGGAGTCCAGTTAAAAATTACACACCATGCAACAGTATACGTTTTTGCAATTGATAAAAATTCTCAAAGGAGGACTGCGTCCCCTGACACTGGGTAATAACCACTTGCAAACATAAGGCAACCCTTATAAACAGGGCGAGAGGCAATGTAGCTGTCCTTTAAATACGTGTAACTCAAAATAATGCCGACTTAGGCAAAGGAGTGGGGCAGAGGTTTCATGTTTTGCAAAATACTATATCATAAATGCTTTTGTAAATGATAGATGAGTCTTAATTCAATAAATCCAAATTTTTTTATTTGTTTGTTTATTTTTTTATTTACTGGAGTAAGTATTTTGTGTCTTCTCAGCGTGGTGATAGCTCTGCTGCTTCCCAAGCAGGAGACCTGGTCCGGGATGCACTCAACCTGGTTAGGTCCCTCAGGGGCCAATTGAGGAGCTACTTGATGGAGAAGTAGGGAAACCCTGGTTGTGGAGACCGTGTAACCAGTCGGGAGGGACTGAGGCACTGACCACATTCCACTCCCCAGTACTGCACTCCCATAGTTAGTTTTAGGAGTAGTATTTGCATTGCGATGTCAGCGTCACCTTTGTTTCCCCTCTCCTTTCTTTTCAAATATGCCGTGCTTCAATACGTGTTGTGCCTGTGGTTAATACAAATTTCACTTAACGTGATGAGACCAGACGTAACGTGAAGTAAGAAATGTCACTCAACTAGAAATTACGTCCCTGTCACGTTAAGTCACGTTACGTTAATTTCATGGTAATTGTGGCATTACTCCTGTTACCATACGCTAGTCACCGAAAGTTAACACGGTCAGTCTTAAGTAATTTATTTTTCGCATAGTGTATATTTTTACTTTATAAAGAAAGCAACGATTATGCGATGAAATACGGTACAACATATTTTTGAAAAATTTCAAGCAAAAGTTGATTAGTTTAAAAGATCTTCATAATAGTTATCTTTTATTTCTCTGTTTCTTTTTGTAGCAGGAACAACTGGTGGGTTTGAGAGCGATTTATTAAGAAGAAAATAAAGTGATCCATTTTGGTTTCTTCTGTCACCATTTTTGTACAACAGAGCCTAATGAGGTGAATGATTTTGCAATATGACTTGTGACTGATTATGTAATAGTGCTTTTAACAATTTTATAGAGTTAAGGAAATTAAATAAATATTTTCGATATTTATTATTGAACTTGTTTCTTTCCAAATATGTATCATATGGTTGTGTATTGAAACAAAGTAATACATACAGTAGAGGAACTTTATATTTTATAACGACATTTCTCCAAACTATGTCTCTTTAATAAAAAATGGCATAAGTCGAGTAAGTGATTTTTATGATGACTCAAATCTCAGAAGTTTTAATGTATCATACAAGTTAATATAAAGGTCAAAATTGGATGGTGCAGTGTGAAACCCTTTGATGGTATTGGTAGAAATGCTGGTTGACTATTTGAGACAAATATACATTTATTGCATTCACTGAGTTTAGTAAATTTTTTTTTAAATGTTTAAATCGCTTTCTTTCTACATACAGTGGTGACACTGATGATGCATAAAATGAAACAATTATTGTAGAAGTTTAGGGTACCTCCCTAGCACTTGCTATTTATGGTCCTGACAAGATTTGAACTATGGACCTTTCATTCATGAGTTCATGTCTTAACAACCACTTTGGCTACCTGTATCAGTATTTGGTGAAGCAAGAAATTGGAAAATGCTATCTTGAAATGTTAACAAACAAGTGACTTTTTCATTAATGGATAATACAGACAGCACAGAAAGAAATCAGCACTGCCTTCTTGCGGACACTGCATTTCTTACCAATTGTGGGAAACCTTCTTACATCATGCTTTCATTTTATTGGCTGATACTGTTACCTTGCAGGTGCATCTGACACTTTGTTCTGTATCGAACCAACAGAGCATACCTAAGCTGGTTTTGTCAGCTCATTGGCAATTACGAATAGGTGTGGTCACCTCCCTCACCTGGAAGGGAGAGGAGATAAGGTGTCCCCTTTCAAACTGATGAAGATCCTTATCAAAAGACACACCCTATAAATGCCCCTACGGACAATCAGAAATTCAATGTCTATTACTATTTGTGCTCTATGTACTACACAGGGTTATCACCATATTCCTCATTACATTCTTACCAAAGCAGTTAAATCATTTAAACACGACAATTTTAAGCTTTGATATGTAAAATTATCCTGGAAGCCAAAGTATTAGAAGATTTGTAACTTATGTGATGAAAACAGTAAGAAGTTGGACTAAGCTGCTTGACTAAAATTGGCAGTGAATTTAAATCCATATGCAGACGCTCAATGTGCGTTGTGCAAGTGTAATTGCTTATTATCGCTTATTAATATGAGCATGCTTGGTCCTTGATAACATAATTGAAACCATCGACATCATCGCTCCAGGTGTACCAACTAATAAATGCATTAGCCAACCTAGTGCTAACACAAACTAAACTATGCTAAGAACCCCTCTAAATGACCTGTACATCACAATATTATAATGATGCTGAAATATTATATCTCAGGTTGATATTTATGTCTCAGATTGCAACTGTTTAATGTTAGAGAGAGTTGACTATTTCAAAGATCTGCTCTAATGATTCCTTTCAAACTTTCCCCATGGTCATCCTGATTTCTAATCCACTCTTTGCAACTTAGAACACAACTTAATGTATTCTTCAGGCTATATGATCAGTGACCAGAAGGGATGCACATGGCACACATGTTAACCAAACAGTCTAACCTGATATTAAGATCTTATTGGTATTAATTACATCATTATAGTCATATTGCATTGCAAGTTAATTGCAAGTTCATTTGGGTTTTTCAAATGCCTGGTTTTGCAGCAGTGGGTGAAGCCATTCAGTCAAGAAAGACATGTAACTGAAAAACTTCTCAAGAAATCCTGAAAGGCGACAGTGACTTTTTAAAATGAAGAGGGATAAATGGGAGCCAAACACATCAGTTTTATTTTAGGAAAATTTTGTAATAATATGGCAATTGTCAGATAATTACCCTAAACCTATCCAGGAATATGAAACTATTTCTAGTTCATATAACTCACCTACACATCACTGTGGCATTACAGGTCACCTTTCACAGATTTTTGTGTTAGTTCCTAAAATGTCTAGTTATTTGGCAAATAGAATTATTTGCTCTTTGCACAAATATTAAAGTAAAGTATGCATTTCAACTGCCTCCTTCATGTACAGTTAGTAACTTATAAAAATAATCTGAGGGCAACGTGCATTACTGTCCAATTCTTATGAACATCTAGAAAATTATGGCACAAGTCTCTTCCAATGGCTGCTGAAAATAAAAAAAAATTGTAATGGCAAGTCTTTCCCTGTGGTAGCTAAAAATAAAATAATTATAATGGTAAGTCCTTCCCTCTCGCTGCTGAAATAAAAAAAACTATAATTTTAAGTATAGGTTACACGTTAGTTCTTGAGGAATGACCTTCAGTGAAAATCCAGTGAGCTAGCCTATGCTTAATAAACAGGTCAGCAAATAGTTTATATTATGTAACAAACAGTTCTGCTTCCCTATGTTATGTTTCCAAGAAAACACAAGGTACAGTTGACTGCAAAGTTTTGTGTAGTACGGGTTCAAGTCATTGTCAGTGTTTTAAGAGAGGTAATGAAAATGACAATTCAGACGAAGCACACGAGGGGAGATCTGTTGGGAATAGTAGAAATACAAACAAATTAAGTGTAAACAGTCACAGAGATTGATAGAGTAGTACATATGGCTGACATCACTGGAAGTGTTATAATTTGCTTTGTAGTTGCTGTACTTCTTGAGCACAGAAACATGAGAACAAGACACAGAGCATCTGGTTGTCGTTTCTGCTTCTGTATGCCAGTATTCCTGTAAAGGTAAGTAAGTAACTCGCATCTAACCTCTCACTTAAAAATTTCAATCATCAAGAACTAACGTGTAACGTATATTTATCTCTCTGGGTCCTGAAATTAAAAAAAAAAATGATATATAATGGCTAGTCTTTCTCATTGCTGCTGAAAATAAAAAAATTATAATTACAAGTCCTCTCTCGCTGCTGGGAAAAAAAAAAAAAAAAAAAAAAAATATATATATATATAAAATGACAAATCCTTCTCTGTGGCTGCTGAAAATAAAAGAAATTATAAATGGCTAGTCTCTTTCTGGCTGCTGGAAATAAAAAAGATAATTATGGTAAGTCTTTCTCTGTGGCTGCTGAAAAAAAAATATAGTGGCAAGTTTATCTCAATGGCTGCTGAAATTTTGAAAAAAAAAAAGATATATAATGGCAAGTGTTCGTCAATGGCCACTGAAAATAAAAAAAAATATAATGGCAAGTCTTTGTCAATGACTGCTGAAAATAAAAAATAATGGTAAGTCTGTCTCTGTGGCTGCTGAAAGTAAAAAAAGAATATAAATGTAAGTCTTTCTCAATGGTTGTTGAAAATAAAATATAATGGCAAGTATTTTTCAGTGGCTGCTGAACTAAAACAAAAAACAATTATGGTATGTCTTTCTTTCTGGCTGCTGAAAGAAATATGGTCTTTCTCTGTGGCTGCTGAAAAAAAAATATAATGGGAAGTTTTTCTCATTGGCTGATGAAATTAAACAAAAATATAGTAGCAAGTCTTTCTCAAAGGCCACTGAAAATAAACAGCAAACATAATGGCAAATCTTTCTTTGTGGTAGCTGAAAAAAAAAAAAAATACAAAGGCAAGTATTTGTCAATGGCTGCTGAAAATAAAAAAAAGATAATAGTGGCAAGTCTTTCGCTGCTTTAGCAAAAATAAAAAAACTATAAAGGCAAGTCTTTCTCTGTGACTGCTGAAAATAAAAAAATTAGTATGGTAAGTCTTTCTCAAGGGCTGCTGAAACTTAAAAAAAACAAAAAAAAAAAAAAAAACAACAACAATAATGGTAAGTCTTTCTCTGTGGTTGCTGGAAATAAAAAATTATTGATTATGACTAGTCTTTCTGAATGGCTGCTGATAATAAAAAACAAACATAACGGAGTCTTTCTGTCTGGCTGCTGAAAGTAAAAAAGAATAAAAAAAAAATTACAATGGCAAGTCTGAAAATAAAAAGCAAAATAATGGCAAATCTTTCTTTGTGGTAGCTGAAAATAAAAATAAAATATAATGGCAAGTCTTTATCAATGACAGCTGAAATTAAACAAAAATATAATAGCAAGTCTTTCTCAAAGGCAGCTGAAAATAAATAGCACACATAATGCTGCTGAAAATAAAAGGAAATATAATGGCAAGTCTTTCTCAATGGCTGCTGAAAATAAAAGAAAATATAATGGCAAGTCTTTCTCAATGGCTGCTGAAAATAAAATAAAATATAATGGCAAGTCTTTCTCAATGGCTGCTGAAAACAAAAGAAAATACAATGGCAAGTCTTTCTCTGTGGCTACTGAAAATAAATGAAGTATTTATTTATGTAATACAATGCTTGGAAGTATCAGTGATTAAACATCTTGGAAATGGCATCATCAAATAATGATATCAATGTTCTTGTTGTTTTCTGTTTCCCATATATTATAAACCCATGAATACTGGATTAGATAATATAACATCCAAAATGCTGAGGAGAGAGAATGACTGTGTGCAGTGTTTTAGAAGGACTTTTTCTCTCACATTTGCTTGCTTTAAAATATTGCTGTCACAAAATTACAAGGCGTTAACAGCATTTTGCATTGGACACTCCACTTTGTAATATTAATCTGTTATTTATTATTGCCACATGTAGACTTCACAGCTAGAGAAAAACTACTAATAAATGGAATAACGCAATTCACTGTTACATCGCATTTCAGTTTCTTACATATGAACAATTGAAATTTCTCCTCACATTTGTCTCTTGGATCAAGCTACAGATTTGCACAATAGTTGATGACATTTCTGATTCTCTCTCTTCAGACAGAGGATAGATGGCAAAAGAGTAGTTTCAGCAAGGACTGAAATATCAGAATTTCAACTGAGTAGAACATCAATAAGCAACAGTTAAGTGATGGTTGTACAAAGAACGCTTAAGATAGCACTGTTGAACGCGGCGCCAGCGGGCTCCAAGGCGTTCGTGATGTATTTTTCTGGTGCCCTTCATAAGTAAATTTTTACTCCGACGATTTCTAATAAAAGTGTTAATTAAAATTTCAAAGCAAAACTATTTCCTTCCGAATATCTTTTCAGTACACACCCAAGAAGTATGTTTCTGTACACCTAAAGCTGTATTCATTGCTTCCCTAACCAATGTTTTCCTTTTTTCCTCTCAAAAGAGGACTTGCCCTAACGGTGGTTGTGATGGCGCCCGCGCTTCCTTAGGTGCCCGAGCGCATAAGGAAGTAGGAGAGCACAGGCTTAAGACAATCTCACTGCACCTCGCGCCTGCGTCACATTATTTATCGTTATACGAAGCCTTGTCCATTTTACTAGTTGTTTTAAGCCACGGTGCAAGGATGGGCCACTCCTTGTGCTAAATAACCTTAACCAAAAGCCAAAACAAAGGATACAAAATGGCGCGGAAGCGAAATACAGGTTTACTCTTTCAACCGTATTGGCTAAAAGAGAAAGAGGCAGCGAGTGCATTCAGACCTCTCATCATGTTTCGTAGGTCATACCTTATCGGCTAGAGCAGGACACGCCTTTAAGGGGTTAAAATCTAAGGAGAAAACTTGAGCAGTTAGCAAGAGGTCAGCGAAATATATAATGTGCACGTGTGAGAAGATTTTCAGGGGGTGCAAATTAAAGTTTGTATTGTATTCGTTAAATACATAGCAAGGCAGAACTTTATTAGAAAATACTAAAGAGAATAACATTCTCACACTAATATCAATGTTTGTTGCTATATAGAACCAAAAATAAATAAATACATAAACATATAAATAAAGTAGCATGTTTTCTTCTAACTCAAACTATAATTGGTTAATTTACCTTTACCGTATTGCTGGTCATAGGAATACAACAGGAATGTACAGAAAAATATAGCAATTTTATTGCCGTAATATGTATTGTATTCACGTAGACTATATATATATAATTTCTAAACATGATTAGTCAATTTAAAAAGAGAGCAATTTATGTAATCACAGATATCTTTATTCTCACAAATGTAGCATAATTACACATCACTGTATACAAACATATATCAGGTGGCTCAACTGCCCCTTATTTTCCAGTTTTATGCAATCCGCATTTTATTATCTAACACGAAAGCATCGGCCCCCATGCCAGGTCCTACCCAAGTATTCGACATGGATGTCTGGATATACACTAGATGAAATTAGTAATATAGATGTTAAAGCATTGCCTTTTAATATACTCGTAATTAGACAGCTGACGCTTGCACGTCTGCAATTGTTCACTGGGGCGTGCGAATACTACATATTAAACTGAATATTTCTCTCTCAAGCTACTAGGTAGCTCAGTTGGAACGAGCGACCGAATGGTAAGTAATTCGTCTGGCGTGGATGTGGTTCGACTCCGCTGCATGTGTTATTCTTTTACCATGTAATATTCACAAATAACATTGGCTGAACATTATTATTATGTTAAACACCGTTATTATTTAAATTTGTAATGGTTTTATTTTCCGTTTTATGTTATTTTTGTTGTCTATTAGCTCTTGCTTCTCCGTAGATCAAAAGTGTATCAATGTACTCGTTTGTCATGGTGAAGGAATAGCACAAAATATCATGCAACAACTTACGCGTGGAGAATGAAGGGAATCGGCATTCGTAATAACACACTGCATCATACCAGTCCAGTGGGGCAGAGGTTGTTATACCTGCTCTATTACAAAATGCAGACGACCAAAAACGATTTAAATTATAATGTCCTAAACCATCAGACTCTTTATAATTAGATTATTGTGAATAGAGTGTGACCTGCAAGTTTTGTTGAGCATAAAAAAAGTTATACAATGCCGAGACGCAAACGCGTGTTCCTGAGAACGCACAGGATACAGTCATAATTCTCTTCAGCCTTTGCTAGACTTGACTGAAAGCACATTCCGAGTTCAATAGTACGACTTGTAAGCCAGGCGCTATTTCATTGCCACTTCGCGAGTTTTGGTGCTTAAGTTAGCCTTGTAAGACAGTTTTAATCCGTTGCTGGGCCTTTTAATATGATTACTTAAATGGCGAAAGCTATTTTACATGTTATTTGACATGTAGGAGAGGTAGTTTACACAAAAAAACAAATAAACCGTTATTTAGTATTATGTGCGTTTTGACTGTACCAGTCCATGGTGGATGACGCCTGTCCCTAATTTTTTTGCACCCAATCGCTGCTCTAAGTACAAGAATCCGCCATTTTCTTTCTATTTTGTGTTGTTGGTGTACCCATACGGCACGTCCATTTTATCAGAAGCATTTACTGAATAACGTTGCTATGTATACTCTAATAAAATGTTTGTAAAATCCGCTGGAAACCGGAATTCGCTCTCAGTAAACGAGTCGTATGTTTTTGAGATGCACTTTAGCGAGGAGTACGTTCTGTCCTTTAAACCGCTGTTCCTCTGTATTTTGCGCATCCTTCTAAGAACGTCAAGCAATTCGTTTTAGTAAGAGCAAAACTGGACTAAAGCGCACATACCGTTTGATGGGTGGCCTAACTTTAAAAAAAAAAAAAAAAAAAAATAAATAAAAAAAAAAAAAAAAGGCTTTACTTAATATTGCTGTTTCCATTTGATTTCAATTATTAGCGGTTGTAAGTACTTATACCAGGTGAGTTAGCCGCGCCTTATTTTTTTGGAAGGTAGGCCACCCATCTAACGGCATGTGCGCCTTAGTCCAGTTTTGCGCTTACTAAAATGTATTGCTTGACGTTCTTATATAGAGGAATGCGCAAAATTGAGAGCAACAGTGCTTTAAGGGACAGAACGTACTCCTCGCTAAAGTACACCTCAAAAACATACGACTCGTTTACTGAGAGCGAATTCCGGTTTGCAGCCGATTTTACAAACCTTTTATTAGAGTATACATAGCAACGTAATTCAGTAAACGCCTCGGAAAAAATGGACCTATCATATGCGTACACTAACAACGTCAGCTAAAAAGAAAATGGTGGATTCTTGTACTTAGAGCAGGGATTGGCTGCTAAAAATTAGGAAAAATTTAGACACGCCTCATCCATCATGGACCCGTACAGTCAAAACGGACATATTATTAAATAACAGTTTATTTGCATTTTTGCGTGAACTACGCCTCGTGCATCTCAATTAATATGCATAATAGCTTTTGCCATTTAAGTAATAATATTAACACGCCCAGTAA
>CM060964.1:98405325-98627825 GCA_030765045.1 Tenodera sinensis | reverse complement strand
TTTTACAGTTTTGCCAATAATGTAATATATATCCACGTACAACTTTCCATCTGAAGCCCTTCCCTTTTTCTGTAGTGTTTAATGCCCGTTCCCATAACATAAGGCAAGCAGATGGTGGTCACTAAATGAAATGTTAATCGTGGAAGGAAATTTGGGAAGGACACGATCCCAGGCTAAGTTTAGGGCGCCTCCCCATCATTTGTAGGTTATGTGGAGGGAGGAAAACCTGGAAAAGATCTCGGTCAGGATGAACGGTCCTGGCGAGATTTGAACAGCAGCTCCCCGTGCCTTAACGACCTTGGGTACTCTGTCAGTTAATCCTTCCCTGCTAGAGCATATCTATAGGTTATAACCTGTACAAAACGTTGTTCACATAATTGCATACTTCATGACGCCATTTTTGTCAAAACGGTTTATCATTTTTATCCATATAGCGTTTCTCGGCTGTAACCAATAGTTTTAAAACTACAATGAGTTAAAGTGTCTTTTCTTTTTAATTTCCCATTATTGAACACTTGGTTGAAATTCAAACATGGACATTTCCTTCTAACTATGGGGCTGGCCTCCTAGATTAGTCGGTACAGCAGCTGCCCGGATCGATTCCCAGCCGGGGGTGGGAATTTTTCTCTAGCCAAGATTATTCCGTATCTTTCTAACAGTCTGGGAGTATGAATGAGAGTATGAATGTGTGAGTAATCTAATGGAAAAATCAGAAGTCTAATGAAAAGTGTATACGAGTTAACACCATTGCACCGAGCGAGATGGCTCTACGGTAACGTGTGGGGCTCACATTCGGGATGTCATGAGTTCGATCCCTGTGGCCGGCCTACCCTGAACCATGGCTTTTTGGGGGTTTCCCGGGTCGCCAGGAGAATGCTATGTAGGTTACTTTCCTCCTTCGAAATTCCTCTCCCACCATTTCACTTCACTAAACATTTCATTCATCCTTTCATCCGTTTGGTCTATTTCAGGGTAGAAAGTGTCAGCGGGAGTTCGGGTGCAGCATGGTGGGGGCGAAATGCTCTGAGTGATCCGTCCCCTGTCACGAAAGTTGGGCTCCAGTTTATGTACCCCCTGCGGCCCTTGAGCCTCTGAGGGCCCCTGTAGGTGGTGCTTTGCGCGAACCGGCGGGGGACCGGTGTACTGGCTGGTGTCGGAGAGTCTACACCTGGGAAAATATAGCGACCGCTACCCTCTGCTGTGCCTGTGCTCCTGTGGTCTGGCCGCTCTCTGTCTCCTCTCATCTCACCCCTCCGTCCCTGGGGCATCTCTTCGGGGCATAGGCACAAAATATCTCAAAGGCCGAAGTGTCAAAATCCCCCTCCGCGTCTGTCCTACTACTATTCTTACTAACACTGTTGCCGATAGACAATATGTTACCAAAGGTAAAAAGTCTACGATATGACCATCGGAGTTAAAGGCGGGATATAATCGGGAAAAAAGGCACGGTCTTGTACGTAGAATAGAAGAAGGAAGAATACCTAAAATCGTGTAGGAATGGGAAATTAAGAAGAGGAAAGAACGAGAGTGATCGCCTACTACAGCCCTGGGTGACTCGCGCAGTACCTTGAGCGGCCTTCATTTTTTACTTGGTAAACATACAGCTATCAGTCAAGGCCATGAGAAATCTGTGCTCTCTGAGCACCAGTTGCCCAGCCCTGTGCTAACATTTGGATACAAAAATAGTGACGACTTCTGAATAGTAATATCTGGTTCTGTGTATTTAAATTTAAATATTTTGTGTTTTGATATTGTTTTGCTGTACGCAGGAAAGGTTTCTTTAAAAGATCAGGTTTTCAGGAAACGCCTGTAAAAGTCAAATAAAGATCAGAGAAGATCATGTGCATTAACACAACAGATTTTTCTGTTTCATGCAAGATTTAGTGTCTTGCTTAGCATTAGATGCCTGAAATATTTTCTTTCCGGAAGTTGACGAGGACCATTATTGTTGTCCAGATTGTAGATGCTGAACTTGTTTTGAGGTGTGCTACAAAGCCTGATTCCACCCTTGTGTATACACTCCCTTCCCTCACTAGCCTGGTATTTAGTGATTATTGATAGGCTGGGATCGCGCCGCCCTCCCCTCCTGCGGTCATTCGCTTGCGAAGATTGTCTACACGTGGTTGATTTAATAGTTTACATACAAAAAACGTCGTTAGTCGGAGTTGTTTGAGAGTCACTTTGCTCGCCTATACACGACCCACAGTGATTATCTACCCATGTTAAATTATGTATACAATATAGGGTTTTATTATTTTCACACCTGGGTACCTACTCATTAGTATTATACAAGACGGTAAATTTAAAATATAATGTCCCAGTTATAACGATAACAATTTCAGGTGATACGAAAGCAGAAAATAAAAGGCTACTATGGCATAATCGAAATCAGGATGGCTTTTAGTTTGAGACCGGTGCGGTGTCTTTTATTTTATTATTTTTCCCCTATAAAGTGTCGTCTTTTGAATCAAGATTTCTAGCAATTTCTGAGCCATTAGTTGTAGGGAAAATGGGTTTTTAAGCAATAAACAGATTTTATTGTGCGGTCAAACACATGGCTACGGGCCAACTGTAAGCATGCATGTGCATGTGCAGTTGCACGTATTTACAGAATTTGTAATGTGGGTAGTAAGTGTGATTGTAGTCTTTGGGTTGAAGGGGGAACATTTATCCAACCACTAAGCTTACAATCTTCATGACTAAGTTTCGGTCCTGGCTCTTTCCCAGGCCCTGCAGATCTATCTTAACGACAATATTACTTCAATTGATGTTGGCCTATTAATTGGAGTCAGGTTTAATATCCCATGTTTTTCCCTAACCTTTTACAGGATATATAAATTAAATTATTAATTTTGTTTGAGGTAGGGACCTTCAGCGTTATTAAAGGATCACTATCTATTGAAAGCAATTAGTATTTTACGTAAACTTATGTATTCTTATACACAGATTCATTCGTTTTGATAAGACATATCCATACACATTTGAGACTACAATTATCTTCAGATAGTGCTTTATATAGTTGCACTTCTGCTAAGTAATTTGTATTGTTTATAATTTCAATTATCTATATCTACAGGATGGAAGTGAAATGATCCGCCAGACTTTAACAGCGAATTTCTCATGTTGTGAATAACAAAAAGTCTAATACCAAAATGTTGAAAAGTTTATAGTTTTCTAGAAAAAAATAGTTTTATAAAACAAATTTATCTTCACCTGACTGAATTGTTATTGTTTGAAGGTTCTTGATGTATGGCTATATTCATAGAAAATTTAATAAACGACAACTTTTTCCTTTGGCGTATTTCAATAGATCTAGCAGTTTTTGCGTAAATTAAATTTAAAAAACCCACAATTTATTGCAACAAAAAGGCAACAAATAGTGGGTTCTAAATTTTACACAAAAAACGTTGAATCTATTGAAATACGCCAAAGGAAAAAGTTGTCGTTTATTAAATTTTCTATGAATATGGTCATAAATCAAGAACCTTCAAACAATAATAATTCAGCAAGGTGATACAATTTTTTGATAAAAATATTTTTTCTAGAAAACTATAAGCTTTTCAACATTTTGGTATTAGACTTTCTTGTTATTCACAACATGAGAAATTCGCTGTTAAAGTCTGGCGGATCATTTCACTTCCATCCTGTATATACATGCAATTTTGCTGTTTAGCATTCTTTGTTTATGGCAGACTATGAT
Organism: Tenodera sinensis; assembly: GCA_030765045.1. Classification (NCBI taxonomy): domain Eukaryota; kingdom Metazoa; phylum Arthropoda; class Insecta; order Mantodea; family Mantidae; genus Tenodera; species Tenodera sinensis. The sequence continues at coordinate 98,624,125 of CM060964.1, read as the reverse complement.
TGGAGGACGCTGAATTTGTTAATAAATTTTGTACGTAATACAATATTCCTTGTGATTACACAATTCAGGAAACTCCACTTGATGAATGCGAGCCAATTACATTAATGTTCAGTCACTTGTTGATCGTCCATAGCCATTTATTTCTGACTCGATACAAATATTCCTTTAAATTCTTTAAAATGTTTTTCTGACGGCACCTCAGATTTTAACCGAACCCATTCATTTTTGATCAGCTGACTTCTACAGCCTCTTGTGCCTGGGCATTCAAATGGGATTTGGGTGGTATTTTCGTTACAACCAACTACACACTGGACATAAATTGTGCTCCAAATTTCTTCTCATTCTTTTTAATTTCTATGTTCCTAATCTAAAGCATGCTAATCCCTCTCTTTCTTTCTAATTACATCTATCATTATAACCCCGATCATACCATCCTCCCAATATAATTATAAGCAGCAAACAATTTTGCCGGTCTATGTCTTCAAATGTAGTTCTAATTATCTTCCAAAATCCACTCGGCAAATTGTCTTTACTTAACTAATTCTACGCCATTTCATTTCGCAGTTCATGAACAACTTTCCCTTGCTCCCCTTAAATTGTATTCGTGAAATGTTACATATTCTTTCTAAATATATCCTTTGTTATCTGTTATACTCTAAACCAGTATTTTATTGCTTTCTTCATGACCCATTTTCTCACATTTACCGTTCCTATTTCTAAGAGGAACTGACATGTGCTGCATTTTGTGGAATACCTAATATAGTTTTACAAAACATATCAAGTCTCTTGTTCATCTCTTTCCAACTATCCTCCACTCACATATCTCTACACCATAAGCTCACGTCGACTGCACTAGACCACTGTAAGCTCTTTCACACCAAGCTACCTACTTCCATATTGGGGCAATCTAATACCCCAGTGGTCAAACGCAAGTATATGGTAATAAGAGTTTCCTCGGGTTGAGAGAAATCATACGAAATCCATTTATTATAAATATAAGAGTAGCATTAATATATACCTAGTCTTAACAGGTGGAACATGAAAAGGATATGGTATTTTTCACATTCATAGTTACATATCTGTGCACTCGTATATATTTATTTTTCAATAGGAATGGGGCTTCTGACAAAATCTATGAAACAATGCTTCATTCAGTGGCAACGGGGATCTTGTTCAGATTTCGCACATTCAGGCTGAGATTGGTATTTCTCAGAAACTGAAAGGCTTCCATCCAAAGAGGTATTCACGGTCGTTTTTGAGTGTTGAAGTCTGAGCAGTCGGCCTAGTGCTCGGTGTTTGTAGGGGATGTGGACATATCTGTCTAGGTTCTTAACAAACTTATTTCCAAGAAGCATAAACGGTTTGCCTACCTCCAGTCCCCCAGGGGCATTAGAGAGTACAATAAAACTACTCATGAAGAAAGAGGCCGGCTTTCTGAGGCAGCATTGCAGTGTGCAAAATACTAGTTATACGTCAATTGTGAATTGCTACCCTCATTAGCGAAGTGTCGAAGACCGTGGGATGAGGAAGCGATGTTAAGAATCTGAACAAACATTAGAAGACGAGTTGAAAGCGAATGCGTGGCGTGCTGGTGAGTGGAGCAGTAGTCTGCAGGGGGAAGAAAAGAAACCTATGAGAGGGTGAGATTATAAACCACTGTCATTAACTACCTCCATGGTCAAGTGGTCGGTGGTTGGGGGGGGGGGGGTAGGTTGCGAATCTCTCTTTAATTAGGACGAGTGAATGAGTGGTATTTAAGGGGCCGTCGACGACTAAGTCATTTGGGCCCTTTAATTAGGATTATTTTCTACGCTCCATATAGTCTGGAAGAGTGGATGTGAGAGTGAATGTGATGTGAAAATAAGTTAAAAACTACGAAAACTTACAGTAACCTAATAGATCAAAGAATAAAAACACAATCATATGCTTTGGTCAAAACCTTTGGTATGATCATGGCAGTTAAAGAGGGATAAATAAATTAAATCCCCCAAAAGAAACTACCACCTTAAATATATTTTTACAAATTATATCTACAAATTCTTTCAAAATTATTCAGAAAAATTAGTGTGTGTATACGGCATCGCAAGTTACCCAGAGTGCAGCGGAAAACTTGTGCCACTTTTCTTACTTGTTTTTGTGATGTACCACTCTAAAGAAAATTATTTCCAATTCATCTTTTTCTTAGCGAATGAATGCAACATTTATAAAATGTTATTACCTACAGTGAGAGTGATATTCACTTTTAGTCATGGAGATCAAGTATGTTGTGTGCACGAAGTCATATTAGTTAACTTCAACTTCTGTATGTTCTACAATGGAAGATGTGGGTTTGAAGTACATCTGTGTATGGCTTCAACAAGTGTAACGATGTTAATGCTTTAAATTAAGAATAATTCTGTTTTACCTACATATGTCAGCTTTAACATATTAAACATTGTGTTAAATTAACATCAAGTGTGCGCTGTGTTAGATACTTAAACAAATGCTAAACTTCGAAATGGCTGGCGTCAATGAAGCTACAGATGATGATTTACCACATTTGCAAGTTCAAAACGTCTTTGTAATAAATTAACAGCCACAGAACTAATGGATTTAAAAGGTTTGAAAAGGAAGCACTTTGTAGAAGTATAAGCTGCAAACTTGGCGGCCAGTGGGGTTGCGGACAAAGCATGAGAGAGGTTAGAAAGCTGTACCTAGGCGCATGTCTCAGTAGTTTTGCTGTAGACTAAAGGTTATTCTCGATTTTAAGTACGCCTAAATGCATTTCGGTGGCTAATAAAACCATCAAAATAAAGCATGAGGGAATTCAAACAACATGCAAAATTCAAAGCATCATATCTGTTTTATTTCACAGAGTATTTTACGGTAGAAATGTACCAGCCGCAAGATTTTTGTCTGTCTCGCGGTTTAGAAGCTGTACAAAATACATTCAGAATGAATTGATTTCATAAGCTGTATCCAGAAAATTCAAGCTGTACATTTTATTTGCCATGAAAATATCTTAAATGTATGGCATTTTAATCAAAATCGTTATATTTTTGAGAAGATGGAAAATAACGATACATTTTCAGTATAAAGAGGAGTTTGGTTTGAGTGATTTTCCTGAAAATCTTTGTGTCGCATCTTTGGAAGATACAAAATTGAAACACCACGTATGGTATTTATCGGACTTTTGGTTTCTGAGTTATGTTGTTCACACACAGTCAAGCGCGCCCCACACGTGCCGTGGACCTTTTTCCTTTGGGGGGGGGGGGGGTGGGTCCCCAGGTGTCTAAATATATATTTTCGGTGAAACCCCGATATCGAAGTTTTGGGTGGAATACAACTGCTGCTGGGGTGGGGGAGTTAAACCGGTATACCTATAACCTGTAGGTGTTATTCCTCGGAGAGTATGTACACTCAGGAGAATTCAAAAAGTTGAATTAGTTCCCTCTGTAGGCGCTTATTACATTTCGAGTTAACCAGTCCTGACTTTTAGACATGCATAAACGGAGTATACTTAAAACATGTAAGTCATATTGCAATAATTCTTATAGAATACTCGTATATGGGACGTATTGAATATAGTTAAAGGATTGTGCACCGTATGTGGATTAGTAAGCTTTTTATAACACTAGGAACTTAATAAGAGAGCCACATTGGAGGCATTATTCATGGCTGGTCCATTAATGCAAAATTGTTATTTCAACTCCTGTTTTCGGCCTATTAATGGCGCTAGTTATGTAGTCGTTACGTCTAATATCTCTCAATGGAACTTTAATACCATGTTCTTAGACTGCATTATCACTTTCGTTCTCGATAGATCCTTTGCATTCCTGTTGCTCATCAACTGATGATTTTGCTGCAATTACGCCCAATATTCAAATTAATCGAGAGTAAGAAAGATCCGTGCTGGTCGCCGACGATACCGACAAAGCAACCTAAAAATACGTTCGTGTGTTAAGTATCCTCAGGGGGATTAGTTATTATCCACATAGTTCTTTTTCACTCGCTGTTCATGGCACTTACTGAAGAACCTACATTACGCAGTAGTTCCGTGCACTAATGCTGCATGTATTGATATTGCTCTCAATGGAACATTAACAGTATTCGAGTAGTAGTTTTTGCAGTTTGCGGGGTAAACTTAATCTGTTATCTAAAGCACATTGTATAAACACAAGCCAATTCTTAATATTACTACAACTCAAAAGCAATCTTGATATGAGGTTAATGCCCTTGATTATTTAAAGATCTATATTTCAACATGGGATGTCTTAAATATGATTTGTTGCTTTAGGGGAACTGATGATTAACATGCAGTTTAAATCTCTAACAATGGCTTTCATCTTGAATTACAGTGGAACTTGTTTAATTCTTCTTTCTTCTTTATTTTTTTTCTTTACCTGACTACCCTCTCCTTATGTAGGACTTACAAGCCAGTGTCTAGGGTCAGACGCCTGTCGGGGAGCACAGGAACCTATGGACCAGACAGAGTGAAGACCTGGAAGCTGGTGGTCAGCCAAGCACCAGATATGATAGTAAGGAAGAGGATGACATGAAGTGCGTGCGAAATCGATGATTGAAAAGGTGACAATGGAGCAATTGGTGGAATAAGTGACGGGGGAAACCGGAGAACCCAGAGAAAATCCCCCCTGACACCGCTTCGTCTACCACGAATACCATATGTGGGTCTCTGGGATCGAACACGGACCGCCTAGGTGGTAGGCGAACGCTCTAACCGCTCGGCCCCGGCGCCGCCTTGGATAATTCGAAATCGTCGTTAATTTGAAGACACTTCTTGGTCCCTTGAACTTTGTATTAAAGCAGTGTAAAAGCTCGCTTGTGATTCGAATTTCATTTTCCTTAATTCAAAGATTTTATTCAGAAATGTCAGCCGAAAATTGATCCAAACGCGAAAATTTAACATAACTTCGTCCACGCCTCTGCAAAAGAGGTTATCACTTAGGGATTGGTTGTCTTATCGGAAAGCAGTTGGAATGCAGTTTGGGGTGGGATAGCTTTCCTAGCTGCCGGCCTCGAACTTCTGCTCCCACATCCCCTTGTTTAAAGCACGCGCGTCTTTACTTGTCGCTAGAGCTTCCTACTGTTCAGTGTGTTGCAGATCAATGCCACTATGTCTCTTAGTAAACCGTGTGTCCAGTACAAGGCCATCATTCAAGAAGTTGAAAACGGTTTGAAGAAAAAAAATCTGAAATAGCGAAAGAATACGGGATACTACGGAAGATTTTCTCAAGTTATTTGAAGAACAAGGAGAACATTTAAGCAGTGCCTCGAGTGAAAATGGTTAGAGTGACAGAGTGAATTATATATTTAATTATTAACTAATGATTTGTTACTACTGCAATCTATGCTTGTGTGAGTGATAATTCTATTTCAGTTCCTCATATTTATACACCATATTTTGATCTGAGTTTATAGCTATGAAAGAGGCTTTCATTCGAAGCATCAATAACTAGAGTAAGTATTCTGAACATTTGAACTTCATTATATGCATTAAGCAATTTATTAATAGCATAATTTGCGAGACAATCAGACAAATAACTAAGACACCATAACATGAATGTCTCTTTTGAAGAAAGAGAAGTGTGATGCGGTAGATTAGAGGAAATCGAAGAACTAATGAATTACAACATAATGGAAATCACATGCATTGTGCAGTCCTAAACACGAAATGAAGGCGTTTTTGGGACTGAATTAGGAAGTACGTAGCTTCATTTCACAGAACACGCAGATAAAGAAGTGGTTCGAGCCCTATGGTAAGGATAGGCCTTCATTTATTCATTGACTTATCAGGTGCATACGGGATTAACCGAATTCGATTAGAACAGTGAGGTGGTGGTGGTGGCGGCGGTGGTGGTGGAGGTTTTCTTTTTTAAATTAAAGTCCTTGTGTCATATCGGACGAATGAATGAAATGAAATGGGTGAAATGATCAAATGAGCCCGAGGTCCATGGAACTTTAAGTTACGCGACATTCATCTTCTCCTCAGGGTAGGGAAAACCTCGGAAAAAACCTTACCCCGATAACTTACCCTAAGCGAGATTCGAAGTCTTGAACGTGAGGCAGACACGCTAACCATCACGCTACCGAGGCGGGCGGTGGTGGTGGTGGTTGTGGTGGTGTTAGTGTTAGTGTTGGTGGTATTGGTGATGATGATGACGATGGTGATGATGATGATGAGGAGGTAGAGGAGGAGGAGGAGGAGGAGGAGGAGGAGGAGGAGGAAACGAGTGGCCTCTTGTAGAAATCTGCACATTGGCTCATTGGGTGTTTTGTACTTCTTTAATCTGGGCTTCAATCAAATCTTAGATCCCAATGAAACAGATCGCGTTCTTGATGTTTGCCCTTATTATATTCTTAGGTTTCAAGAAAAAGGAGTCTTAAGATACGTATCGATTCTCGGCAAAGCCTTCGCACTTGTATCGTATATGTTGGGAGACATTTCATATTGCTTTCCACGTTTCTTACATAAAGGTGTTGTGTAAGTCCTGTTATAAGCAAACATCTGTGTGTTTTGGCCCGTTAGATAGACGACACTACCTACGAATTTAGGTCTAGTTAAGTTCAAAGGATTCTTACTCTGCATACTGCTTTACCCAAACTAATTCCTGGACTTGCCTGGCAGTTCTTTGTGTTCCAGTATTCAAGATGAGCCCTATTTGCTAGTTGAGTTATTTCATACTTGATACCTATGGGAAGCGCGCCATAGAAGAGCTCGGGACCTACAAAATTAAAAGTCGTCCCCATCTCTGTGAATTTATGTCATCTTGTCTCTAATACCTGCATGAATAGAGACCCAATCAAGGGTGACTGAACTCCTGACACAAAGTCTGTTCAATATGCTTGGCACTACCAAACCAATTTGGATGTGGTTTTTACTCCCTTAAGTGTCCTTAAGGTTGCCTGGCTATCCGAGCAGATATTCTTTCCCACTCGTTTGACCAGTATATTTACGGCATGCAATGCACAGTCCAAGATTGGATATATTTCAGCCTGACAAACAGTAATATACCTTTCCTGGGGAATGGCAAGATTATACCCACCCACCAGCCCCCGTCCTGTCCATCAACCGGGAGCCCTCAGTGAACCACGTTTCATGGGTGTCGGCAGATTTTTGTCAGGGGAAGGGCGCATGTTGGAAGTTTGCAATCAAACAACATTAATTCATTATTCTGTTGCCAAAACTGTAAAAGATATGAGTTATAGTATTTGTTGCGGATAAGCTTGTTCATTTGTGCTAAATAAAAACTATTCTTTACATCAAAATTAAAAAAATAATCTAGTAGTAATTGATTGCATATAAAACGCATAATTTCCAAGGGGGGCATGGCCCCCCTGCCCCCTTTCGCGACGCCCTTGCCACGTTTGACACCCAAACTTTCAGGGTAGACCCTGGTTTAAATGGTGCATAAGGTCTACTATAAGCGTCACAACATAAACTTTATGCTTTGTATCTGGGGATTTAATAAATCAGTGCATCATTTCATTCATCAGATTGTTTTTGCAGTTTTCAAATGTTCAATAATTAAATAATAATAATAATAATAATAATAATAATAATAATAATAATAATAATAATAATAATAATAATAATAATAATAATAATAATAATAATAATAATAATAATAATAATAATAATAATAATAATAATAATAATAATAATAATAATAATAATAATAATAATAATAATAATAATAATAATAATAATAATAATAATAATAATAATAATAATAATAATAATAATAATAATAATAATAATAATAATAATAATAATAATAATAATAATAATAATAATAATAATAATAATAATAATAATAATAATAATAATAATAATAATAATAATAATAATAATAATAATAATAATAATAATAATAATAATAATAATAAAACATAAACGGTAGCAATAATAATGGTGATAATAATGCTCATGATAATGAGCAGCCGCCGCTCAAAAAGAAACTTGGTGTTAACTATCTCACACCTCTGCTTGTAAATACGCGGCTCGTCGACAGTGGAGCGGTCAGAACAAAGACGACTATGAACGCGGGAGAACAAAGAATTGCATGCCGTTTTATAGAGAAAGTAGGAAGACAGTGAATTTTTTTTTTTGTGTGTGTGTGTGTGTGTGTGTGTGTGTGTGTGTGTGTGTGTGTGTGTGTGTGTGTGTATGTGTGTGTGTGTGTGTGTGTGTGTGTGTGTGTGTGTGTGAGTTTGTGTGTGTGTCTGTGTGCGCGCGCACGCGTGCGTGTGCGTGTAGGTTACAAGAGAACAGAACAGCTGTGAGTTGCAAGGTCACGACGAATTGTATATAGCGTTAACGATAAAAAAGAGAACCGTGATTTTGTGATTCAGATTTAGAAATGAAATACAACGACATTAAAAGCAACTGAAAGTGTCATTTGTCACAGTATTTTAGATTCCTTTTTAACGAAACCACACAACAAAGTAGGGTTTGAGCAAGTTCAATGCTACATATTTTTGTAGCCTTATTCAACTATAATTTGGAAGATTACAATATTGTACCTTAATTATCGTTATAAAAATAATTTATTAGCGTGTATTTTACCTATACAGGTTCTATTATGCAGGAAAATAAAATCCGTAACATTTTATATAGTTCTGTTTTCAGTATTCATAAAATAGCACGTGTCAGCATAAAGGATAGTTTTAAATGACAGCGTCTTCAAAATTCTCAGATTTTACTATTCCTGACTATTCCTGAATTCAGTTCAAATCATAACGAACTGGCTTATCAAGGGGCCATAATGAATATCAAGTGGATGTCGAGGTTCTGCTAACAATAGGAAACTAAATAAACCGGCTCATTTAATTGCAATGGACTATATGCATTGTGGAGAATCAGGAAATTAGGGAAAATATTAATAACGAATAGGAATGTTAAGAATGAGAAAAGTAAAGTCAAGAGTAAAATGTTGATCTTCTAGGCACGTAGAAATCAGGTGACAGAGAAGCCCTTCACTCAGCTGGACAAGCACTTCTCCACACTTTTATTTTATTATAACACCCTGGATGTCACATGGTTGTCAGATAGTCCTCTTACAAGTTACTTATTGAGATGGAGAGTTAACAGTTGAAGATCTAATACATGGAGGTGTGAATGTCTTAACGAAGTATAGCGCTGTAGTACATATTTCTCCTGTACATTTGAGCTTCATGACACGTTCTCGGCGTCAGTTTTCAATTTTCCACGGCATCGTATCTGCTACATGTCGATGAAAAGATATAAACGGCTTGTTAACACGTAGAAGGCGTAGACGGCATGATCCAACATCAAAACTGGGTCTAATTTTCTGGCATGCTTCATTTGTCTGCAAACCGCGTGCTTGATTTAGTCAAACATTTTAATTTATTCATTTCCTACCTTGAGAGATAACTGCTAAACCGAGAGGTATGTTCCATTACCAACACTAATTACAATGTGTGTTTTAATTCCGAAGGTGCCCGGTTTACCTTTTACCACGCCTCCTCCGTGTTCGCTTCCGCTCGTCTGAAGCGAGAAGCCGCTGCTTCCTCTCTTGTCATGGCATATTAATAGCTGATCTTATCATGTTGTTATACAACGCTTCCAAAACCTTGCCTTGACGCTATATTAATGGCAGCAACGGCGAGAATAACGCAGCAAACTAGCGCATTTTCGGACCTTTATTTCTGTGAAGCCTAAAAGTGCAGTTCTCCTTTAACTTGAAATTTCTTACTTCGTATGGAAAAAATGGAACTAGTGGAATGTGTTTTTCATGTATCTAGTCGCTCTAAATCGCTCACAACTACGAGACTAATAATGCGATAGGTCACAATGGTTAGAGCATGTCTGTACGTGTTTGTTATGCAGCTTTTGTTTTGCCCGTGACGTCATCGAGCTAGTGCAAGCGCCTGCGCGTGATCGTTGCGAATTAGAGTTGTCTAAAATTATAAATTAGTGTAATGTGAGAACGCGTTTAGCTAGGACGTTGATGGGTGTCATTGTGAACAGCTTGACAGGCACTAGAACTATAGAAAACATAAATTGAAGGAAAGCTTGCATCAAAAGAGAATTAAAAATCCTAAACAGTCCAGTGCCGAGCGAATGCGAAAGCTACGGCAGCATCGAATTGGGGGGGGGGGGGGGGGGGGGAGGACATTGAATAAACTTGTGATATACTTATTGTGTAAAGATAATATTGTGTATAACTATTGTATTAAAGAGATTGATAACTACAGTGCATCTTAATACGAAGCACTCATTATAATTTATCCCGACGTTTTCACGGAAAGTTTGCGACGTTGACCTTACGCCTGTCGTATTTTTTTACTGTAATGAATCAATTTTTCATTTTAGCAAACTGTTCGTTGTATCTATCTCAAATTCGTATTTCAAGTTAAAAAAAAAAAAAAAAAAAAAAAAAAAAAAAAAAAAAAAAATAATAATAATAATAATAATAATAATAATAATAATGATGATGATGATAATAATAATAGTAATAGTAATAATAATAATAATAATAATAATAATAATAATAATAATAATAATAATAATAATAATAATAATAATAATAATAATAATAATAATAATAATAATAATAATAATAATAATAATAATAATAATAATAATAATAATAATAATAATAATAATAATAATAATAATAATAATAATAATAATAATAATAATAATAATAATAATAAACGTAAATAAACTGTCCAGACATTTTTAATGCATCGGTGAAGTTTTTTTGAAGCAGCAAGAGTATCTCTTTATTTATCGAGTAGGTACGTAAGACAGGGCTTTAGTGGACGAATTAAGTACTATGCGTTCGCTTTATATCGGGGCTGCAGTTCGACACATGCGCAATTCGCTTTCAATGCAGCGACCTCGGTGAACTACCCGCTCAAAGGTACGTTTATCAGCTGTGGTATACTCATGCATTCACTTCCAGTTGTAAAGACTGGCGTTTGTTCATTGTGCATCTCAAAGATAAAATTTATTCAAACATCTGTGTTACTGTGAATTGATTTAGGGCAGCGATGTCCAAAGTTTGCGAAAGAGGGGAGGTTGGATTTACCTCCTTCCACTTTGTGTGGACTGTGCCATTCTTTTAACACTCAACTGCGCTGCAGTGGCGATTTCGTTATATGTACGTTGCGTTATATGTACGAAAGCACCTTCAGATCTTGTGTGATAAATATCTCTTCATTAGTGACTTCTTTGGTATTGCTTACGTTTAAGAAGTCTATCAATATTTGGCGATACAGTCTAAGCCTTAGGAGATCCACCAAGTGATCGTCGCGTAACCTATTGCTACCCAGACTTTTAATATAGTTCAATTTGGAGAAACTGTTCGCAAATATATGTAGAGCTATATACTCACTTTATACACACTATTCATGCAAATGCTTGGTTCTCTATCTACTATATTTTAATCGGCATAAACAGTTGCAGAAATTATCTTATTGCTAATTTTCTTGTAGGTGCAAGGGGAATATGGAAATAAAATAGGCTTTAAGTGATAGTGAAGTGTTTTAAGAGCTAAATGCGATGCAATGCCTTTGAAATTCTCTTTGCAAGGCCAATAGGTACAAAACTGCTCTGTTTCGTGCCTCAGATGCTTTTAATTCAGAATATTCCGAGACTGAAGCTGTAGGAAAGGAGCAAGTGACTATCTGCACCAATTATACCACTTTGTTTTGTTATTCCTAAATCTTTTGCCAGGTGTCTCACCTGGATAGGTTTATTACACTGCTTTCAGCTATACTGGGTGATCAGCATAGAGCAGAACAGGTTTCACGGCTCTTAGCTGTTCTGCAGTGAAGCGAGAGGCTTCAGTGTGAGTTGAACTCTTGCAAATGTGGCGCGTGTTTGCTAGTTGACGCAGTACAGAGCGTAGTAAGCGAAATGGCTCCATTTGGATACCGGTATTCTTTTCCCCAAAAGGTAATTATTTACTATTAATGTGTCTATACGAAAACTACAAGTACCGTAAGGAGATTATTTTAAGAGAGATTTTCTGATGTTGAAGTTCCAGGTCAAACTACATTCCATAGACTAGTAAATAAATTAGCCGGAACGGAAAGACTTCTTGATAAGAAATATAAGAAACCACCTACACTATTCACTGAAGAAACTGTATGCCATTGGACACGCTCAGGAAAGGTATCCTAGTAAATAACTTCGATTCCTTTACCAGTAAATGGAAATTTCCTATGGTCCTGATCAAATGGCTACCAAGTTACTCAAATTAAATCCCTATAAAATTATTATAGTGGAAGGACTTAAACCGGGTGACCCTACATAAGGGATGCGATTTTGTAAATGAATCAGGTAGGTAACGGTCAAATGTACCCTAGTCTATTTTGGAAGAATCGTGGTTCCACCTAAGTGGGAACACTAATACACCAAACAATCATTATTGCAGTGCTGAAAAGCCTAACCATCTTCACCAGGAACCCCTGCATGATCAAAGAGTAGCACTGTGGTGCGCTATTAGCTGAGAGAGAAAAAAATGGCCTTTTTTCGGGAACAATAGTGGGAGGTTTGTGCAAAACATTTTGTGGCCATTTGTTGGCGAATTAACTGAAAGAGAAAGAGGTAACGCGACTTTCCAGCGGCACTGCGACGGCACATACGCCAACTTCTTACAGAAACCCATGAACTGTTTGAAGACAGCCATCACAAACATATGGCCCTCGTGTTCCTCGATTTAAATCACTGCGAGTTTATTTCTGGGGCAGGATTAAAAGAGGAAGTTTACAAAACAAATCCACGCACTTCAGAGGAACTTCGAAAATAACATTCGTCAAGAAGTTGCTGCCATTTCTCAGAGGGATCTGCGGTGTGCAATGACCAATTACCTAAGCAGGTGCCGGAAATCCTTGAGCAATGAAGGGTGGCCCTGCCACATTCCCTGGCTCGATATATGTGAGTATTTTTATGTTTAAGCGTTTAACTTTTGTTTGTTTTATAGAAGTAACTTACACGACAAAACGTAGAATATTTACTGCGGACGTGCAGTCACTCGCTCAGCGTGCATAGCAAGCAGCACCGCCGGCCAACTAAGAACCGCGAAACCTGTTCTGCTATATGCTGATCACCAAGTTGTTTGAAGTCAATGTAATTTTGTTACTCATCAGGTGTCTTTAAAATAGAGGAATTAAGTTTTGCTTTCTGAAACAACGCCAGTGATGCAAACTACATATGGCGATGATTACCCCTTCACTGCTAAGGGCTTAAATATTCTTTACCAGTGTCTTTTTCGTGGTCATCTGCGATTAGGTTAGTTTCCTCTTTCCTCGCGAGGACATCAGTGTGCTTTAAGATTTACCATGTTTCTCTACCGAATCTGTAGAATCGGTTTTTGGCTTTTGTCTTGGATACAGATGTGATTTTGGAATTTAGCTATTTTATAATAGTATCCCCGTTTTATATGCGTCTCGTACAAGCATTACTGATTTCAACTTGGCCGTTGATATGAACTGTTGAACGTTGACATGACTCCTACTGAGTTTATGTAAATGGCACGGCGGGGCAAACAGGGTGTGCACCACGAAACTTACGGAATGCAAATATGAAATTGTTATGTAATTATTTTGATTACACTTATGTTACATTTATTTGAAATATGGCTCGCTTTTATTTGAAAGTGGTCCATATTATTGACCTTTTTAATCAAATGTCGAACTTACATTTTCTTTCTGTCATTTTCCTTAGATTTTACTTCGTGTAAAATCTACAGTTAGGTAGGAGTTATTACAAGTGAGTAACTTAGGAAACAGGAATAAAGAAGGGCTCTATATTACCACCTGAACATCTTCAGTCAAACTGATGTGAAATTACGTGCTTGATTTCTTACTGAATCCCGAAAGTCTCCTAAAATATAACTCCATTACTGCGGAAGTGCTCACGTCGATTATTTTGGGTAACATAGCACTACGTGAGAAGAAACAATTAACGTATATTATGCAGAGCAAAGAAATGAGATTCAGAAAGATGTGTAATCGGGCTATGGTTGGAGCTAGAGGCTTGACATTTGTTCAGATCACAGCGATGTTAATCACGATTAAAGTGTCAGACAGCAACACTCAATCTCCAGAAGGTGCATATAAAGCAAGCGGTTTAATAAGATTGAAAGAGTGGAGCAAAGGAGAAGAGGAAGGATAATCATTGAAGATATTTCATGGATATCAGAACCATAATGTGTTTTTATGAGCCACCTGAACGGAACTAGACTTGGCCAACCTTACTCGACTCTTCTTACATTGCCGCCAACCTTCATCTATCTATCAAAATGATAACATCTCGAGTGTCGAATACGTCGAGATCCGTATCACGATTTATCAGATTCAGGTAATTTGTATACGTATTTTGTACGCAGTGCTGTTATATTGACCACACCATTAACAAAAACAAGGCACACCATATCCAGCTACCACATATTTGATGCTGCTTTGGCGTTTTATATTAATTTCATAAATAGTTTGTGTCAGTTATTTCCATATATTTCTTATTTGAGAGTTAATCTTTTAATCTCGAGAGAGTGCTTCGTTTATGTGAGACGTATCATTTGTTGTAAAGATACTGCAATCACTTGGCAATAATAATGACCAATTGTTAGAAGAGCCACAATCTTCCTGGGAGGACGTGTTTTTAAATATATACAATGAGAAGAACAAGTTTTGCATAATATCCACTTGAGCTGTCGAGAGATGATCGGGTATAAGTCACATATAGTTCAATACTTCTAGGTAAAATACAGTTTATAATGATGGCATGTGGCAGCAGCACTTGTAAAGCAAAACTACAGTCACTGAGCAACAAGTCAATGTCCACTGTCAAGGCACGTGCATAATAATATAGTTTTCCATTAACTTGCTCTACTCTGTTCCAGTCTTTCATTTGCATTGTTTTGTTTGACTGAAGCAACCTGTAAACTTATGGGTGATTTATACCATTTCATATCTAAATGGATAATTTAATTACCTTAAATAGAGGTGTTGCAGTGAATTTAGTGTAATGTTAAGCTTTTAAACTCATAACATCACAGAGTCTGCAAATATAATACAAAAGAATATTTCAAGAATTGCTACACTGAATCTTCTTACAGTTCTACTAAGGTGAGGGCGTGTCTGCTTCACCTCAAGAGGTCCCGAGTTCGAATTTCGGTTAAGGTGAGCTATCCGGATAAGGTTTCATTTTTCCCCAGGTTTTCCCGTATCCTGAGAAGACGAATGTCGAATAACTTTTAAGCTCTGTGGACCTCGGGCTCATTTGAGCATCATTTCACCCATTTGAGTATTCATTCATTGACCGATATGACATTACGTTGGAAAAGTTAATTAGTTAATTAAAAAAAAAAAATAGAAAAAAATTTTGGTTAAGTATCAAACTTGGTATTTAATTTTAGCATCCTGGGATGCGACATGAAGATATTAAAAAATCCCCCCACCCCAAGCTTCCCTTTACATGGACAAATTCAAACAACTTTTGATTTTCTCAATATATCTCTAACGATTTTGATTGAAATACTCCATGAATAAGACATTTTCACGTCAAATTAAATGTAAGTATACCTTGAGTTTTCTAAAACAGCGCCTGAAGTCCTTTCTTTCTGAATGACTTTTGCATGACTCGTAAAGCGTAAGAGATAGACAAAATCCTACTACACAAGTATCTAATGTAGCTCTTGTTAACGCACACACTTTATGCTAAATGAAATTATTTGTGAAGATGGCCATTTTCGAATTGCTTTGCATTTTGAAATATTTATAATTTCCTAAATAGGAAGTTGTTACTCGTTTTTTTTTTATGTTCTGGCCATGGAAAGAGAATTGAATGTCAAAGCCCTCACATAGTGACCAGTTCTAAAAGCAATTGACTATCGCTTAAGCTTACTGTATTCTCATATTTCTATTGTACCTTCGAGGAAATATAAGATTTGAAGCTTTCGCGGCTATGATTGTTAATTAAAATTTTACACTTATTCCCGAAATAAAATATTTCATAAACAACTTCAAGAAGAATGATTATACAAGCATAGACAGTCATCAAGCACACCCGAGAGTTAAGAATAACAGAAATCACTCCACGGATAATCACAACACAAAGGAAGATGGAAAATTTAAAGGAAAGACGTTTATCCCCTTCTACAGTACAGTCTCGCATAAAATTGCAAGGATTAAAAAAAAAAAAAAAAAAAAAAAAAAAAAAAAAAAAAAAAAAATATATATATATATATATATATATATATATATATATATATATATATATATATATATATATATATATATATATATTAATGCGACCGGTTAAGGACAGTCTTTGTTTTAAAGCACCTAGTGTTTACAAAATTACTTATCAATGTGGAAAGACATATACCGGGTGGAAGGGAACTTATTACATTCCTTCTAATATATGCTTCATAAAAACACTACAAACAAAAAAGTCGAATAGCATTTTGTCCTTTGATCAGCCAATTTGGAAAAAAATAAACACTTTTTGTTCCAAATTGTATGCGTAATTCCACAAGAGTTTACGTAATGGTTTCTTACTTGTAAGGTGCGTAGAGTGACGTATTTCTGATGTAGTTTTGGTAGTAATTATGGGACATCACAAAGGCGTTCGGAATAATTAATCACTTAAAAGAATTAAAGGAATATTCCGAGCAGCTTTTTCAGACGTGAGGTAACTCGGCAACGTTGCGTTGAGGTTGGCCAGGGGTCTGAACCGGCTTCTGGATGTAAACACGTCGGTCGTTTGCAAACACGACGCAGGTTAGCGTAATGTTTTAGTAGATAACGAGTTCAACTGGTATTCTGATTGGCCTACACTCGCACAGTAAAAACGGTAGGTATTTGTTTACGCTTACGAGACGCGCGGTAGCAGCAGTAAAGCGTATCTGTTTATCTACTTACCTAGTGAAAGTGACACCCATACAATCTGCAGCGTTGTCAGCTTGTCTGTCTCTTATTTTCCACAAAACTAAAATATCTCCGTAGGAAATGGTCAGAGACAAAGACGTAAGATACAAACTGTGTTCCAAATACCGAGATCTATCACTGGTTTAAATTAATGTAATGACTTCACTTCCATCCGGTAAAGGACAGACAGGTCGTGAGACGTGAGGACCACAAACACAGCCTACGACTACTACAACCAGAAAGTCAACAATAGCACAACATAGTCTCGACAATGACCACAGAATTTTATTTGAAAAGGTTGAGGTTTTAGACCGCAGTAACCGACATTACGACAGACTATTAATAGAGGCAATTGAAATTAAATTAGAGCCAAATAATTTTAATAGGGACAACAGCCTAAGTCCACAACTAGGGCAGAATACTTAAAAGAAGGCCATGATTTTGAGATGACCATTTATTTCTTATACAGTTCCCAATGAAGTCCACGAGTTTGAGATGACCATTTATTTATTAATTATCCATTTCCGGATGGTGACAATGGAGTTTAATATGATGGAAAGCTCGAACAATTTTATAGATATTACACAGCTGGTAACCCGAGAAGCTTTAGTTATAATAAAGCTTCTTATTCTTGTTGTTGTTGTTCTTCTTCTTCTTCTTCCTTTCATGGAGATTAGGCCATTTGACCTGTTCCGCTTTCATGCCATTTTTCTTAGGTCTTCCAAGTCTTCCTTTCCCACGCGGCTGGTAATTTAAAATTTGTCTAGGTAATCGAGATCTTCCCATTCTGTTAACATGTTCTATCCTTCTATCCGTTATTCTCTATAATTTTGTATATGTTGTAACATAGGAGTAACTTGTAATTAGTTTAATATCTCTGCACCTTCTTTTCTATGCTATAATGTAAATGCTTCAGTTTTCTTCATTTCTGCAGCTTGAATTCTTTTTATATCCACTCTTATAAATTGTGATGTTTTTCTATGATATCCTTTTTATCTTCACATGACTATTATAATAAAGCTATTCCTATAAACATTTTTCTTGATTAACACCAAGTAGATAGAGGAATAAGCGTTTTTAAGAATAGTTTGTACAAGCGTATGTGGAGATATTTGAGATATTTGGGTTGATTTTGTAATTCATTGAGTGCTGTGAATGTGGACCGTTATGCAGTAGTATTAACGCGTCTTAAAGACAGTATTCTAAGTCGGAGATCTGGTCCTCTTACACGCGACTGGAATTTTATTGATGCATGACAACACAGTATTCCATATTGCCGGCACAGAACTTGCTCTACGCCTGGCATGGGTTACGTTCTTTTTTAACGCCACAGTCAACATTTGGCCTCTATATACTTTCATTTGTTTACAGAATTGAAGATACATCTACAGAACAAGCTATTTGCCAGTGCTGTCGAAGCGGCGACTTTGGTTCAAGGAGAATCCGTTACTATTTGCATGGAAATTAACTTCATTGCACGATGTGATAGGTTGGAGTACTTTTAATGATAGATACCTATATCGAAAAGACATCAAGAACTGGAGCTGCAATAGTACAGAGCTCTTATCTTGACGTATCTTTGCTCACTCACGTACAAACATTTGGAGAGATACTTAGACTGTCTTGAACTAAATACTGGTTCACAAACACCCGGTAACGGTAACCAGAAAGGCAACGGCAACGAGAAGCAAAGCATTTCTCGACAGTTTGGTTCACAGCACCCCGGCAACGAGAACGGTAAGTCATATTATCGATTAGCTTATCGATAGACAGTGAAGCTTGATATTGTGCATTGGGAATTCATTTGTTTCTAACTGATAAGTTATACAATATTTTCTAGCTTACGACTAGAGGGAGCTCTAGGGACTGTTTCATGGCATGGCCGATTTGAATAATTTCTACAGTGAAAAGTCCAATACGCACAATGTGAATGGAACGTGTCGTGCCCGGTAACGGGAACAGAAAGTTAAAACTTGGCAATGACTTGTTTCCCGTTCCCAGGGCCTGGGAAAGTTTCCACTTCCATTTTATACATGTATTTTAACTTCCTCGTTCTGATTATCGCTACCGTTGCCGGTGGTTGTGAACCAGGCTTTACTCTTGCTTCCCTGCTCCTGTCTGCAGCATCTCACTGTAGGCATATCTTACAGAGCATAATGAACTCTGAGGAAGCACCGTACAAAAGAGGAGGAATGTTTTGAAAATATGTAATTAAATCAGGCAGTTACAGCATAATAATAATAATAATAATAATAATAATAATAATAATAATAATAATAATAATAATAATAATAATAATAATAATAATAATAATAATAATAATAATAATAATAATAATAATAATAATAATAATAATAACGATAACGATAACGATAACGATAACGATAACGATAACGATAACGATAACGATAACGATAACGATAACGATAACGATAACGACAACGACAACGACCACGACCACGACCACGACCACGACCACGACCACGACCACGACCACGACCACGACCACGACCACGACCACGACCACGACCACGACCACGACCACGACCACGACCACGACCACGACCACGACCACGACCACGACCACGACCACGACCACGACCACGACCACGACCACGACCACGACCACGACCACGACCACGACCACGACCACGACCACGACCACGACCACGACCACGACCACGACCACGACCACGACCACGACCACGACCACGACCACGACCACGACCACGACCACGACCACGACCACGACCACGACCACGACCACGACCACGACCACGACCACGACCACGACCACGACCACGACCACGACCACGACCACGACCACGACCACGACCACGACCACGACCACGACCACGACCACGACCACGACCACGACCACGACCACGACCACGACCACGACCACGACCACGACCACGACCACGACCACGACCACGACCACGACCACGACCACGACCACGACCACGACCACGACCACGACCACGACCACGACCACGACCACGACCACGACCACGACCACGACCACGACCACGACCACGACCACGACCACGACCACGACCACGACCACGACCACGACCACGACCACGACCACGACCACGACCACGACCACGACCACGACCACGACCACGACCACGACCACGACCACGACCACGACCACGACCACGACCACGACCACGACCACGACCACGACCACGACCACGACCACGACCACGACCACGACCACGACCACGACCACGACCACGACCACGACCACGACCACGACCACGACCACGACCACGACCACGACCACGACCACGACCACGACCACGACCACGACCACGACCACGACCACGACCACGACCACGACCACGACCACGACCACGACCACGACCACGACCACGACCACGACCACGACCACGACCACGACCACGACCACGACCACGACCACGACCACGACCACGACCACGACCACGACCACGACCACGACCACGACCACGACCACGACCACGACCACGACCACGACCACGACCACGACCACGACCACGACCACGACCACGACCACGACCACGACCACGACCACGACCACGACCACGACCACGACCACGACCACGACCACGACCACGACCACGACCACGACCAC
Organism: Tenodera sinensis; assembly: GCA_030765045.1. Taxonomy (NCBI): domain Eukaryota; kingdom Metazoa; phylum Arthropoda; class Insecta; order Mantodea; family Mantidae; genus Tenodera; species Tenodera sinensis. The sequence continues at coordinate 98,603,601 of CM060964.1, read as the reverse complement.
GACCACGACCACGACCACGACCACGACCACGACCACGACCACGACCACGACCACGACCACGACCACGACCACGACCACGACCACGACCACGACCACGACCACGACCACGACCACGACCACGACCACGACCACGACCACGACCACGACCACGACCACGACCACGACCACGACCACGACCACGACCACGACCACGACCACGACCACGACCACGACCACGACCACGACCACGACCACGACCACGACCACGACCACGACCACGACCACGACCACGACAACGACAACGACAACAATAACAATAGGAATAGTAATAGTATTAAATAGTAATAGTATTAGTAATAGTAATAGTCATAGTAATAGTAGTAATAATAATAATAGTCATAGTAGTAATAATAATAATAATAATAATAATAATAATAATAATAATAATAATAATAATAATAATAATAATAATAATAATAATAATAATAATAATAATATAATAATAATAATAATAATAATAATAATAATAATAATAATAATAATAATAATAATAATAATAATAATAATAATAATAATAATAATAATAATAATAATAATAATAATAATAATAATAATAGTAATAATAATAGTAATAATAATAATAATAATAATAATAATAATAATAATAATAATAATAATAATAATAATAATAATAATAATAATAATAATAATAATAATAATAATAATAATAATAATAATAATAATAATAATAATAATAATAATAATAATAATAATAATAATAATAATAATAATAAAAATGATGATGATAATAATAAAAATAAATGAATAAGTAATGCGAAGCGTACATTGCCGTTATTTCCAGGAGTGCTAATTGGTGACCACTAAATCTATATGTCCCAAGCGCGGTCTTCAAGCACTATGACTGCCGGTGGCCACTTCCGTAAAAGAGAAAAGACACACATTTTAGAAATGCATGCTCTTTTATTAACCTAAGTCCCGCCTACTTATGATGTGACATTCAGCTGCTAAATCAATGTTAAATTGAGCTTTATGTATGGAAACCTTTTAACTGCTCTGGCTGTCAGCGTCCCGCTCTATACTGGTCGTGAAAGACCATTTAAGTTTGTTCAGAGGGCTATTTATCAGCCTTCAGGTTTTTCTTGGTCCCGTAAATCTACGACACGGGGCAACCGACTATACTTCCCTCCTAAAAGAACTTATGCTAAGGATTTTTACGCCCGAAAACATCCATCGCCCTCCACCGGTTTTGAACCCGCGGCCTTGGGAATCAGAGGCTAATATGTTACTGCTAGACTACGGAGGGCCACTAAACCTGTGTTGTTACTAGTTGCTATTACTATTACATAGTTTGCAGAGTATTTTTACTTCCTGTTTTTGTTTTATGTGTACTTCTTTGGCATTCAGTGTTTCATCGCGGCGATTAACTGCACACTGAACAAAGCTAGTCTATTGTTCACAAAGCTAAGGAGTTGTGCTAAATTTTACTAGTTGTGCTCTTGACGTCAAAGCAAGGGTTCAGCTAAGCTACAATATTTGCTATGCAGGTTTGCATATTGATTAGGGAGTTGCAGTACACGAACTATGCGCATTGACTTGTTCAGTATATTGTAACGTGTAATAAAGCGGATTACTTTAAATTTATTGCAGTCTGTGATGTGGAGCCCAGAATGTGGTAGCCTCTGCAGCCACTGCCTGATTTTCCTACAACCCGAGGAGCAGTATGCTTTCCTTAGCTTCAGACCTGTTTATGATTTATATTCTTCGTAATTGTTACAGTGAGCGTTGCTGCCAAGTTTGTTGGAGTGATTGATTGTGACTTTGGACAGGTATATCACATTCCTTACCAGGGGGCGAGCAGTACATTCACACATATATTAGAGCACGGCTAGAAATTGTATTAAATTTACGGGCAACAGAATTGTGCCTAGCACTTTGGAATTTGCAGTTTCCCTACAAACTCAATAATGGCGAAACCGTTTGCTATAAAATTGGATGTATAACACCAAAGTTTTCAGGGGTAATTTATTGATTTCGTCCATGGTTCTTGTGCTGAGAATTTGTGGTTCGATTCCCTGTCCCCGGGTGGCGATTTTAGGTCACTCTATCCTCTGCCTAATTTATTTGAAGTATCACCAAGGCTCAACGTGGTTCAGAGTTTATAGTAAACTCTGTAGGTCCTCTCACTCCACCGCCAGTGCCTCCACCTCAGGAATGGGTTCAGTCATCACTTAGTGGAATGAGATTACCGCTGAAGTTCACAGATAATAATAGATGGGGAGTATTAGAGACGATGACGACACTACAGTTTTCATCCACTTAGAGAATGGGCTTCCGTGCTATCTTAATTACTTCCACCAGAAGAAGTGTTATAATGCGAAAAGTGTTATAAATATAATGCTATGAAAGTGAAAACTATGAATGTATTGATTACCTATAGGTTTTGTAAATGCTTTATGAGATAAAATGTTTGACGACTTCTTCCATTTACCAAAATCTCATTGATAATGCTGAAATAAGTTACTTCTTGCATTTGAATGCTTAATTTTCCATACTGACATTAAAAATTCACCTCAATGTTTACATTTATGTCACTATTATAAGCCCGTAAACTTCATAGAATTTTCTAACCATTTCTCATTGAGATTTATACCAAAGTTAGTTAAAGAAAAAGTTGCCCCAGCATCAAGCGGTTAGGTGGTTGTTTGATATTAACGTTCACCCTTATTGCAGACGGTGACACTTGTGATACGTGAAATGAAATGATAATTGGAAAAAGAATTCTGGGAAGGAAACTTTCCAGGCATAAGCTTGTGGTATCTCCTTACCATTTGCCAGTTCTGAGGACTAAATGAATGAATGAATGAATGAATGAAGGAAGGAAGGAAGGAAGGAGGGAAGGAGGGAAGGAAGGAAGGAGGCAAGGAGGGAAGAAGCTCCAAGAAGCTCCCCATCCTACAGCGCGATTGCACGTATAAAGACAAAGACATTCTCCTGAGTTAATGAAAATACTTCACACCACATACCAGGCCGGCGAGCAAACAAAGGCGCAAGGCCAAGCTATCCCACACCACTCATACGAGCAAACACGTGGCTAACGACAATCAAGCGGCAGTACAAAAGGTTTTCCAGAGCCTTCGAGAACTGTACAGTGGCCGGCGTGTTTATAGAATTTCCAAACTGAACCGCGTGACGTCATCCCCACTATATAAGGGGGCGAGGAAACAGCAGGAGTTAGAATTACAAACATGAGTTGGTCGGTGTGTCAGTGAGTGCGAGACAGCTGGTGTGTGCGTGTTACTGTCGCGAAAGATACGTTGCGTCGATGTGAAGAAGTTTTTACGTGTGTCAAGTGATTGCATTGTCGGAGTTAGTGTATGAGAGACAGAAAAAGTGAAGAAAGACGGTGAAAGGACTGAGACAAGGCTACGAGAAGAAAACAGTTGGAAGTTGTAACATCCATAAAGCCATTCGTAAACATTGGGAAATAGCTTGCAGAAGGGAAATAAGTTTAGTCCTACTAAAAGCAGAATTTGTTCCATTCAAGTCAATAACAAGGACTTTAAATTAGATTTTATGGCAGAGTTGTTGCAAATGCCAATCAAACAAACAAGAATTTCAATTGTTTCATTTAATATGTATTAGCAATAGTGTGTGATTATATTACTCTTTTTGGGTTAGGCTTTTATGTAATCAATACTTGCCTAAGTGAAATAAAAATAAATTAAGATAAAAATGCGATTTAACTGTCGTCGCTTTTGTCTCGACAACTGGTTGCATTATCACTGGAAATGCTGACAGGTGAATAAAACTTGAAGTTATCTAGCATTTTACAAATCTTGGCTTCATTTTAAGTTTTCACTAATCAGAAATCCTTTTGCGTAGATCCCATGTATCTGCGTGATATCTGACACGTTTGTGTGTTCATGATGGCAATAAGCTATAGCTGGCTGCGCATTCGGGATTGCTAACAAGTAATTTTGATTTATGGGTGTAGCTGTCTCACAAACTGAAACAAGCAGCTAGAATAAAACGAGAAGCTTAGATTAGGCTCTTGATCGCCTGTAGATATTCATCTCATCTCCATCAGATAACATACACATAATTCGAAGATCGCTCCAGTATGCGTCCAAATCCTGGGAACCGCTTTAGTTCATGAAGAATGACATTTTGATTGACTTCCTTGCGTGAAATCTACTTTATATGTGTTTGTTGCTGCATATATGCGTCTGGGTATTCTGGTTTCATATTTGATTTTTGCGTTATGCTATATGTACCGTAAAACAGGCTAATTTCGGCCACCTTGAGTAACTTCAGCTATTAGGTTGTTGTACTTTTTATCCTGTCGTGTAGAATATTGTCCTAAACCTTCTTAAATAAGGCCTAGACTAGGGGCATAGCATTCAGATGGTAGAGCTTGGATTGGTAGCAGGAATGTTGAAAAGGCTACATTCTTAGAACCAAACATGAGAGTGTTAACACAAAGGAGTCGTTTAATTAAGACTAAAGGAACATACAGTTACATAATTGAAATAGTTAATATAAAGAGTACCTTGTGATTGGAGAGGTGTGCTCCTCTGTGCTTCTATCCGAACGAGAGTTCAACGTAGAAGAAGGAAGGGTGATTCTACCACACTTACTCATAACTCTCTTAACCCCACTCTTCTCATTGGCCTTGACAACTATATTGCCAACTTTGACATATCAAAGATCTTTCTGTCTATGGGATCACCGATCATAGAACACAACATCTCCCCCGGGTCGCAAACAGTCGTCATCCTCGTCGACAGCAAAATGTGCAAGAAAATGAAAGAAGGAAAAAAATGACAAATTTACATACAATATAGGCTTGCAAAAACAATTTTTCTCCACACAGAAGTTCTTGAATTTCTAATATAAGTGTTACTAAATGGTAGTATAAAATCACAGAATAAAAGATAAACAGTTAACAATGGAGTCCCCAGACAAAAATTGAATATGAAGATTCAAAGTTCAATCACACTGCAGATCACAACCCCCACACAGCACTTCACGCCGACACATGGTGCAGTCTCGAAATGAAAGTTTTGCGTGTTCACCAACACTTTAGGCTACCGCATGGTGCAGTTCGCAGTTTTCCTTAATAAGGAAAGTCGATCAGCCTGGCCGACTTCCTAATGTTCTATCCTGTGGTGTGGGGGCCATTCTCCACACCCGAAGACCAAGGTGACCATTCAGCAAAGGTTGACAATTACTTCGGACATACCTTAAACATGGCAACACTGGCCACAAGTAGGGTGTGCTGCTCTATCAGGTGCTGGAGGATAAGTCTCACACTTAGAGTCTGTGTGGGATAAGTTGCCAGAAAGAGCTAGCGATATTGGTTGGAAATGACCTGAGTCCACTCCCTTGAGTACAATGAAGAACCTCATTAAGGGAATAGCTTTTCCGGTCAAAATCGTTCTTGTTGTCAAATCTCTTTCACTGTGACACCTCTCACTCAGATTGCCTAGTTAGCAGGAGAGGATCGTCACAACACTGCGTGCGAGCGAGAGGGTGAGTACTGCTTTCTCTTTCTACATGCTGGCTGCCAACTTATTCATCACAGACTCTAGCTTTAATCTGGGGCTCCCAACACTGGTAATTAAGTACATGTGATCTAAAACAAGTTATACCAGAGTATCAGAGATGAAGTTAATAATAAACAAGCCTTCACAAAAGCTTAGAAACTTGACACAAACAATGCCAAGCAAAGAGTTAAGTGAAACTATCAGTGACAGATGTGTTGTTGTTGTAGTGTTTAACGCCCGCTTTTACTACTACGGCACCGCAGGCGGTGACACTGATGATACATGAAGATGGAGCACCGGTGGAATGAAATGGCGGGGGAAACCGGAGTACCCGGAGAAAACCCGCCCTGACGCCGCTTCGTCCACCACGAATACCACATGCGGGTCCCTGGGATCGAACCCGGGCCGCCTAGGTGGTAGGCGAGGACAGATGTGGAAAAGCAAATATAGGTAAATATACAATTTTTCTTATTTACAATTCTTAAACTGACGTCATTATGCCAAAATAAGAGTACAAAAATAATGTGCACAGCTTAGCGATAAACAAGATATGTGGCCAAATAACTTAAGTGAATTACACAACTCTATGGGGTACCCTTAAGAAAAATAGTATATTTAAATTGAAAGCAAAACATTACAAAAGTGGTTTACAACTTAACCATAAGAGATAACATACAAGATCAAATTTTTGAATAAACACAATATGAGAATAGTCGTTGGTGGAACTGCTATAATGTACCTTTCACTGGAGTATTTTTTCTCTTATAACAAATAACATCTAATTAACTATACACATGCAATCACTAATATTGGTTAAATACAACATAGCAAGCAAAAGTCATTCATAAATCATGCAAAATCAAGATGCACTTAACCCACAAACTACTTGAATTAATCACACTAAAACTATGCAGTATAATTTGAGAAATGCCCAAAACTTTCTTTGAAATGAGCTCATCAACTATCAGCGCAGAAAATGCACCTGTCCATAAACAATCATCTAGAGGGCTGTCAAATTTGGTAGTTCCATCAAATATAAGTATATAAAAAACAACGCCTAAATCTGTAACGGTAGTAAAACAACTCTTCAAAAAATAATACAACACACCATAAATGTTAAAATAATAATAGACACCACGACACATCATACATGAGCGTGCTCCACACATTCGCATTCATACCAAGGAGTAACAACGTTATTGGTTTAATTATTAACAGAGCCATAATTAATGATAAAAAGAAAATATGTGCCAAATAAATATATTTGGTGATATTCCACCTGTTAGGTTGAATTAGTTCTACCAACCGTTCGTAAAATATAACCATGGTAAGTCTACGGCCATAGTTGGTTTGTTTAGACGCCGTATTAATTAATCTGTGGACGCCATTGTGTTGCTCGTGTTTGTGTGATTTTGTTTTGAATTCTTTTAGAGCAGTATATGCAGTTGTAATTACTGTTGTTATTTTTGTGTTCGCAACAGAATGGTGCATTAAATATATTACGATATTTACCGTTCTGAAGTGATTTTATCCAAAAGTGTAATTGCAGAACAAGATTTGCAGAAGATGAGTAGGTTCATCATGTGTTGTGTGGTAACGATGTTCAAGTATTATCATCGTTTGAGAGCATGTTACTTTAACCCTGCGGTATTTGAGTCTAGATATGATACGGCGGCAGTACTGCTCTTTGGGGTACCATTGTCCGCAGTTTAGTGTAATATCAGCCATGATAAACTCTTGGGAACTGCCGATAAGCTGTGTCCCTATACCCTCGGACACTGATATGTTCTAAAATGGTTTGGGTGTACCTGACTTGAAGTTAATGCCTAAGAATTCCTATGAATGCATTATTTCTGAAAACGCTGTTTTGGAGAATATACCCTTCTTGCACTAGCATCTCATTGGGTAAGAATAACAAGAAAAGTCTGTAAAATGTACAATAGATAAACGTACCAGGTGTCTTCTCAACATTGGAGATAAAACAGCAATAAGATAAAAACTTGGACCCATAAATAGTCATAAACGCCAAACTTCCGGGCCGAGGTTCTTAGCTCGTATGCTCAGTCATAGCTTGAGCGACTGCCTTTTAATACTTGTATTTTCTCGTACGTCTTCACGTTTCTTTAGTTTTATTACTGCTTGGTTAATGGGCAAAGAGACAGGCTGTTAGCGAAGTTGCCTTATTCTTGTCGAGCAGGTGCCGCCTCTCTGATCCTTTTGTTTATTTGTTTGTCCGTCTGTGGCATTTACGACCGCATGACAATGGCGAGGTCAATGGGACATAGTGGTGGTAGTAGCGGATGTATATTTTGCAAATGTGCTTCCATCTTTTATGACTCATTCAAGAACAAACCTTTAGATTCAGTCGCTGGACGCGTGCTATGGCTATTTGTGACCATGTATGTGTGGTAGGCTTAAAATGTTGAAGAATCACTTGCATATTGCACAAGTGAAGCTAAAGCATGGTGGGACTTTTTTCCAAACCATTTTCATTTCTTCTAGAATACGCAGGCATTAATTAAAATCATTACATGCTCCACGTGATCTTCATCAGATTTACACGGTTAGCTCAGGTCATTAGGTACAACTAGCAAGTGAGGTACTTACTTTAACCGTAGGCCTGGAACGTCTCCTTCTGAAATTTCGTTTTCCAATCATTTAATTTCATGTGGCAGCGGTGTCCACTACCCTATGGCTCATCTGCACTAGGAACGAGCGTTAAACACAACTGGAATTTTATCATCATCATCATCATCATCATCATCATCATCATCATCATCATCATCATCATCATCATCATCATCATCATCAATCATCATCATCATCCTCGAATTAAGGAAAATTAAATTCTAATTAAAAGTGAGTTTGTTACATTGCTTTAATACAAAATTCAAGCAAAAAAAAAAAAAAAAAAAAAAAAAAAGATCTTCGAATTAATGGCGATTTCGAATTATAAACTTTGGAATAATCCAAGTTCCACTATATTTATTGTTACATAATGAATGTGCTCGGCAGTTTATGATTTCAAACACTTATGTTATAATTCAAATGCAACAGTTATGTATAAACCACCTCTTTTCTCTTCATTTTGAAGTATCTAGCATTGTTATCAGCTTTTTGATAATGATGATATGCAGCTTTAAGGGCGCTAGACTACTTGGTTATCAGTGCCCTTATAAAAAGGATCATGGCAAAAGCCAGAGATAAATTTCAATATAAAATAAAAATACTATGGTAGACGCTAACTTTAATGGCGGCCGATAGCTGGCCATTACTATTCTATTTCCTGTTGTGCAAATAAATTTTTTGGCGCAAATGATACTTATATCACCGGCTTTACAGCGTGATTTCACAGCGCAAGGTGTGACAAGCCTATGGTTGAATTTTGTGTTGAGCCACCCGCCACTAAATTTTGCGTCAACCATAGTAGGAAAACAGAATATGTGTAAATAGACAAAAAACTGTTGCAAAAGCTAGAATTAAATCAAAGTTATAAAAAGATATAAAAAATATCTAAAGTTCAAAATTCTTAGGTTCATATTTATCATTGCTAAAGACTCTTTTGAACACTTGTTTATTGTCTATCATCTTCTTTGTACACTTGTTTCGACACTGATAAGGTCAATTTGAGCCTCTTGAGGAATCTTAGTTGGAATAAAAATATATATTTGTTATATGTGCTTATTTATTTTTGTTTCAACTTCTAAGGTCATATTGCGGTATCTTTAGGCGTTTGTTTGAATATATTGCTGAAAAGCACTTCCTTTATGGTCGGAAAAATGGTCTTAAAGTTTTGTGCTCTATTTCTCACCTCTGTTTAATTGCTGCCACATGAATAGGAGAGATACGGAGGGAGTCCAGCACTGAAGACAGGTTTATCGTACCTCTGCCCCCAAGTGGGGACCCCGGGAGGAAGGATGAGGTGAGGGGAGACAGGGCGGCTAGATGCGGACTAACAGCACAGACATTGACAGAAGTCCCTAAGGTTTCCCAAGTTTGAAGAAACCTTTTAGGTCTTTCGGTGCGGGGTCCAACGCCCCAGATGCCACGGGGACGTAACTATCCTTCCAGCATTCGCCTGGCGACCCGAGAAAATCCTCGAAAAAACCTTTGGTTCAAGAAGGTTGGCCCCGGGAATCGAACTCACAATCCCCCGAGCTTAGAAGAACGTCTCAAAATGAAGCATTTGCAACCGGCACGTGTACTGACACACTACCTGGCAAGTCAAGGTCCATATGCTTCGTATTTCCAACGATTCCAAGTCAATGACCAAGACTTCTGCAGATACGGAGCTATGGAAACACCTAAGCACGCGGTATGGGAATGTGTGGTCACAAACACAACCAGAATCACTGCCCTCTCCTACCTACAAAATCAGAGCATCTACCAAATTATAAGGCACAGGAAACTATGGACATCGGCCAACAAGACGGCAGATGCCTGCTCTCCCAGAGCCAGGGTCCTCTACATGCAGAGAAAACACTGAAATATATGTGCATAAATGTAAATTACATTTAACAGAATCTAAATAAAAAAAAAAAAGAAAGTAAAACCAATCAACTGTATGAGAGAGTATAATAAAGACGAAAACACATTTTGGTTTTTAAAATTGGTACCAGACTTTCCGAATTTGTAATTAAAAGAAACTTTAGTTTGAATTAAACTGCAGTGAGAATACAATTTTTAACAGAAATTTAGGTTTCAATTGTAATAAGAAACATCTCTCGCAGATTGTGTTATCAATTAACATATACTCGGATCTTTTAGATGTCAACAAAACCTTCATTTTGGAATTGTTTATTTTTGCCCCCTCAATTTAAGAAACATGGTGGTGGTATCTACACTTACACGCAACAGCATTTTACATTATGTAAAGCAAACCTTTAATTGTTTGGATTGTTTTGAAATTTAGTAGGAATAAACCATAAACTTCTGGTAAAAGTCATGGAAGATGGAAGTAAATATTTGTTAGAGCAGGTCAAAACGAGCATAATTTTTAGCCAATTTTAGTTATTAATTGTATCACTATGTTAAAATTGTTCCTTCAGCTTTATATGCTTATCTTTATTGGTTCTGGAAAGCACATGTAAGGAACAGATCCTGGGCTAAAGTATCTTATCGTCCACATACTTTAGAGTAAATGAAAGGATGAAATCTGTACCAAATTTTGGACGCTGGAAAACATTACTTTGCTAGAATAATCCCAGTATTTTCTGTAGTCTAAAATGCTTATCTTTCATGGATTCCAATAATTTCTTAAGCGAAATATTCAATATATAGTTCAACGTGTATCACCAACAGTTTGAAAGTCACGCAAATGGAAGTATAACTGAATCATATTCGAGGTTGAAAGGGAGGGTTGCGGTACAAATCCCTCTAGTACCATTCTCCCTGACTGAGCTTCTTCCAAGCTTTCCTTAGTCCCCACAATTGACAAATGCCGGAGAGCCACCCTAAATTGAGGCTTCAACAAACGTTTGCTTCCGAAATTTATTTTTCCAACTACCAGTTCATTTCATGCATCAGCAGTGCTATTACCAGTAGTGCGATATGAGAGAACTGGCGTTAAACGACATCAAAAGAAAATTCTTACAGTTTAAACTACCAAAGTCAGTTTTGCATCCGCAATCACTCACTACAAATGGAGCTGCAATAAAGTGTGGTATCTTCAAATCTTATCGATTGTATTCTAATCTTGGGAACAGTGTTGCCATTCTTGTTGGAGCGAAAGAAGTAGACACGAACCGAATGTAAAAGGAGAGAAAAGTAGAATTTCGAATGGCATTGCAACAGAAATGAACCATGGTCCTCTCTCGTCCTTATATATGAGGACGCGAAATTTGTGGGTAATGTTATTTATTTAGAGCTTATTTATCACCTTTAAGTGTTGAACAAGATATTTTTTCGTCTTTCGGCGTCCCCCACTACCCGGCACAGATTCCCATCGCCCCCCCCCCCCCCTGGATCAGTCACTGCATTAGAACGAGCATTATAATGCTTAAATTTCAACACTAAAACGTAAATATAGGTCTGGAAACATAAAGTCATTTGTTCTTAATTACTCGCCAGTGGAAGTCCATGGCATCTAGCACACCTACTGTGCTTTTCAAATGGGAAGAGTTCTGATCTGCAGCCAATGAGATACATTTACATGCACAGCGTTTCAAGCTCATTATCCCCACTCTTCATATTCCTTGGCGCGCGTCTAGCCCCACTTAAGGGGAAAGCAATATGACAACACAGCAGGACTCCGATTGGTTATCGGCCTGGAGACGCTCAAGGACACACTCCTTCCCATTTGAAAAGCACTATAAGTATCTGTGATCAGTAGCGATAGCGACTTACTTGTGAATCCCACAGGGTTGCCAACAGTGAATTGGGATTTCCCACTAATTAGCTTATTCAAAACCACCAGAAACCGTTAGATTTATCTCGAGACAATTTCATTTATCATACGTATATATGAGTTAGAACCTGAGAGCAGTATTATGAAATAAGTCTCCCCGAACTCGCCTCATGTACATGCACAATAGGATCATAATTGCCTGCCTTCAGCCGACAAATCTGAGCACGTGACACAAAGGTGATATCCAATGTTTATTGTCTGGACTATGAGCTTTACTGCCTCAGCTTCTGAGTTAGGCTTATCTCTAAAACCAGCCATGAGAAATAAGAAACCAAGTACAGCTCGTTCAGTTCGTCGTGTCACTCCCCCACTCCTGAACCATAGATGCGCAATAGCAGAGACCTGCCCACTTGCAGGTGGGGATTAGTATATCACTTGCTCTGACCGTGATAACTACACAATAATTGTTCATAATACGTAAACATACACTATGTATCTGACTGCCTGAGCTCTGACATTACTCGCTTGTTCCCCACCACTCCAGTAACTTCTAATTTCTCCTCTCTTGCGCATATGGAGTGCCAGAACGATCTGGACAAACTATAGTCAAAGACGTTTATAGCCACTGATTTCTAACCCATTCCATAAATAAGCAAAACAATACGGGAAAGAAGCCGAAAGACCGTCTGTTGCAAATCAAACTGTTTAGGGGTTAGAAATTTAAGAGCTACTGGAGTTATTTGCTCTATGTTGAACGACGCAAGTAATTTTGAATAACTTCTCCGAAAACCACTCCAATTGTTTTAGGATCTACAATAATTCCCATTAGCCACTAGGTGCAAAATTTGCCCATTAGATAGGTGCTCAAAAACACCAGATTTAGTAGGAAAACCACTAACTTGGTAACTCTGGAATCACAGGACTGATAAGGTGATGGGAAGCCCCTTTCGTTTCTCAATGGGTAGAGGTATTGTGTTTCTCATGAGAGGCTGGGAGAAAGGGACTTTACCGTAGTATTGAACACAACTGTACTCTATATAAATTAGAAACATATTAATTAACCTTTAGAAAAGGATACAATTAAGTAGATTTTCCTGTATTTTTTAAAAAGGAGATTTTGCATTTTTGTAATTAACCGGAAGCAGAAAAGTAGATGTGCAAAAAATAAGATCTCCTTCCAAAATAGGAAATCTGGCAACACTGCTTCGGAAGTTCATACATTATACAACCGACTTACAGAGACTACACATTTGTGATTTTGAAATTCGCTGATATAATGCTAGAGAGAATGTTCTTGTCATTGTTTCATAAATCATAGTAAATGTTCTCTTCTACTCGTGGTTTACAGAAAATATACCATTTTGCTTAGTTTGTATTATGCTATGTTATAACTCTGCTGTTTCCTGTATGTTGCTAACCTCAAATGTTAGAATATACTATACTAAAGCTTTTCCGCCAGTTTTTCGAGTTTTAGCGTCTTCATGAAGTCAGCTTTTATATTTTAGGTGCACTTTCGGTACTAAGGCGTAACGTTTTAATGCTTTAATATACGTCACGAAGCGAGCGCTAACACAGTGACAACGTACGGTGCTCTCTACGAATGTTATCTAATGAATTTTAGTTGCAATATTAACGAACAAATGAAACAGGATTGAATAGTTTCAATACCATTAAATCACTTTGTCACTTCCAGAAGCCGCATATTACATGTGCTTTTTGCATGTCAGCTGTTTAGTTCCTTCTTTTACTGGACATTATTTCTTAATTTCATTCATCGATGCTTTCAGTCTAATTTTTATAGCTTTTTGTCGATTATTTTGAAGAATTCTGGCTTGTGTAATGTAATTGTTTTAAAAAGATGAAAATTCACCAGAAGAAATGCGAAACAATCAGCATCACCCCATTTGTACACATTGGAGTAAAATGTGTGAACCAAAGAAAACACAACCAAAAAGAAGTAAAAAGTAAAGAATAAAAAGACTAAAAAGAAATTAAAAAAACGATAAAAATAAATTAAAAAATCAAAAATTAAATAAATAAATAAAAAGAAATAGAAAACCAACCAACCTAGTATTCTCTATAGATATGTCGTTCACTTGAGGTTGAAGTGTTTATGAGAACTGGTTCATTGATGTATTGGGAATAGGTATATGGCTTAAGCATTTTGCTACTGGATTAAGTTTTTCAATTGGTAGACAGTAGCAAAGACTTAAGCATGATGTCCCAAACCCACCCACTTTAGAAATTAGGGGGATAAATAAAGGTAATGTATTTTTGTGAAAGTTAAAATATTTTGATTTGCAAAATACTCTAGTGATGCAGTTATCCAAGTCAGAATTTTCTTTGGTTGTATCTGTTACTTTTGGTAGTTATTGGCTCATCGGGTTTCTCGCTATTAATGATTGTAACCCGAGGTGTTAATTGTAACATGATACATGACGTTAGATTAATCTTTAGCGTGCCTTTTGGAGCGAGATGTTTCCTGGCTTTGTTTTCAATTACAGTGGGTGGCTGCACCGTAAATTACGATGGGAGGATGCCTATGAAGGTGACAAGCGTCCGTGGGCCGAACAGAATAAGGATCTTATGTAGAGAGCAAAATTAAAATTGCGCTTTTTTATTTATTCTTTTCATCTAAAACAATGTGGATACTCTCTCCATTGAATGAAACAAAGGCTGGAAAGGTTCTAGCTGGGCCACCTGTTAATGCCTTGTGGATTATGCAAAGTTCTTTGAGCTGGTTAACATACCCGACTTACGAGGACATGAATCTCCGTTTCTGCGTCGGGTGTTAATAGAAAAACTTGTACAAAGTACATTAACGCATCTCAGTTATGGCAGACAAGAGAGCCAACTTGAAATGTCTCTCGTCACTTTTGGAAAATCTAAATTTCAAATTTGTCTTTCATTCTACCCGCCTCCCTCGTTGATTGTCCTTACGTATGGAAACTTATCTAAAGAAAAGGTGGACATTCACCGCCTGCAACTGCGGCGACAAGCCAATCACAAACCATATCTCTAACTTGCACTCTACTTACTGTTGTATCGACCTGCGCTTGAGGATGTTGAATTTACAACGGAATACGCTCCTTCTAACAGCCTATAGAGAATTAAGAGGAACAAGGACTATATTGTGATCTTTCTTGCATCCTTCAATTTTGGATGATCTTTGTAACATCTGACTAAGCCCGCGGTGCAACAGCCTTTCTGGGCCAACGCCTACTGCCCGGCCACTGCACTCCCTCTGCCCACTACACACTACAGGCGTCGTGAGTGGAGTGCAGTACTGGAGGTGGGACGTGATCAGTGCCGGTCCCTCCCGGCCGCTTATACGGTCTTCGCTACCAGGGGCCGCTACTTCTCAATCAAGTAGCTCCTCATTTGTCCCCTCAGACACCTAACGAAGCTCAGTGCACACTGGACCATGCCTCCCAGCGGGAGAAAATCCACACGCCGCGCGCCCGTTCCGGGAATCGAACCTGGGTCTCCGCTTGGTAAACAGCAGCGCTACCACCGCGATAAGGAGACCACCTTTTGTACCATCAGTACAATATATATTAAACCTGTTTTTTTGAAACAATTATAAAAAGCGATGGTCATTGTTGATTACTTTTGTAGCCGGCAGTAGTTTCTAAACTTCATTGCTGATCTTCCAACTACTGCCAGTAACGAAAGTAATCATCAGTATAATATTTTACCTCGTGTTGCCAAAAGAGTTCACATGCAACTTGTCAAAATTGCCCAACTTATGCAATCCCTGAGGAAACAAGAAGATACATAAGAAAATGGGTTAGAAGGATTCCGTGGCACGCCCATCCTAGTTGCTTCGCACTCTTAAAGTGCATTTACAAGTATGTTAATTATCAGTATTAATATATAGCCATATTCACTTTATACTACTAATATTTGTGCTACAGCTGTTTGCCAGTATTGGCTACCACAGAATTCTAATGGTTTATGTTTCCGCAAGCAACCGATACTTTCGAAAACCTATATTTCTTAAGTAATTAGATTGCTTTATACCAGATAATTGTGTCATATTCTGTTACAAACTTCCAAATTATCAGGTCAATTCCTCGAGAAGTTCCTGAGAAGAGAACTCCACCTTTCTGTTCATCTACAGAAAAGTCTTCTTGCGCTACAGTTCTACAAAGCTTGGAGCCAAATATTTGTATTGTTCTGCAAACATACCTGTCTTATAAACTTTCAAACAAACTATGCATTTCCTTGGATCACAAACCCAGAAGTGCATAGGGCTTAATTTTTAATTCATAAAAGTTACTTTTAAAGACATGTACTTCGGAATCTTTTACTTTCCTGAATATTTACGGCAGTAGCTTATACTATTTTATCTTATGTAAGATATCTTGATGACATTTTTAAAAGTAATGGGCAAAAATTTTCACCGCGAGGGACAAGTTAAATGAGCACTGAAAAAGAATGAGGAAAATGAATTACCTTTAGGTGCAGAAATGGTTTTTGACCTCAAAACTGCTGTCCTAAGTTGTCTGGCACAAGAATGATTTTAGGGCCTGCACCGATATATGTATCAATCTCTCTGTAAAACATATACTTATTAGTAAGAATAAGTTTAACCTTAAGAATTGTTTTCTTACTTTTGAATCGCCGAAATTTATTACTGAGCAAAAACTTTATTTTTCAGAATGTTCCAAAATTTTCACAATTATGATCTTCTGCACAGTGGAGCTATCTAGTGATGATTCTAGTTTCCTAAAATTGAGTTTCTATTCTGTAACAGTACTCAGCAGGGTCATTAGAACCCTCACATTTATACAGAGTCAGTATATTCCCCATTACGATTGGAATTCTAGTCTTGTTTGATTGTATAGCCTCAGATTACTATTGGTGCCCAAACAAAGGTCTTTTTACGAAATGAGATTGTCAGCCTTTAGAGCAACACTTGCAGTCCCTGGGGATAGGCTGGTCCAATTAGCTGGTCGCTGGGTAGCTCAGGCATCTCAAGGGTCCCACTAATTTCAGCTCTTTAGAGGAGTTAGGTAAATTCATGCCATCAAATGATGCTGGATGTTTCTATTTTTTATCGTGAAGAACTACCCTTTCGAAAGAAGTTGCCCTAATTTAAATCCTTAATCCTCTAGTACATAATGTGAAGGGTAATCAAATGAATAGTTTACTACACTCAAAACACACAACATTAGTAACTTACCATTTATGAAAGTTACGTCTATTTTACGAAGAACCCAATTTGCGATAGCGTAACAAACAGGGTTTTCCAGAGTCAAATCAATCGCTCTGAAACTACTTATTGGATACTGGACATCAAGAACCCGAAGTTCGCCACCTCATTGTATGCAAGGTAATGAAACTCCTTAGTAAACGTTATCTTTAAATTACTCCAAGCCACTGCAGAAGTGTTCTAACTCTCCCTTCAAACATATCAGGTAATGCACTCCCAAACATTTGGACATTTTGTGATACTGGGCACATGTTCCAGTATTATATATATATCTCCAAAGATTATACAATTTTAAAAATAAACTATAAATTGTTTGGACTGTTTTGATGAAAAATATGCAAGAAAATTATTTTTAGAATAACTGACGCCACCACGCGTAATCATAACTCAACCTATCAGTTGCGTGTGATTATATATCTTTACTATAAACTTAAATTTGTCGAGTAAAAGCTTAAAATGGTTTTAAATAACAGCAAGAAAGAAAAAACTCAAATCATTTTCAAGACAGGTATATTTTCTGAAGTACAAAAAATAAATATTTTAATATATGTTTAATCTTAATATAATAAAGCTAGCATTCAACGGACCCCTGTTAAGCGGAAATCTGTCTAAAATGGATATATTTTATGGTCTCGTGAAGTTAGGATTAAAAGAACACGCTAAATTCCCTTATTAAAAGGATACTGTCTCACGTGGACATCGGAAATCACAGTACGCCTTGTAACGGAAAATTTCCAGTTTCGCAATGTAGAGCTTAGAAAATTTTCAGGCACAAAACTACATCAATGAAGATACTTTCAATTGCAGTGCCAAGGAATATGTCAACATAAACAGAAATGTACAAATTGACACAGAGACAGTTGATATAGATGCCTTAATTGAGAATATGTAAAGGCGGATAGAAAAGAAGGCGGAGGAAGATAAGGAATATGTCCTTTAATTGGAAGAAGAGTGCAGACTAAAGACTTATCGGGATGCTATCAAAAGTTTAAAGGAACTGCAACAATTTGCACTATGGCCAAACGTCTCGGATGTGTTTGGTGTGATTTCTCAGGCCAAAGTGTTTATGGAAATCGAGAACCTAAGCAGCAATGTGTCCAGAAAGCTCTCCTTGACTACTGGAGAAAATAAATGAATCATGTATATGGCTATTTTTCGTTCATTATGTTTTGGTGTGCATTACATGTATATATTGCAGCAGCAATATCTAGATGCACACAACAGAATAATGTACGTACATTTTTTACGTCATATTGCCCATTTATGTATGCTAAAAGTTTAATTTTCTTCGTTAAGCGGAAATCTGTATTTAATGGAAATGTTCGAGAGTCCCGTTCGATTCCGCTGATGACAGTTTTACTTTATTAACAGGAATACAATTTGTTTTTTGTTTATCCTAATGCTATTTTACGAACAATATTTTTAGTTAATCCTTGAGGGCTATAAACGAAAAAACTTGATGGTTTGCCAACCCTTGAAAACGCAACATATAATTGGCCATGCGAAAAGCACAGGTCTTCTAGATCCAACCTACAAATTGACATCGTTTGGCCTTGTGATTGTCATTGCCAATGCCAAGGGAATTGGTAATTGCAAACGTTTGAATAGATGGTTGGGTTTGAAGGGATCATTGGTATCCGTGGTAAAACATCTTCACATTTAAATTTCCCGTTTAAAATGGAAGCTTTAAGAACACTGTCCATGATTTTTGTATGATTAATTGCGTGCCATTGCTTAGCTTTGGTGCATGAAAATTTAGAAGCAAAATGACTGGTGAACGTAACTTCAATCGCAAGTTATGTGGTGGTATTCCAGGTAAATCCAGTGAATTTAAGAATTCAACAGGATAGTTGACAAGTTCCTCACAATAGACAACAGTGTCGATGGATTTAAATGATATTTCATTGCCAGGCAATGACTGTTGTATTTTAAAATTAATTGCATCGACATCAAACCCGACCATTCTATTCAAACGTTTGCACAATTGTCGTATGTTTGTTAATTACGTCATTGGAATTCATGTAAACTACTCACCCCTATACTGCACCTTACACGTTTGCACAATGTATATTTGTTAATTATACTTTTAATTACTTCTTCTCAATAAACATGCACTTTTAATGTAACATTAACGCTCAGCTGCGACAAAAATTTCCTAGAATCCGATCGCAGCACCAAATGCCGGAAATTCTAAAACGCGACCGCAGCGCTGCTTGACGGATGAAATTGTGAAGCTAAACCATCCTAAGATCAAAAAAGCATAAATAAATTAATTAAAACAGCATGTCCTATCGAGTCATATTGTAAATCTAAACCGTTCCCGAATCACATTTATCACACACACAAAATGTCATAAAGATCCGTCCAGCCATTTAGGAACAATTCAGTCACATACACGGATAGAATATATATATATATATATGTGTGTGTGTGTGTGTGTGTGTGTGTGTGTGTGTGTGTGTGTGTGTGTGTGTGTGCGTGCGTGCGTGCGTGTGTGCTTTTTCGATGAATCGCTATATGTTTCTAAATTTTAAATGTGTTTATATGTTAATTTGTTTTATGCTTTCAAGTATATATTATTGCTATCTAAATGGCTAAAATGGGCCACTTAATACATTCTTTAAAACTATTTAGCTTTGTTTGGGCTTTGACCTAGAAGCTCATTGCTCTACTTTTGTGTGAAACAGTTGAAGTACATTTTCTTGCTTGAAATTTATGGGTACACTAATAAAGAGATGGTTTTTTGCGTGTTATAGTAGCAGTGCTTATCTGTAAACTTAAATTGTACATATGGTTAGATTTTACCGCGGTTTCACTAATTGTTTTCTCTGTCATTTATACGTGTGGTAATGGATTGCATTAACATCTGGTTTGATGGGCTTTTCATTGCAATATAATCATTTATAACAACACATTGAGCAGTCATTTTGGAGTAGCCTTGTTGGACGTAGGTGGTATTAAAGTTACTTTCCATTATGAAGTAGAAACTTGTGTTGAGCGATGTTGCAATTTTCTTGCAGAGTACATCGCAACCTTTAAGACAGCTTTAGTTCTGACACCTGACAGGCTACAATCAAATTTCCTGCAACATTTCTGCTGCTTCTTTCTTTACTCTTCACGCTATCTTTGTTTCTGGCATGTTAGAAGAAAGGTGCGTTTGCAGCTGCAGCAATTTCTGAGTATGGGTTTGGAATGTTGAGTTTGATGGCAGGCGGTAGCGCTTGTGGCTTGCATTCAGATGGTGCTTGATTCGAATTCCGGCTTCAACCTTCCAACTTCAGCGTTTATGGAGACACCTTATACCAGGTGAATCAGCGGAACCTATTTTTTCGTATCTATGCAATCCGCAGTTTTAAGTACAACTTGAAAATATCGTTCCATTTATTAGGCCAGAACTGGTTTTGCAGCTGTATTTTGTCAGATACAGTTAATCGTTATCGGGCCTATTCTGATAGCCATGACGTTAAGTTCCGTGAACACTAATAAGCTACCAAGGGCTAAAATAAAAATATATTTTAGTGGTTTAGCGAGCAGCTTGATACCCAAACGTTTTGTGTAAAATAGGCCAGTGGAGGCTTGTGGTCGAGTGGGTTCGACGTGTCTACCGTGAATTAAACGGATATTTCATAGGTTCAAATCTCCTTACGTATGTCTGTTTTCTGTTCTTTTTTTCTTTTTCTTAATAAGTAGTTATTATATTGAATGTACTAACCAAAAATGAAAAATATTTACATTCTATCACATTTACAATTCACATGTGAGAATGAAGTGTGTTCAAAAGGTACGCATACTCTAAACAAAGTTTAAAATTGTGTAGAAACCTGGCATGGTACCCCCTCTGGTTAGAGCAACGGCATGGTAAGCCGATGATCCAAAGTTCAAATGGTGAATATGGAATTCCATTTTTCAGTCTGATTGTACCTTTCTTATTTAATTCCGATTCAATTTCTCAAGGCTGCATTTTAATATATTTTGATAGCTGCATACATCACCAAATTGTCGGTATAGCCTTCCACTAAAGCTAAGGAAAACTGACGATCAAAGACGGTGGTAGGAAATGCACTAATTTCGGGCGACTAATGCAATTCAGAAAATTGGATCCCAGTTTACGCCCAGAAATCGCTCACGAATGTTTCTTTGAAGATACAACTTAATTGGGTTGCCATACGTCCTAATTTTTGTGGACATGATATCATTTTGCGAGTATAACTTGCCGTCCGCAAACAGTGTTGGAAAATCCCGATTTCTCCTCAATTTGTTTAGTTGAAGCAAAACTAAGCATTTTAATGTAATAATATCCATATAGACCGCAGAGAACTGTAGCTTTAGCATGTTGACACAACTGTTTTAAATCTTATAGGTTTGTGAACCTGTTTAACATTATTTCCGTTCCAGATTGAATTCCGTTTTGTCTTTAACCTGCTTATTAACGTTATTTCCGTTCCGGTTCATCTTCTGGTTTCGTTCCTCTTTACCATTCACTTTCACGTACACGTGCATCGGATACAAGTTGCTTTCCAGAATAAAAAATAAATAAATTCCAAAGCAGAGTGTATGATATGTCCCAGTACTTTTGTTTTGCTCTTGTATTTCATGTTGTATTTAAATAAGCGTGTAATTTAGAATTTTTAACCATGGTATTCAAAATGTAATACGTCTATCTGGAGTATAAGGAGATCCAAACTTGTTCATAAACAATACATTAGAAGTACAATCTTCTTATGGCCGCCAGGAAAGCTTCGTCAATTTTCATCAGTGTTTGGACGGGAACCTCCCAAACTTATATGAAGCTTTAAGGCGTGGTGTCAATGAAATCGCGGTATTTTACTAAATTCACTTATGGCAGTTTCTTTTTATCATAGCTTGATGATATGGTATTTTACACAAACGAGAATCAGATGTGTGGATAATAATTTACACTGAATTCTATTCAGTCTTGGGGCTCTAATGACATAGCTGTCGACGGGCCCTTGAACCCTAACCACTCACTCACAATTCAGTCTTGGGCTAAGACTGGATTTTAAAATGTTGTTTTTACAAAAACTGCTTGCCACCTACATGCAAATTTCAACAGTTTCTCTTCCTACATAAACAAATCCACATAAGAGGTTTCATGGCATTTGGTTTATTATATTCTTTGAACAATGTTTTGGTTTTCAGGACAGATCATTGTTCATAATTAGTGAGGCATGTAAAATAGACAGAGTGTTGAGGATATAAGTGCATATATTTAATTGGTATTTGAAGACTGTGTAATATACAGACTTACTAGAAGTTGTATGTTTTTAGGTTGGTTAGTACGTATGCATGGCACAGAAGCCATGACGCAGAGTAGGCCGGTCTCGTTTCAGTTGGAATGCTTTCTGCAAGGCCAATGACCTCAAAATATCTGGGGTAGCAGGTAACGCATTGTGGTGTGAAGCAAACCGAGTAGTCTATACAAGTGCTCATATCGTGGCGTAGTTAAGACCATGCAAAAACATCAGATAGAAAACTTTGTGATTGGTTTGTGGGAAAACTGTAAGAACAACTAACACACCGATTATGTTAAGGTACCAATTATCAAAATATCTACAGTTATACCCGTAACAGACTGTAATTTAAGATTTCCTGGCATAGCCATTACGCTCGTGAAGCAGTGTGCTAAACTTGAATAAATTCTATAAACAAATTGTATTTGGGTACCTGAATGCTCAAGTACAAAGATTTCAGAAAACAGAATGTAAAGTTTGATTTGCATTTATTATACTAGTTTTTAGCTTCGCAACAGAAATGTGGTACCCAGAAATGTACTTATTTATTTCGAGTTTTCGCGCATGCAAACAGCGTAAAAGCCAAAGAAGATAAAATACTGTCCAAATGACATAAAGAGAGATTTTGGTTTTCGTAAAGATGGGTAGAGACACCACGAGAATATTACAGTGCTTATGCAGCTTGCTGTGGAAAGCCGCTGGAAATAGATAGTTGAAGTACCAAGAACAAAATAAGGCCAAAATTGAAACGCTCATTCTTTAATACATAGGTTTTAGTAGTGTGCGTTAAATAGTGTTCTTACTTTACAAAATAACGGCCATCAAGTAACAACAGCCTTTATCTTACACTTGCGAATGAACGCCATCGGAATGGTTCCAAAAACAGCGATGCATTTATTCCCACACATTTTAATCTTAGGCTTTAGTGATAGGGTGGCTAAAATTACATTATACTCGAGGGGGGCGGTCGGGGCAGCAAAGGAGAGGGAAAGGGTTGAAGGCGGTTGGAATTATAGATGTTTAAGATGCGCTCTGTAATCTTCGTGTCGGCCGAGAAGACTCCTGCCAATAACGATGAACCAGCAGCGCATGTCATAGACACCAAATCGAGAAACAAAACACATGCAGCCATTCCATGGCGGTACACCAATAAAACATTACATCTTAAAATTAAATCTTGTATCGCCCCCATGCAACAACATCACCTCGTAGACTTTATTTTCAACTAGGGCGCTTACAAAATCAATTCCTTTAGATGAGAATAATGCACAACGGTTGCTTACTTTTTGCATTATTTTCTTATGCTTAGTGTCCCTTACAGAGGTTACAGATGCAACGAAGTTTCGCATTACAAACATTTTTCCTGGAAACTATATGGACAAATATAATTTTACTTTGTTTTATTCCCATCCTCATTACTATCTTCTTGGTCCCAAAATTTGGTCAGTACGTGGGTTTAAATGATGCATCAGATGGTGAATTACAACACGTTGGTTTAGCAATAGAAAGTGTCCTCAGTATTTCAATGTTCATTTTGCAAAAGTCTATCATCCCTTTTAATGCTCAAATGCGCTGAAAATTTATTCTAAACAATTTGGGAAAACCATGGTACTAAACATGGTACGGAATGCCAATAAAAGTGGATAATTATATAAACAACCATATAAATCAATTATTAAATATAAATATACGTACAATTTCTCTCAAAATTATTAAATGCCAAATCTGATGTTGTATTACACATACGACTCTCTCTACCCTTATCCATTACATGTTATATCAACATTACTTTAACCACCATAATTATACTTATTTAGCGATAATTTCAAATACTGCAATAGAGGCGTTCTTACACACAATATGTGGAAACGATATTATTCAGTTGTTTAATTCACAGGTGTGTAGTGGTAGGTCGTGATCATCTCACAAAAATAAAGAAAATTGATATCTTTACTTTCAAACGTTCATTGATTACAATCAAGTCAAGTTTCTTAAGATACACAACATAAAGAGGAAAAATATTGACTAATTGCATATGTTTTGCAATTTCAAGTATCTTTTAGTTAGGTTTTGATATACCTCTAGTTGGTTTTCCCTACCCTGAGAAGACGAATGTCGGGTAACTTAAAGCTCGATGGACCTCGGGCTCATTTGAGCATCATTACACCCATTTCATTTCATTCATTCGTCCGATATGACACAATGTTGGAGAAAGTTAATTAATATATATATATATATATATATATATATATATATATATATATATATATATATATATATATACCTCTAGTTTCCAAGCTACATACACACGATGAAAAGGAAGAGGACCTCCTATGGTATTTACAGAAATTTAAATACACATATTATGTATAACTTCAGCATCTGAAACATGTTTTAAGGTGGAGAATTTTATGAAAATATTCGACTTAGATCCTTGAAGAACGTCAAAATGAAAAGGAAAGTTTGATATTTATCTGGCATTTCATTTTATTCTGTAGATAGACCGCCACACACACACACACACACACACACACACACACACACACACACACACACACACACACACACACACACACACACACACACACACACGCACGCACGCACACGCACGATTCTAGCTTTATCCAAAGATACTGGCGTTTTGTTCAGGAGATTTCAAAGGTCTTATTTTTGATGAAATATCGACTTCGGAATAATTTTACAATAATTCCTCTTCTTTCATAAATAAGCCACAGGTGAAGTAATGCAATAAATGAAACAGCACAGACATAATTAATTGAAAACCTGAAAGAAGTTTGTAGGATTACTATTGAAACATCTTTCCTCCCTTACTAAATGAAATAATATTGCGTATTTCAATAAAAAATATCTGGGTGTAATCATGTTCAATATTTTCTGTGTACTTCAACCTCGGCCTACATGTCGGTCTGGGTGGCTCAGTTGGTTAGACGCTGGCCTACTGATCCCAAGGTCGCGGGTTCAAACCCGGCCCAGGCCGATGGTTTTTAAGTGTGCTTAAAAACGACAGTTCCATGTCAGTAGATTTACTGGCATGTAAAAGAACTCCTGCGGGACGAAATTCCGGCACACCGGCGACGCTGATGTGATCCTGGCAATTGACAGCGTCGTTAAATAACAAAAATAATTTTTAATAACTCGGCCTACATTATACTTTTAGTTCAACTTAATGATGATGTGGTAGGTGTTTGCCATTTAATACGGAGAGTGTGGGTTCATATGTCGGAAGGGATAATATTTTAGCGTTATTTTTCTTGTACTCATATTTTATATCCCATCTTACTCTCATAAGAAAATAGTGGGTAACCTGAGCTCGATGGATCTCCAAATCCTTATAAAAACCATTTCTACCAACCTCTCTGCCAATACGAGTAGCAAAAACTGACGGTAAATACATACTTGAAAAAAAAAAATTAAAAATTAAAAATAAAATAAAGAAAAGAATGAATAAATAAACAAAATAATGGATACATAAAATAAATAAATAAAAGGTGGTTTGCGAGTACCAAGAATGTGATCAGAAGCCATGTAGATAGCGAATGATTTCTTGTCTTTAGCTGTCAAACGCTATAAAATTATTAAATGCTCACAGGACGTTTTAGTACAATTTTCCTAAATAATACAATATCTTACTTTATATTATTAGGAAACTATCAAGGTGCCCTATGTTGTCCATGTTAAATTTAACCGGTTGATGACCGGTTGTCTAAATAAACAATATTTAAAATGACTAGCTGCATTTCCAATGGACGGTCTGAAATACTTTTACTATCGATTAATGAAAATATAAACGTTTGTTTACCAGAATGAAACACGATGTTTTCGTATAACTCCTGAAATGTTATTATAAATAAGTGCTTTTCAATATTTTTAAAAATAACTGTACAGGATACACATAAGCTTTGTTATTACTTAGCTATACATAGAGAGTGAAAATTTCAGCACACCGTTTCAATTGATTTATAAGATAATGGGACAGTACACAGAAAATTGTAGTTCTTTAGAAATTGCTGCTAAAAATTGCTGTTAAATTGTTGTTATAAAAGCTTTTACAGAACGCCTCTTAATTCTCCAGGCTCAGTCCTCTGTGTAATCTGCTTAGTATTGCCTACAATTGCTGTGAAACTTTACCATAAAAAGGAGAATAAAAATAAAAGCAAAGGGTCTCCACTCTGAAATTAATATTTACTAAGTTATTTTGCCTGAGGCAAAGTTGTGAGTTGAAACTCCTAAAAAGGTGCTATCCAGCGTTATTGCTAAGAATATTTTGCAACTTTTACAATAATTTACTGCTATAAAAGTTATATTAAAATCAGTGGGACATTTTAAATATTCATATTTAATTAAATCTTAAAAATGAGGTGGGGGGGGGGCACGAAAATTACCACCTAGACAAGCCCCATCTTTGCTTCCTGTTGTTATTTGGAAGGTTAATGTTTAACTTGTATTACTGGTGACTGAATGTTAGAAAATAGGCCTAATTCATCATAGACGACTCTTGAATTTGAAGAATCTGTATTTTTTTTGGTTAACGTCCTCCAACGTAATGTCATATCGGACGGTGAGTGACTGAAATGCGTGAAAACTTCGTTGAGGTGGTCATGAACAATGATGGCAAAAGTGATGGTGTATCATCTTGCTGGAAAACATCTTGTACTGCATCGTGTGCCAGCTGCGGTTCCAGGAATTGTTGTAGCATGTCAAGATACGTAATTCCAGGTACTGATGGTTTCGCAAACCTGAAAGGCCCGCAAAGTCTTGTTTTTGTCATTCCCAGTCACACATTTACCTTTGGTGTGTCTCTCTGCCTGTCTTGTATGGACTCGTCTGTCCAGGTCCTGCAATTATACCTATTGACATGTCCACATGTGTGGAATGTCTCATCATTGAGCAACACATGCTCCATGAGGTCTTCGTGGTGGACGAAGCGGCGTCAGGGCGGGTTTTCTCCGGGTGCTCCGGTTTCCCCCGCCATCTCATTCCACCGGTGCTCCATCTTCATTCCATGTATCATCAGTGTCACCGCCTGCGGTGCCGTAGTAGTAAAAGCGGGCGTTAAACACTACAACAACAACAACAACATGAGGTCTTTATTTTCAATGACTTCTAACAGAACATCACACACAGCAACTCAAGCTGCATGGTCCTCTGGTTCAAACTCTTGAACCTAAGCTCTAACATTTGTACAGTTTGAAGCGCCATACAATGCTTTGGAACATACCCAGCTCGCTGTTGAGTCTTCTAGTTGACGCACCAGGACTCCTTGTGATGGCATCCCGTATAGTTTGCACGTCTTCTGGTGTTGTAGTGGGCCTCTCGCTATGTGTCTCATCAGCAGCAGATACCGCTTGTTTCAGTTTCAGTACCAGATCTTAATAGTTTGCCTGCTAGGACCTGGTTTCCTGAACTTTCTAGTGAATTATTCTTGGATCTGCTGGCAAGTCAATCCTCGGATACGAACGAAAACGACAGCTAATCTTTCCTCTATTGTCAGCAGAGTTTCCATTTACACATGATGCCGCGACATTCTGAAAATAATGAGCAAAGCAAAATTGGTTCCATGCGTTTATACACAGAAAACTACTAATCAAAACATGATTCAGTGAACAAGGTATTGCCTTCACAGCTTTTTATAAAGTGTATATCTAGAGTATCGGCGCTTTAAAATCAGAATGGGTAGAGCGTGTCGAGAAATAGTGATATCGTTCAGTCACTACTTTAAATAGCTTTGCCTTACTCTGTTCCAAAGTCAAATTTTCCACATTTCACAGCGCCACACTTTATTAACATGCTTCTTATTTCCTTATTCAAGAATATACAGAAGATAAATAATTTCTGTTGAAGATTTCATTCGCCATTTTTACTCTTTAAGTTCCTGACAATAGTTCATGTTACGTGTGGTACATCTCAAGCCTTGCTACACTACCTCATATCAAAATAACAAATATATATTCATTGCATTTTTTCCAGTTTATCAGGTTTTTAAGGATAGTTTAACAAGCGACGCTAGCAGTGCCGTATTATCCAGTTATCTTATGCATTTTATTCCTTTTTCTACTTTTACCATCTTTCATTTTCTGAAAGCAATTGTTTACTAAATTGCGTAAGCATGCTGGCTAGTGATATAATTGCAATATTGGTTACTCAGGACAATGCAAAAAACATCACATATACTTCATTTGCAGACCAATAATTTTAGTTATTAAGAGTAAAATGTGTTTAGCTTGGCTAGTACCTCGAAGTACGCATGCTACACAAAGCCATAAGTGTTTGTTTTGCCCGAGAGCGCAGGACAGGTTGTTGGGAGGGGTAAAGCAGAGCGGGCAGTCCTCACGATAATGAATGTGAAGTCACTCGCACGAGGAATCAGTCACGGCTCTCACATACCCAAATGTTCACTACCTGTGTTATCTAAAACTTGCATTTTGAAAGAGAAAGAAATGAGCAGGGAAGTTTAAATACGTCTAATTGGGGGTTAAATGCTTATCCCTGCATTTTTTTTATTGGCTTATTTCGCCGGAAGTGCGGGAGATGTAAGGAAATTTCACGGGGAGAATTGGGAGAGGTGTGGCGTTGTAACGAGGTTCCGCTGAGCACCCTCGATAGTCAGGTAATTGTCCGGTAAATTAAATTACCGGTAACGTGAAGGGTTGGCCGGGTGACAGTCATGACCAAGGTCCTGACTGGCACACACGGGGAGTTCGGCGTAAGATAGTTGGTTTCGGGGTCATTTATGTGAGCGTCTATAGTTGTAGGCATTCGGAGTGACGCCGCTACAGCGCATGTAGTAGCACATCTCATCACAAGGAGAACGTCCATGATTGTAGAAGCCATTTGTTGGATATTCTCTAAGCTGCGGTGATGCCTGTTGTAGAGGACTGGACGTATGTGCGGAAGTTTGAGGCTGTTGAAGTTGGCGTTGTGACTGTTGGTGGTGTTTAGTCAGCTGGGGTTGTGGTTCGAAGTGGTGTTCCTCTGTTTGAGATCCTGTTTCGTGTGATGTTGGAGTGGTGCTGTTCGCGATGTTCTCAATCCGAGTAAGCTTACGCTGGATGGATTCGAGAATTTCAGTGTTGTCCAATTCAATCACTGCCGCTCGAAGTTCTTGAGAAGTCTCGCGGCAGCGTTGAATCCAGTAGTATGGTGAATCAGTATACGTTTCAGCCCAGCAAGCCTCTTGTTGTTGGTCTTCCTTGAAGAGATGAGGTGGTGTTTCAGCGTTCGGACTTCAGTGTGTAGAGCGTCCACAGGTTTCTGTAGGTGAAGTTCGGAGATGATGTTGGTGGCGGTGTTAATGAAAGTGGAGACGGCGGTGGTCAGTTGTTGAAGTGAGTCTTCAATGCTACCTAGTCTTTGGTTGAGGCTATGAACCTCGGAGCAAAGATGCTGAACCTCCTTACTGGGCAGATATGTTTCAGCGGTGGCGGCGTGGTATGTGAAGTTCGGTCTTTGTTGCTGCGTAGACTGCGCTGGCGGTTGTGGAGGCTGAGGAGGTTGAGACTGCTGAGGGTGTGATGCGGCGTGGTCTCTGTGCCTCGGGTAGAGCGGACAGCAAACCTGCCCGGTGTAGTGGTCTCTCCTGTCGCAGGTGGCACAGTACCTACGACGTCGGGTGAGGTCGTGGTGCTGACAGAAGGATGTCAGTACTGCTGCTCCACAGTAATGACACTTGGGTCGGGCGACACAGGACTGTGCTTCTTGTCCGTATGAGCAGCATCTGCGACAAGGCTGGATCCATTCGTTCCGACTACACTCTATACGAATGTGTCGGCCGAAGAGGGTGAGTCCTGAGGTGATGGCGGCGGTGTAATGCGTCCTGTCTTGAAACACAAGTCACATTAGGGGCGTCGCTCCGTAGTTTCCCCTAATTCTTGAGGCACCGACTAGTGAGCTCCATTTTCGTTATCCCTCCTATAGTAGAATC
This sequence comes from Tenodera sinensis, assembly GCA_030765045.1. Classification (NCBI taxonomy): domain Eukaryota; kingdom Metazoa; phylum Arthropoda; class Insecta; order Mantodea; family Mantidae; genus Tenodera; species Tenodera sinensis. The sequence goes on along the minus strand of CM060964.1, from coordinate 98,573,297 downwards.
TGCGGATGCAGGTGTCGATGAACTCCAACAGCAACTGCGCCGAAGCGGCCGTACCGTGGGTGGTTACAGGAGGTTCGGTGGCGGCGGCGTTGCTTTGAGGTGGTGCATTGCAAGTAGTGGCGTTCTGCGTCGGATTGGCAGCTGCGGAATCAGTGGCCAATGTGGCTCCATCTTCCGGTGTGGTCGGCGTATTCCGGCGATGCTTCTTCTTTACCATGCTTCCTCCTCAGCGGCCCTCCCCCCCTGCATTTTCAATACATTTACTGTTTATTTTAACGTGTAACTAAGCTCGAATGCTCTGTGCATTCAGACTTCCTGAGCCAGCAAGTTGGGTATTGAAGTGTCAACAGGGGTAGGCAAAGCGGATGGTCTATGCTGACAGGAGGTATTTCTTGGCTCAGTTACGACCGTACAGAAAACATCAGGCAGTGTTTGTAGGAAAACAGAGGAAGGGAACAAACAATTAAGACATTATAGTGGATACATACTAAGGTATAAATCATCAAAATATTGTACTTATATCCCTAACGCCCGCATGTCGAACAGTTTATATAGCAAATACATTTCATTTTTGTCTCATGTGACTCTAGCGCTAAATTCATTTTCTAATCTTTTAGCATCCGACTGTTGTCACTAGGTACTGATGTTACGTTCTGTTACATGTGATCCTAGCACTATACTATAAACCATTAATGTCATTTTAAGGCGTGAAAAAACAATAACAATTAGAATAAACCCAGATACTAATATTAATAAATTCCAAAAGAACAAGCACTTCACTAGTGCAGTAAAATCACACATTTGAACTGACTGTGTTGCCTGGAAATCCACAAATGCATTCTGTAATTAAGGGGTTGAAAATAAGTGGGGGGTAGTTTAGGATAGAAGTGAGTAGCCTACAATTATCACTATATCTAGATCATAACTGTCCAAAGTTTTATCCAGATTGGTCAAATGGTGCCAATTTGTATGATATAAGGGGTTGAAAATCTGAATAGGAGTGGTTTTTGAAGTTATCAGAGATCCTAAAAATTTTTCCGGATCCTGTAGCATAGCTGTGCCTTTTTTTTTTTTTTTTTTTTTTTTTTTTTTTGTCCAGATGGGTTGAATAGTAAACATTTCTGTATAGAAAGTTGAAAGAATGGTAAGGAATTTATTGGATCTGTAAGGTACTTTTAATTTTCATGTTGCTCTATAGTATTTTGACGCCGGGCACGACGCAATAAAAGGAGTTTCGGCGCCGAGCTGCTTCACGCCACATGCCGGGCCGGTGAGCGGGCAAAATCGTACAAGGTCAGACTGCCTCGCGCAACTGTTTGTACGTGACTAACAACAATGGAAGCGACTATACAAAAGAGATTTTCTCCGGAGCCTTCGAGAAAAATCTAGCCACATCACCGGTTCGAGAAAGGTCCGTGTGGTGTCTTTCCCACCATATAAGGAGGCCAGAAACAGCAGTGGAGTTTACGGTTACAGACACGAGTCGGTCAGTGAGTCGAGCGTCGCTTGATTGTATCGTCGTATTTAGCGTATGAGGGACACAGAAAGTGAAGGTAAACACTGAAAAGACTGAGTTCGGGTTACGAGAAATAAAATTTGAGTTGTGATAACATGAAGCACTGCAGACTATGTTAACGACGAAAAGAAGACTGTATTTGTGATGAAATTTTAGAAGACAATAAAGTGATGGAAAAGTAACCTGTCACAGTGTAGGTAATTGTGCAAACCTTTGTCTGGATATGACAGAGAGTGTTGAATTGTATGTTAAGGGCTGAAAATAGGATTGAAATTAGGTTATCAGCGAAGTTTTGGGATTCCTGCAAGTCAGCTGATGGCGTCAACCCCAGGAGGAAGGATGAGATGAAAGTAGTCAATATGTGGCCAGAACGCATCACAGGTACAACTACAACTACGGTGGGTCCCTAACAGTTGCAGAGAAGTTCCTGTCTGATGGACTTCCATGTCGCCACAGAGAAAGATGCAGGTTAGCTTATCGTTATTATAATTTTTTTTTTTTTTTGCTGTATTTTGAAACCTAAAGGCACCAAGTAAGCATTGTACTTAAATTGCTCCTGGGTAACACATTTCAGGAAATAAGAGGGAAATTCAGTGACGTAAACACGATTTACAACCCCCTCATATAATTAACATTTGTAAAACTTAAGTATACTTTAGCCTTTTGGATTGAAGACTTAAAGGTCTGCCATATTCCTAATTTAATGCCCAAATAGAACCTCTTCTGATATTCGTATGCAGCAAAACTGGATTGAAATTGGATGGTGCTATTAAGATGACCCTATATTCAACCCCCATCATCAGTTTAAACATTTTTGAAAATGTTCTGTGACCTAAATCCAATGGAAAGAAAAGTGGTTTTCAAGTCGAAAATATCATTGAACTCAGTAAGTGGTTTCCGAGACTAACTCCCTCTCCCTACCCCCCCCCCCCCCAAAAAAAAAAAGAGCCATACATAGACACAATTTCTGCCTTTATATTATTACAGTCAACAGAGACTTGAAAATCCCTAAATTTTTTGTGCGGCAGGTGAACAATATGGGAAACGTGCTATATCATGTTCCATCACTTGTACTATTATTACCTACTTTGTAGAAAGTATTTGTAAACCATCTTCTTCACATAGTCAGCCAAATGAATGAGTGTACACGCTTGTTCATAGCATCCGTGAAATGAATGCAGATGTTATATTAAATGGCACCCAATGAAGCAGCTAGTGGTTTTCTATCAATCTCCCATTCGTGGTGTCATGGTGTGAAGTTCAATTTCTGCATTCAGTGCTGGTAACCCAACCTATCCGTCTGTTTTGTATGCCTTACTGCACATATGTACATGGACTACTTTAAATTCTCTGGTTGTTGGTATGTTTATTATTGCACACGGTGGATGTAATCATATTTGATAGTTGAATTTTGGCATTAAATCTTACCCAGGTCTTTACTTCATTTATTTTTATTAATATTCTTACGATTTAATTCGTACAGCAGCAAAGAACGAGACTTTTTTAAGGCCAGCAACCAGGTGTGGATCACCTGTTCGCTATCAAAGTTAATGTTGGTGGACCTACTACCGGAACCACTATGTTTAATGGTTGTAATTTATTTTATTTTCGCGTAAGTGCTTTTTCTATTATTCACTATCCCCCATATGACTCTATGACAACTTGCGGAGGACTTAGTACCTCGACCGAAAGGCGATCTTTTGTGCCTTAGCCCCTCACGGGGGACCCCCCCCCCGGAGGATGTATGAGGCGAAGGGGTCCTAAGGGTTGCCAGGACGTTGCCACGACAGAGCAGGTGGCAGGGTCCCTACATTTTCCCAGTTAGAAGCTGGCTCAGCCCGGTTCCTATCCCAACCATTCGGGTTTGTACTCCCAAGGGGGGCGCGAGACCCGGAAACCGGCTCCCCTCCCCCGTCAGGTTTGCACCATCCGATCAAACCAGTAGGCTCGCCTTCCAATCCGGGAGACGAGATTTCCAGAGCGCATTCTTTCCCCCTGCCGTGCTGCTGCCACAACGATCGCCGACGCTTCCAACCCTGAAAGAAATCTAACGGGATGATGGGTGAAATGAAATGATTAGTGTAATGAAATGGAGAGACAGGAAATTCGGATGATATGGATGAAGTTAAGAAATGCTGTTAAACTAAAGACCTAAGGAATGCACTCAACGTAACGGCAATGAGGCGGTTGAAAAATGGACCGTAAGCATTACGTAAACATTAAATAAATTATAGTTTAAAAAACTAACAAGAACACGCTTTAATGACAAAGCGAACAAAAGTACAAAACAATAACATTTTTAGGTATGAAGAGTCTGTTTATAGCATTATAAAGTCCACTGGTTCATTACCATTAAACAAAATAATGAAGTTGCAAAAAAAAAAAAAAAAAAAAAAAGAAAAAAGAAAAGTGGAGTGCTTTTTAAGATAACTTTACTCTTATAAATAGCTGCCAATGAACTATTCACAACATTTGATGTCAGGTACCCCACACTTTTTTTTACAATAACTGTATTATTTTGTTAGCATAAGTTAATTTTTATTTTAAACTTATTACAAGTTTTTAAACGCTAGACTTTATATCGGTATAAACAAACTTTTCATACCCAAAAGTTATTTTCTACCTTTTGGTTCGCTTTGTTATTAAAGCGTGTTTTTCTTTTAAGTTTTTAAAGCTATAGTTTATTTTTAAGTTTTTTGTCCCTAACTTTTCAGTACAAACTTTTTTAAAAAAATTTAATTTGAAATTCTCTTAAATTTTTTGAACTGCAAATTATTTCATTTTTTTCGCAATTTTTAAATCAATCTTTTTAGATCAGCATTAGATTACAGTTACCTTTTTAACTACTCTATCAGCTGTTGTGGATTTCCTGGCCCTGGGTAAACTTCCATCCGCAATCCTTCCGCCGAAATCTCGTGTCCCTCTCAGGTCCTTTCTCCGGGCATCTCCGCCTTTCAATATTTTCAAGTGATTTAATTCCTTTGACTAGCGTAACTTGTATCGATTTCTAAACTACCAGCTGTTGTGGGTGTCTTGGCCGTGAGTGAACTCCGGTCCGCGATCTCGTGTTCCTCTCAGGTCCACTCTCCGGGCGTCTACGTCATCCAATATGACGTGTATTTGTGTATTTATTTAGATGCATAAAGTCAATCAGACGACATAAGTTGGTGAAAATTACGTCCAAAAATTCCGTTACAATCCCTATGATCCTGGTTAGGAAATTAGGACGTAATGATATTATTGTATTGCCATCGGTCCTTGCAATTTCTCAAGGCAATCAGACGACTCTAAGTTGGTGAAAATTACGTCAAAAGATTCCGTTACATTGATAAATTTAGTTCAGACCTTTTAATTTATCCTGAAGGTCCTGCTCAGGACACCACGAAAAAGTCGTAATATTTTTCGTATTTTCATTGGTCCTTGACAGGTTTGCAAATTTTCAAGTCAATCAAACGACTCTAAGTTGGCGAAAGTTACATAGAAAAATTCCGTTACATTGATAAATTTAGCTAAGTCCTTTCAATTTATCCTGATGTTCCTGATTAAGACCTAAGGACAAAGGCATGACATTATTATATTGTCATCGGTCCTTGACATGTGTATAAATTTTCAAGTCAATCAGACAACTTCAAGTTGGTGAAAGTTACGTCGAAAAATTCCTTTACATACATACGCACATACGTACATACGGACATGCACACACATACATACGCGCGCGCGTGTGTGTGCGTGCGTGTGTGTGTGTGTGTGTGTGTGTGTGTGTGTGTATATATATACGTCTTACGTACCAACATACCTACATAGGTAAGTACATACGTACGGGCATGCATACATGTATGTATATTATAATGGAGTCATTTACAACGAATCAGTAGATTAACATAAAAATAAACTTATGTATGCCAACAAAGTTACTGTTGGTGTTTCTAAATACACAAGCCGTGTGAGGGCAATGTTTGAGAGGTAGAGCCGGAACTGAAAATTTCAATGCCACAGCTGGGATCTGAACCACAGAGCCTCCGCACCCGCCTGGTAAGCGGAAGGTCTGTGGTTCAGATCCCAGCTGTGGCATTGCATTTTCAGTTCCGGTTTTACCTCTCATAAAAATAAGCATTGAATTAAACTTAAGTTTATAAAATTGTAAGCCTTTAAAGTTTACGTCTACGTCGAACATAAGAAACTACCAAATCGTTAATTAGCTTTATCTGCGGGACTAGGCACCGGGAATCAGTGGGAAATCTATAAAAATCGCAGAAAAACAAATTGTGACTGTAGGGGATATTGTTTTGTGAGTTTAACGTCGGTTAACCGGATATTTAGCTCTTGTTCATTTTGATACATGTGTATAGCCTCCTCTTTATTGGTGGCATCGATTAATAATAGACTAAAAAGCTAATGATTCATTGCAAATGATATTCAATCCTCAATTCACGTGATACGTGAATTGTGTCCATTGAAATACAAGTGAGGAATACAAGTGCAACTATATTTCATATTTTTAATAAGTTTCATTGGTTTTAGATTTTAAAGAAAGGTGAATTGCTTTTTATAAGATAAACATAAATGCTGCATTATTGTTGCTGCTTTGATTGGAATGAGAATTTTGTGAAAGAAGGAATAACCCTTGTAGGTGGCATGCGCTGAATGTTAATCCCAGATTGTAAAACACTAAACTTAAATTGAGAGTGAAAAGGAGGTATTCTTCAACAACTTAATATTGTTTAGAAGTCGTCTTCTCCAGTGCTTTTTAAGGAATGCTTACTAATCTTACATTTCCTTCACAGTTTTCCAAAGGACGAAACAAGGCGAACGTGATGGATTCGAAATGTGCAAAGGGAGAATTTTATTCCTTCAGGTTACTCTAAAGTATGCTTAAAGCATTTGAGGTTTCACTTACCTTAACAGTATATTTGTATTAAGTTCCAATTATGTAAGCTGATTTTTTTGGTAATGTTTCACGCCCACTTTTATTACATGCAGCACCGCAGGCGGTGACACCGGTGAAACATGGGATGAAGATAGAGCACCGGTGCAATGAGATGGTGGGGGAAACTGGAGAACCCAGAGGAAGCCCGACCCTGCGCCACTTTGTCCACCACTACATGCGGTCACCTGGGATCGAACTCGGTCCACTCTGGTGAGAGGCGAATGGTCTAACCACTCGGTCACGGTGCGGCCATGTAAATAGCAATCATTATAATGCTTTATAATAAATTCAATAAATTAGTTTAAGATTTCTCAATATATTTCCAATACCACTCGTTCTATCCACAAGTCATGGGGTTTCGATGTTGGATCATCTTAGAGCGTTCTGCGCATCCCAATTATAGTTCTCTAGTACATTACTGTATTGTTGGTGGTCGCTTCATAGGGCGCCATATTAGCTCAGCTGAGGATTGTCTGCTGCTTATGTTCGTATCTGTGGATGCGAATGGCAACGGATCACGTTAAGTTTATGTCCAAGTTTTTCGTTGTAATGCCAATGCATAATTTTCATTGTGAATGGCACCTGTTTTTGCTTAGCTCTTTTGTTACTTCATGCTATAGCTTCACGCCGATCGGTTCTAATTACCATATGACACAAAACTTAATGTAACGGGAAGCTAAAGTTTCATATTTCCATAATCATAAGTCACGCTACGTTCACCGTAATGCCAACATTAGTCGGAAAACAGTCAAATAACCCAGATCATTAGTCCTTGGTGAGATTCACGAAGCTCTGCCTCCTGACGGTCACAGGTATTTTTGCAATATAACACACTGTGATCGATAAGCCACAAGCCGCATTGTAAATTGCTTTGACATTCTCATCTTTATTACTGCAACAATGCATATATAAACCATGGTTAAATGTGTAAAAGTATTTGTAAATTTTTTCTATATTATAAGCGTTTATTTTATTGTCACGGTGTAATTTTTTGGAAGATATTGGCTTCAGTATTCACATATTTTTGCCATTTTGATAAATACTATAACCTCGTAAAGTATTGAATCCTCTTGTTGAAATTAAAATTCTCACATTGACCGGAATCTTTGGAACTTGATGTAATCGTGATATTCTAGGTGAAACAAATTTGGTATTTTTCTCCAAAAACAATAAAACATCAATGGACAAAATAAACAATTCAAAATTTAGAAACAAGAGAGACAAATTCTGAGTCTATGTCGTGTTTAGTACCTTGAGACCTGATTATTAAAGACCCTCCAGGTGGTAATAAAGTAAATTCTCGGAAATGAACACAGATATTCTTTCTTGTGAAGAACATTACAGTTAGAAACAGTTGAAGGCGGCGGTACCCTCAGCCCAACCCTCGTCTCTGTCTAATTTATTACTCCAATCCTAATTTTCTACACATTCGTGTATCTTAACACAAGATTGCGCCGTGTCATAACATCAACGAGGTATGAAGTCTTGTCTGGTTGTATTCTCATGCTTCTCAATTTGCTAAATTGGATAATGAAGTTGAGCAGCGAAGAGCTTGAGGGGAAAAACAAGAATGGAGAAGGAAAGAGAGGGATAATATATTTCAACAATGCTATACCGCCATCACAGATGATGACAATATGATTTCGGTAACGTCTGTGTGTGGGCTCGTGCATTAGCGTTAATGATACGAATGTGGCGTGCAGCCCAACAAATGCTAGGGTATAACAAAAGTAGATGGTAATTGTGGCATTCTTCAGACACTTGTTAAACCTTATTAAGGCAAAGCGTGGAGGTCTCGACGAATTGTTAAGTATCGATGTTTAATAATGTGGAAATTCATCACAGACGCATCTTCTCTAACGGCCTTGTTAATTCCACTTACTTCTCTGGAGATGCTTAATGCCAGAGTCATATCTCAAAATAATATTGAAAGAAAAGGATGTGGCTTTATTGTTGGTGAGAACGTAGCTCAAGTATTACAGTATTTTTATACCCATTGCATTTAGTGCCACAACTGAAGGTATTCCGACAGTAAACCAATCAAGAGAAAATTGTTTAATGTGTACAAAGAACAAACGTGAATACATCAGTTTGTAGCGATTTGCAATATGTTACATTTTATAGGCTGCACAATGTTTTAAAAATTGCACTGTATTTTCAATCTTCTTAGGTGTGGTGTTTTCAAAATGCACTTTGTATCCCTATTAAACGACTGAGATCATGTCACCAGACATATGCTGAATGTACATTGCTGTATTAGTATGTCAAGTTTTCTTTCTGGTTATCACGGTGAGTGGCATAATTCTAAATAAAAAGCAATGAACAGTTTTGTTTACATTTTTCGTTTCTTCTTAATGCTGAAGGAAATGTCTAACAATTATATGAAATATTAAACTTACACTGTCGCTTACATAAATATTTACGTTGTGCACAAGTAATACAAGTGCTCTCTGAATTTCATCACATTTCCTTCTTCTTCGGGCCCAAATGACTTCGTTGTCGACGAGCCCCTAAGCTCCACTTATCCACCCACCCTCCTTCTTTCTCAGATTTCTGTGCATAGATTAAACTAGCTGTAGGTTATGACTTCTTCCAGTAAGTCAGAAAAAAATCGATTTTGTTACTGATGCATGATTACACTATCGAGGAGAAAATGCACGAGAATCTGTGGTTCCGTTAGATCTTGGTTTAATGGAATAAATATTGAACACCTTTAAATTGACATTCAGCATGCTTCTTACTCCACTCCAATATGCAAAACTTAAAAAAAGAGTGCGTTCGTAAACATATCTGCTGAAATGGTACTGTCCCCCACAAGCAATAACAATTCATGAATATTGCTGTAAGACCGCTGCACATCGTTCTTTCTGTTACCTTACTGTTTATATGCTACAGAATCGCACACTTACTAACGCAAGTGTTTTGGAACATTATGAACTTCAGTTGCTGACTCTCCCACAAGAAAGCTTATAAAAGAGTGAAGAATCATTTTTATATGCGTTATTTGGAACACATTTTGTATCTTACCTGTTGGTCTCTGACCATTTCCTACGTAGATATTTTAGTTTTGTCGAAAAAAAGCTGGCAACACTGCAGATTGTGTGGATGTCACTTTTAACTAGGTCATTACATAGACAACCACCGCAGCGTGGTATCTCGTGAACGTAAAGAAATACCATGCTGTGTCATTCCATGTCTACTGTGCGAGTGTAGGCCAAACAGAATAGTTAGTTCCCAAAACTAACCTGCAGGTGACCGACCTGTTTACATCCAGAAAACGGTTCAAATACATACCAACCTCAACGCAACGTTGTGAGTTACTTCACGTCTGAAAAAGCTGATCGGAGTATTCCTTCGATTCTTTTTCCTGATTAATTATTTCAAAACCCGGCGTGATGTCTCATAATTACTACCCAAGCTATATCAGAAATAAGTTACTCTACGCATCTTACAAGTAACAAACTGTTATCTTCGTACATTCTTGTGGATTTACGCATCCAATTTGGAACTAACACCATTTATTTTTTCGAAATCGCTGATCAAAGAACAAAATTCCGTTAGACTTGTTTGTTTGTAATACTTCTATGAAGCACATATTATAAGGAATGTGATGGTTCTCTTCCACCCGGTACCAGAAAGCAGTTGGATGAAACAAGGTTGGAATTAGAGGAACTTAGTCAATGTGAGAGACGAAATACGATGGAAAGTTATGGAGTTCCTGAGTTTACAAATGACACCTACGAGGTAGTGAAGAAAGTAGGACAAGTGCTGGACATGGATATTAATGCAAGCATGATTGACGCCAAGACTTAGTAATACAGAGAAGAAGGGTAAAGAGAACATAAGAATACTTCATTCTTGGCCTTATATAATAGTGAATCTATAAGCATGAATCAATCACTTACTCCTTATCGGAAGAATATTTATGCACAGGCAAGGAAGTTTTAACAACAACGCAGTTGTGCTTATATTTGAGTTGATAATTCAAGGATGATCAACCTAAGGAAAAATGAAGGTGACAAAGTTGTTCATGTACTAAAACCGCTGCAAAATCTGTGAGCTAGAATAAATGGATCATTACAATGAATTTAATGTTTGTTGTCAAAATGTTAAGAGGTGTAATACCAAATTTTATACAAGTGCTCTTATTAGTTGTTATGATATTACATTGCTTACCAAAACCTGGTCGTCTCAAACAGTTACTATTGTGAACTATTTGGTAGCACTGATAATGTATATCGACAAGGAGGCGGTGGAGTGGTGATAGAAATACTATTCGGGACACTTAGCAATGCGAATGCAGTGGCAGCGCTGTTATCACCTAGTCAGAATACGTTGGGTTATGCCTTGATTGTATGGTAACCTAGGCGTAATTTTTTACAGTTTATTGTAACAGATTTGGAAAGATTTCTCAGAGAATTTTGTTATAAAACACACAATGAATTGATATCTAATACAACATTCCATTTATCAACTTTTAAATAAATTTAACGTACCAACCATGGAACAGTTGCTGCACAATTACATATATAAACTAATAAATGACCTCTTATTGAATGAATAAATTGTTGGTCAAATATATTCTAATGTGAGCAATATGAATTTCAAAAAACGAAAGCTAGGTATTCCAATTTAGAGCACTTCAAACGTCATTTGCATACAAACTCCCATGTTCTTAAGTTGCGCTTCCAAGAAAAATAGAACTGCATCACAGACCTTGTTATAATGAATTTAAGAAAAGTTAAATGTAGGAATGAATTCAAAGTGATTTTCTATCATATTATTTATGGCCATAATTTCTATGATTACGCAATGAAGTTGTCTTGTCTAAAAATTAACAGGTTAAGTGCTTGTGTTTAGTTTTAGCTTTTTATTCTGTTTTTAAATTATGTCATGCTATATTTACATTTGCATATGCAGTGTATACCTCGTATGTAACTGCAGTAATTGGAGCATTGCTCTGCTATAGCACAAGTAAATAAGTAAACAAACAAATAAATATCACAACCGAATGTTAAACCCGTTATATGTGCTCAATACAACAAGCCAAACTTTTAATGTACAATTGTTCATTTTGTTCAAGTCGCGAGCACGTGCAATAGGCACCGACATCCCTGTGTTACAAAATGGGATATATTGTTCTGTTTTCAATTACATCTTAATTAACTAACCCCGCGGCACAATAGCCCTTTCCAGGTCAAGGCCCACACCTCTGTCTACCACAAGCGTCACGAGTAGGGTGCAGCACTGGAAGTGGGACATGGTCAGCGCCCTGGTCCATCCCGGACCGTTATGTGATCTTAGCAACCCGGAATTAATTACACACTTATTCAGGATTGAAGGGAATTCATTACATTAATTTAATCCAGTGATAGATCTATTTGGAACACATTTTGTATCTTAAGTTTTTGTTTCTGATCATTTTCTACGGAGATATTTTAGTTTCATCGAAAACAAACTAGCAACACTGCAGATTGTGTGGGGGTCACTTTCACTAGGTCATTACATAACAACCACCGCAGCGTGGTGTCTCTTGAACGTAAACAAACACCATGTCGTGTCCTTCCGTATAGGCCAATCAGAATCGTTATCTCCCAAAACATTACACCACCCTGTAAGCGACCGACCTATTTACATCCAGAAGCCGCTTCAATTCCCTGACTAACCTCAACGCAATGTTGTCGAGTTACTTCACGTCTGAAAAAGCTGCGCGGAAGATTCTTTTAATTCTTTTAAGTGGTTAATTATTTCGTAACCCTGTGTGAAGTCCCATAATAACTACCGAAGCTATGTCAGAAATAAGTTACCCTGCGCATCTTACAAGTAATAAACTATTATCTTCCTACATTCTTGTGGAATTACGCATCCAATTTGGAGTAAAAACCATTTATTTTTTCGAAAGCGGCTGATCAAAGAACAAAATGCTATTAGACATTTTTGTTTGTAGTGCTTCTATGAATCGCATATTAGAAGGCATGTAATAAGTTCCCTTCCACTCGGTATATACAGGACGTTTAAAAAAAAAAAAAAAAAAAAAAAAAAAAAAAAAAAAAAAAACCCACCGACAACAATTAGTATGTTATGCGGGACGGCAAAATGATTGTTTTTCAAATAGGAACTCCAGTACGGAAATTCACGGTTTGGACGCAGTAGCATATCGAACTGTGAGCTGCCCGCCTCAGTAGCGTGATGGTTAGCGTGTCTGCCTCACGTTCAAGAGGTCGCGAGTTCGAATCTGGCTTAGGGTAAGTTATCCGGGTAAGGTTTTTTCCGAGGTTTTCCCTACCCTGAGAAAACGAATGTCGGGTAACTTAAAGCTCCATGGGCCTCGGGCTCATTTGAGCATCATTTCACCCGTTTCATTTCATTCATTCGTCCGATATGACACAATGTTGGAGGACGTAAATGGGGGGGGGGGGGGGGGGGGGAAGAAAAAAAATTAATTAATAAAAAAAAGTGTGAGCTGGATGTACGCTCACATTTCGTCAACTAACCAACATCGGGCCATCTGCGTTACAAACGGGCTTGGAACTGAGTGCCTCCTAAGTCATTCCAGAACCTATATCGTCGGTGGTAAGCCTCATGCACACGACCCAATACGTGCGATTGGCTGGAGATTTTCAATTGCTCCGTGGACTCGACCCATAAGGTCCTCCGCTGACGTTACAGGAGTGGCATACACCATACTCTTCATACAACTCCACAGAAAATAGTCGAGAGGTGTCAACTCTTCAAATCTGGCGATCGTGCTGGCCATGAAACTGTTACACATATACAAATCCATGCATTTGAATATACGGCGTTGAGGTGATTCCGCACATTTACATCAATGTGTGCTGGAGCTCAAGTCGGCCATTTCAGTAGCTGTGTACTGGTTCGTGTCGAACTGCTGTTAAAACGTTACTGTGCTTGAAACTACACAATTAGCGCAGTTGGATGCGACCAAGGACTCTATATTGGAATTTAGCACATGTACAGGAATGTTATTATGCTCAGGTCGCCCATCCCAATACACAGATGGCCAAAGGGTTGCGTATCTTCCGTATTAACATACCAAAACGAATGTTAACAAATTGTCACAACAGTTCGTTCTCAAGTTCCAAACTGGGTATTCGGGACAGGGGTTCCTATTTGGAAACCGATTAGTTTTCCATCCCGCATTTGGGACACCCAGTATATACGGGGTGGAAGGGAAGTCATTATATTAATTTGAACCAGTGGTAGATCTCGCTATTTGGAACACAGTTTGTGTCTTACATTTTTGTCTCTGACCACTTCCTACGGAGACATTTTACTTTTGTCGAAAACAAGCTGGCAACATTGCAGATTGTGTGGGTGTCACTTTCACTAGGTCATTACATAGACAACTACTACAGCGTGGTATCTCGTGAACGTATATAAATACTATGCCGTGTCCTTCCATGTCTGCTGTGCTAGTGTAGGCCAATCAGAATCGTTAGTTCCCAAAACTAACCTGCAAGCGACCGACCTGTTTACATTCAGACACCGGTTCAATTCCCTGACCAACTTCAACGCAATGTTGTTACTTCACGTCTGGAAAAGCTGCTCGGAGTATTCCTTAAACTCTTTTAAGTGATTAATTATTTCGAAACCCTGTGTGATGTCCCATAATTACTACAGAAGCTGCATCAGAAATAAGTTACTCTACACATCTTACAAGTAACAAACCATTATCTTCGCACATTCTTGTGAAATTACGCATCCAATTTGGAACAAAAACCATTAATTTTTTTTTTTTCGAAATCGGCTGATCAGGGAATAATATGCCATTGGACCTTTTTGTTTGTAATGCTTCTATGAATCGCATATTAGAAGGAATGTAATAAGTTTCCTTCCACCCGGTATATTCAAAGCTCGCCTGCGGACGAGCCTTATTCTATATATCTGATGTGTGCATTCACATGGCTTGTTCTACTCACTCGTGAACAAGCTATACTTAAAAATGCTTCTTCTTCTATCTACTTCATGTTAATCGGGATAAACGTTTGTAGAAGCGGTTTATTACATATTTCCTTATAGGTGCAACAGGAATAGGGGAGTACAGTAGGCTTAAGCGATGATCATATATTTAAAGAGCTAGTCCCTATGTGATGGCGTTGACATTCAATTCTCTTGAATGGTCAGGACACAAAAAACTAATAACGATTTACTATTTGAAAAAAGTATAAGTTTCTGAAAGTTCAACGCAACAACAAAGAATATTCCGTCAAAAAAAAAAAAAAAAAAAAAAAAAAAAAGGCCATGAATTGCATGCTTTAATGAGATTTAAATTTTCTGCGTATTAAGATTTTGTCTCTCTTGCGGTTTACCAGTTACGCAAAAGGCATCAAAATGAAGAGCGCTTGAAGGGCTACTCTCAGAAAATTCAACATATGCATTTAATTTCTCCTGCAATTAAATTAAACATACGCTATTTTAATTGAAATACTTAAGAGTCATTTTTGAGAGCATCAACATTTTCGAAACGTTTTCAATATAAAGGATAGTTTCGTGTGTGATGGATTTTCTTGAAAACCTTTGTGTCACATCCTTGGAATATGCTCATGTTCAATACCAAGTTTGGTATTTAACCGACTTTAAGTTTTGGGATTATGCTGTTCGCATACACACACGCACACACACACACATACACACATACACACACACTCACACACACACACAGTCACACACAGACATAGTCACACACACACACACGTACACAGTCACACACACATACACACACACACTTTTCTCTCACGCACTCACACACTAACACACTACACACATACGCGCGCGGACCTGTTTCTAAAAATGCTTCTATTTCTTTTAGATTCAGTGGGTCTCAAAAGCTATATTTCCGTGAAATCTCGATATTGAATTTTTGGGTGGAATACAATACTTCCTCTGCTTACTATACGTAGCAGAGGAAGTAAAAATGCATTTTCGTCTGAAGGTTTAGTTTAGTTTGGTAGTATTTAACGCTCTTACTTGCTGCATACGGCACCAATGGCGATGGGCACTTGATATATAAAATAAAGTGATAATCGGGGAACTAATTGGGAAGAAAACGTTCTAGGTCTAAATTTTCCATTCGGAATTTGATGCGCAAATCTCCTGTCCGTGCCTTAACGACCCATGGTCGGTTTCAAGTTCAGTCTCTCAAAATGCATATTTATGGTGAAGAGTTGATATAGAATTCTTAAATGGAGTACAATGCTTCTCTATACGGTTTAGGTAGGCTACAGAGAAGGCAATGCTCTGCTCTCTATAACTTCTTTCTTCACTGGACAAAACCAGTTAAATGTTCTCCTTGCAGAATGCTTTGCAATGACCGCTAGCTGTTTAACTAACTCCTGTCACGTGCAATGGAAATATTACAATATTGTTTGGAAGGAGGAAATGTTTTATAGTTATTTACGAGATACTAAAGCCGCCAGTTGTGCTATTATTTAGATGTACAAATGAAAACAGCCCCGAGATGTTCGTGGACTATTGTGGGTGTAGTATTCCTTTTGGATGGATTAAGTGAATGATGAATGGTGGTGCAAGAACAGTGAAAACAGAGATTCATCACCGACAAGGGGAGCAGGAGTATTTTAGCCTGCGAGGCGCGAAAGTAAGCTTTTGGCAGCATTCCTAATGATGATAACATAAAGAGCTCAACTTTCCAGAGCGTCTTTCATTCTTCCTGATCCGCTCACTCTTTTGCCAGCTTCGAGCCTGCTACCTTGCAATGCGGATATGAAGGGCGGGTAAGCATTGTATTTTCTGCATTCATTGGCTTTGTTCCTCAAGTGATTGTATGCAAATGCTCACGACGCCTGCCCTCTGGTCCCCTTTATGAGGATGGGTACATTTCGGTTCAGTGAACGACTGGCTCCTCCACTTTCTCTTAGTTTCTTATGGCTTTAGATAACTCATAGAGCTCCACGCTTGGAGTGGGGAAGCTGTGATGGTGTTATTGCTCACGAATACTGCAAGCCAGGAAGAACAACACAAATACATTTACAATAATTATATCTGTTTACACTGCAACGAGTTACAGAAATGACCTAGTTGTCGTAATTCATTATTTAATTTATGTATCTATATTGACTATAAAGGGATAGGCTAAGCTCTCGGTAAGTCACAATAGCTTATTTGTTAAATTACAATTAAGAAATTATATTTATTTTGTAACATAAAGCAGTCTCACAGTTCCGAAGACACATTAACACTAGCATTATCACCTTCCGTAGTCTTTTAAGTTCTTTCTTTTAATTTTTTTTTATCAAAGGCTTGTAGTTAATACTTATTGTCAGTCTCTGTTTCTACTACTGAAATAATTCTAATCATAATTATCGATAAGGATTTGATAAAGAAACCAAACAAATAGAATAACTTTAAATATTAATATCAGAATAATATGTGACATAACGTTAGAAGGTATAAAGTTCACCTGACAGGAGAATTAGTTTATGGTTGCCAGATGGTTCGTAGAATTCTCCGAATCACGCGAGTGATTAACGAAGTAAAAACAAGTTACCAGATGTGTTACTGTGATTAGACACGAGATTCTCGCGGATTTCTGAGAATTTTACAGATGGGGTGAAAATCAGGAAACTTTGAACATTGTAGAAATTATGTTGCAACATAGCATTAGTGGGCGGTTGAAAGAGTTAAGGAGGAAGAGAAAGAGTGTTAGTAGTAGCGACAGCTTTGGCCCAAACAGATCTCACTTCTTCTAGATTCGTCGCAGCATCTGAGCACGTTTGTCGCTTGGAACAGATTTCCAATGTTGCTGCATGAGGAACAGAACGGAGCTGTATTTACTGAAACTAACCACCACGATTTACCATATCGTCGAAAAGTATATTCATCTAAGTCTTCACATACGATACCAGTTATATTTAACTAGTGAGTTAATACACAGCTTTTCATCGGTCAGCAACGTCTCGTTTTTAATTACTTGAAGCACACATTAAAAGACTTAATAGCAAGAATTCACATCCACGCACACCCTGGGATAAGAATCTCAGTGCTCGAGCTCCAGTCAGAAAAAGGAACCAGCTGAGGACTTCGAGATATCATGAAGGTACAATCTTCACTGGCGTCCAAAACAACTCATTACATTATAAAATGGCGGCTTAGATAAGCTGCATCCAACAGTTGCATCATCGGAGCATTTTCTTGCTTCAAAATGGAACATCAACGAGCAGCTTCCAAGTAGGCGTATCAGCACATTCAAATCTACTTTCAAGCTCCTTGTTTGAATATCTGTTTAATTTTACTCGCAGAATTTAGAGCATATGGTGTTCATTGTACGAAAGTGAAGAGGTTTTATTTCCGTATTATAAACTTGGCATTATCCTCCTAAAATATCCAAGGTTTTAGGGTATTATTGTGGCCTCGGTTACTTTTATAGTATACACACAAAACAAAAGTAATCTTGAAACAGTGAAAGGCTTAACACGGAGCCAATATGCCAAGGCTTTTGTACAATTCCACGAGCTTGAAGAAAAACTGCTTTCGCTTCTATATTTAGGCCACTAAGTTAAGTTAAAATTTCTATAAGCTTTAAATTTCTGGAGAAGTGAGCATATTTGGAATTTAGGCAGATCTTACATCACAAGTACCCCAGAGCATAATATTTTGGTAATGTATGCGAGAACGATGTTTAATTCCTAGTTTCCCCTCAGTTGTATTATTCATTTATTTTCATTCTTTATTCTGTTTTTATTTGTGGGAGGCTTAATTACCTAATGCATATTTACATAACTTATAGCATTGTCCCTAATTACGCCTTTGTTGGTAAACTCCGTTATAGTAAGCCGATGATACCTCTGAGTTTGAAAATCACAGAGGGTTTGTAAAACTTAAAAGAAGTAATTCCAGTATCAACTTAGTAAAATTCCATTATTTCTTACAAATTCTGGTAAATATAAATATGAAGTGCACCTTTTTGATAGGTGTTCTGGTTTATTTCCTCGGCAGTGACTGGGTGGCGTTTCCATGGTTTAATTTTTAGAATTATTTACAAAACTTATTAATTTTTACTCTGAAACAAATATGTGCCGTATTTGTGCTAAATAAACAATATTTTCTCGCATTTCCTAATGCTCTCTTTGCAGTGGAGTGTTTAATGCAAAGCACGTTTGAGTATTGCATATTTAAACCCGTTATTTTATTTTCACACTGTTTGAACACTGGAATTACTGTGTACATGAATACAAGTTTTGAAACATATTACTATATAAGACATATACCGGAATTTCTGTATTTACTTGCTGACACCCTGATGTCATAACTAATATTTGATTGCGCAGCGAAATGAAGACTTGTATAAATGGGACTGAATTGGAAGGAAACCCAATCCATACATTGGAAGGATCATTTTATATCCTCGACTACGTAATACAAACCTTTTGGTTGCTGGCGTTATTACGTTAAATGCTGACATTCTTCTGTGTCTCTCTTCCCCTCTGTGTCTCCTTACGTCTTCGTCTCTCTTCCCCTCTCACCCCTCGCTTAACCTCCTTACTCCCTCTCTCCCTTTCTACTCATTCTTTTTTTTTCTCCATATCCCTTAACACTCCGTCGTCTCCATGTACAACTTACACGTCGTTTGATGCTTGGAAACAACAGTCATAAAATAATTTCCTTGGTGTTAATACAAATTAAAACAAACAGCTTAACAATTTGCTAACATGACCCTCTCCCATATGTTTGTACTGCGATTGGAACTATACAATATTTTGTTGACCGATTTACATTCTGGAATCATAGTAATGCAAAATTGTTACACTCGGAAATGACTCCTCAATGTTTATTTTTTATTTTAAACCCCTTAAGAAACCCATCCGCACTTTGGAGAAAGTAATTTCTATGCAATATAGCCTGTTTTATACGTAGTACTTAAGATATCTTATATACAAAGTAGCATTACAATCGATTAGGACATTCTTGTGTGAAACACACACACACACACACACACACACACACACACACACACACACACACACACTTTTTTTTTAATTAACGTCCTCCAACATTGTGTCATATCGGACGAAACACACACACACACACACACACACACACACACACACACACACACACACACACACACGTGAACTTTAAAAAATAATGCTTTTGCTTCAGGTTAGCCCATTATTTGCCTTAGTAACAATAATCACCAAAAGTCTAAACTCACCAGCATATTTTCAGTTCTTTTTATTACATATGTAGTTATAAGTACGTATTTCGGCCTATTTGTGTTTTAATTGTGATGACGTAGTAATGTGCATCACATTTGACGCCGTCTACAATCTCTTTCTCCGATGAATCTGCTGCCAGTTGCTCCAGTATTGAACTAGATCTTTTTCTTGGGGTATGCTTGGGTGGGTGTAGGGCTAAACAACACTAGTTATTTGACTGAAAAGTTTAATGGAGGCAAATAATCTATTTGAGACGTGTTGCCGACTGTTTGAGATTGAAAGATGAACCTATTTCTATATCTCATCCTCTGAAATTGTAGCTATTACCAGTATATCTGCTGACCTCTGAGATATCCAGACTTTATTGTCTAAAAACAATCGTCCTCAGGTTTGCTTCAAATTCAATGAAAATTTCCAAAAGCATTCATAAACAGCAGCTAAACAATCTATGATTCAATATTCATATTATCATTAACATGAATTCCAAAAACATTGTTTTGTATGATAAAAGATCAATAATTTTTAGGACTAAATTTTCTTTGTTATTAAAAAGATATGTACAACATAATCAGCATAATCTCTTCATACAATTATTACCCATGTTTTAGAGTACCAGTTCTGCCAATATAAACCAATTTTGAAAAGTCAGTAGACACGTGTCAAATTTTGAAAATGTGCCTATTAAATTCATAAAATAATTTATATATCATAAAGGAATTATCCAATTTTAATGAAGTTTGGTGTACATCCTATTCTCATATAAATGCAAACATAGTAAAAATTAAAAAAAAAGTTTAAGGAATGTGGAACTTTCAAATTTCACTCCAGCTTGAGGTTCGACGAACGGGGAGGCCATGCTACCGGACCTCCTTGACCAATCTATCATCCATTAAGTGTTTACTTTAGGTATTGTCGCACGGTGCGTACAAAATGGGATGGTGCCCCATCATGCATAGACCACATGCGTCATCTTTCCAAAAGCTTCACTTTTCCAAAAACACGGGTAACTCATCGCGCAGGAATCGATGATACACAGCACCTGTTAATCTGTTCGGTAAAACGTGTGGTCCTAGGGGTCTATCATTCACAATTCCTACCCACGCATTAGGACTAAAGCGATCCTGCTACTTAAACCCAACTTTTAATGGCCGATGAATTGGATTTCTGGCTATGGGGACATTTAAAGACATTGGTGAATGCTAAACCCATAAAAATGTGGATACGTTGCACATTTTTGTAAAATGTCTCATACCTCAACATGCATTTGTTTACGGACATATGTTTAGAGGAATATTTGTTCTAGTTTTGACCAATCCCAACTGCTGTTGCAATATCGGACACCTCTATTTTTTAAAGCATTCTGTATATAATCCGATCGCGGTCCTTAAGCGCCGTGGCTGCTGGTTATCTATCACAGTAAGCACGTCTGTAAGATTGTCAAACAGAAGGAAAAGGACACGAGTTTTAGAAATACACGCTCTTATGTTAACTTAAGTCCCACCTATGAACCACAGCCCACCAACGTTCCTACTTACTGGACTAATCCTAAACCTATCTTACTCGCATCTAAACCGTTACTGTTGATTTGCTAACTTTCTAAGAAGCCTGTTTCTATTCTAATTTTCAGAATTTTTCTTTGCCAGGATCATATCAGCGTCGCCGGTGTGCCGGAATTTCGTCCCGCAGGAGTTCTTTTATATGTCAGTAAATGTACTGACATGGAGCTGTCATTTTTAAGCACACTTGAAAACCATCGGTCTGAGCCGGATTTGAACCAGCGACCTTGGGATCAATAGGCAGACGTCTAACCAACTGAGCCACTCGGACCGACATCAGATAAAGAAGTAGTTTATCTGTCCCCTATCATTTCCTTATAACATGACTAATCTTAATCGTTAATAATTCTGGTATCAGATGCTATGTGTTTGTGTGTACTTGCTGGAAGCTAATATATTCTTTAACATTCTATATCATATTATAGTATAACAAACCCATAGCTAACTTATTGTAAGAATTAAAACTGATTATTGAGATAAGTATTCTTGCGTTCTGCTCACTTCAGTAGTTGTGCGCCCTACAGCCCCACTATTAATAGATATCCTTTAGAATTTTAACATGTATTTAAGAATCAAGAGAGTTGAAGTCTTCCAGGGCCACAAATTTGTTTGGTTTCAAGCAACCTCTTGGATTCCAAAATGTTTTTTCACTTTATTTACTAGTTCTGGTGTGATCTAATCTACTTATGATACTAGCACAAGTATAATAGTGACGTGACACTATTAGTGTCTTTAGTTCTTGGGCTGACCTACTTATGCACAGTCACCTTATTATGTAATGTTTTGACTTTCGGACAAACGAAGAATCTATAACGTTATTCTAAAGATAAGAACTCTCCATTTGAGGGATTCACAAATTAAGTACATGAACTGAAGTTTTTAACTCTCTGACTGATATAAATTAATATTAAACTGACATATTCTTCCAATAAAAACGCTCATTGACGAAAGTGAACTAATCTGACCAGGTGCAGGACAGAATCATTGTAATTATTAGGTTTTAAGCTTCCAGCGCTTGAATGCCGCCTACCAAAGATCTCCGAGGAAACCAAATTACTTTCTTGTGAGGCAGCAGGTGTATGGAACAGGATGATAGCGGCCGTAATGACACATTATATGGAAAACAGTTGGGAGTGATTGGTCGCGCAGTGACTGGGTAGCCAGGGCAGGCGCGGTATCTTCTAATGAGAATCTGAGGGAGCATGCTGGTTAATGGTTCTCGAAATGAGCATTTTGGACATGAGCTCTGGACCCCTGGACCGCTGAGACAAGGATCTGCTACGCTCTGAATTGACAGGAAGCTCGCAGTCAACTATCTGTTTCTCGCCCATGTTTGTGTACATCTAGCATCAGACTCAGTCTCGTTATAAGTAGGCCATTACTTTTCGTTTTGTTCTTTTAAGGAGAATGCTCAGTGGCAGTGCAACATCTCAGCAGTGATTCGAAACAAATAGATATTTTCTGTGGAATTACACATTCATGCTTTGCTTTGGGTGTGCAAGTTAATGAGACTTTTATTAACATGATCATCTATACATACAATACATCTGACCGAAATTTCTCTAGTTCTTTTTCTGGATGGAAATCTTATGTTAACCCTTTCACTAGTATAGACACACATAGCTGTCTTTCATCCACTTTTTTCAGCTAAAGAGAAGAATTATTTGAACAGGTAGAAGGGGCAGCCATGGGCTGTCCCCTTTCCCTCGTTGTGGCAAATCTCTTCATGGAAGAATTTTTATCGTTGGCTATTGAAATATGTTCCACGAAACCTGTAATGTGGTTGAGGTATGTAGATGATACCATAGTCATCTGGCCTCATAGAGAAAACACCATCCCAGGATTTTTAGTCCACCTCAATAGTCTGCACAATATCACGTTTACTATGGAACTCCTGTGCGTGCAGACTTCGGGGATTCCGTGAATGAGTCACTCCAAGACACCTCACGGTTCTTATTTTGCTTTTTTGGTTAATATTCTGCAAAGTAAGTTACAATGATACTGTATTGGGTTTGTCTATGTTTCTTTATTTAATTTGGTATAATTTTGTTCTTCTTCAGATTTGCTGGTTTAAAAAAACATAATTAGAGACTATTTCAGTATAGTTGGTGCTGTATCCTGGAAAAAGCAGCATCTGGAATATTTCTTTGGTATTTTGGCATGGCTGAAGTTCACCTGAAAATTCACACCGATGAATGTGGAACTAATCCAACGAAACACTAATTGTTTAATCTGTTTCAATATTAAATAATATATATTTAGAGATACTTACTCATCAATTATGTGAAACATAAATCACCTAAACCTTCCTGTTTTAGCTGGGTATAAGCTTGTTTTCACCCTTCCGAACAGCAACACTCATCGACGGAACACTATCAGCTGGTACTGATATCTACTTCACGCACTAAGTTCCATGGAAAACACCTTTACAACTAATGTGCTCCACCGACTGTACAATAAATCTTACGAAATGGTCACACTATTAATATTCTAGATGACAGAATAAAAAGTAAAGTTCAACAACCTATGGCCGAAGTTATTTAAGGTGACCGAAATTAGTCTGTTTTACGGTATCTGAAAGTTATGAAGTAACATATAACTTTCGCCAGGTTTCGAAATCTCATCATAATCATCATGAACCAGAACCACATAGATACGGAAAGTATATATATAAATATATATATAATTTTTGTAAAGAACTATATCTAAAATATTCGAGGTTCACATCAATATTCAGAAAAAGAAAAAATTGGCCAAAACACTCGAGATATTGTTCTGATAAATAATTTTGAAATGTTAAGCTTTTAATGATTACATAAACAGCGTTTTGGAATATTTTTGTTGCAAGAAATGTAGGTAATTTAAAAAGTCAATTACTATCTATTAAATGGAGTATACACTTATTGACCAAAATGTAATGTGATAATAGATAACGCCATACATTGCACACATATAAATATTAACCTAAATACTGGGATTTCCAGACCAACAAAGCTCTGCACTTTAATGAATTCTTTGTGTGATTAAAGATATGGGAAAATAATTTGATAGAAGCTGCATAAAACATGCTCTAATAGGGATTGATATTGATATATTAAAAGAAAGTTTATAGTGCCAGCTTGTGTTGTGCAAGTCTAACCCATGATCCACTATGTACCTCTTCCTGATCTCCTATTTCGATTCATTTCCCCAGGGAAATGCTCGAGTGTTTTGATGTTACAGTCCTAACAGCAGCAAGTTCTTTGTCTCTTCAGAATTAAATTAAGAGATTCACTTGAAAATGGGCGAAGCTTTACAGAATTATTTTGATTTAAAGGGGCAACCAGACTATGTAATTTTCTCATCAGTAAGGTTTCCTTATCCAAAGTTAATAATATATTTTCCTTTTTGTCCTAGAATACTCTCCAGCAGGAATCGCCTTGTGTATCGCACTGTTGATTCTCCGTCAGTGCCAGCATAACAAATGCTTTGTTTCTTGTAGCTATCATTACATTCACGAGCAGATTCTGTAATCTTCTCGTCACCCACTACACATCTCAGGAGATGTTCTTCACTCAAATTTATTATTTCGTTAATTGTCGTACAGGATAACAATGTTCCGAGACGTGGTCTTGTCAGCATCCGGGTCCAGATCTCATTTTTCTTGCTTGCAAAGTAATGCCTGGGGATGGATCTTCCCATTATGTACATTCATTATGAAGATATCCAAAATTCTCCACGCTGTTGTAGAGTGCCTTACTAACTTTTAAGTGGCAGGAAAGCAGAACATTTTACTTGAGGAAATAGCTGTGTCTCTTGCTGAGAAATGCAACAGCTTTTTTCAAAAAATTATTGTTAGTATTTAATACTAATACGAACCTGTAAGGTTTGAAATATTCTGAGAGATATGCTGATTTTGGTTGCTTGATAATTGAAATAATAGTATTATTGTTTGCAGAAGGCCAATGATAGTAAATAAAAAACACCTGATCATTATTCATACTGGGACAAAAACGACAAAAGTCCAGTCCTGTTACTTTTCTATCGCTTTACTTTTCTTCTAAACTTTTGCACAAAACATAGTTCTCCTAGTGACGCTAACATATCGTTGGTGATATAACAACTCACAACTGTTTTTCTTTTCGTAGTCTTAACTCACTTCTTTCACGGTCTCTTCACTTCAAACACTAACTCCGAAGATACAATCACCTAACACTCATTAAAACTTCACTTAATGAAAACATTGTTTAACGACGCTGTCAATTGCAAGGATCACATCAGCGTCGCCTATGTGCGGCAATTTCGTCCGACAGTTCTTTTACACGCCAGTAAATGTACTGACATGGAACTGTCGTTTTTAAGCACACTTAAAAACCATCGGTCTGGGCCGTGTTTGAACCCGCAACCTTGGGATCAATAGGCCAGCGTCTAACCAAAACTTCATTTCTACGTGACGTATCTTTCACAGCTGTCTCGCACTCACTGACACACTGACCGCCTCAGAAACTCCTGCCTTCACGCGCTCCGCAAGCTTTTATACCGGCGGTGACGTAGCCAGATCTTTCTCAAACATCTACAAACAACCCGGTCTCGAATGATCTGGAAAACTCCTTTTTTGACGTGCCGCGCTCATTGTTGTCACCTGTTTGCTCGCGTGAGATAAATGGGGAAGCTTGACCTTAAGCGCTTTTGGTACGCGCCACACCTGGTATGTGGTGTGAAGTAGCTTTGCCCGACTGTCCTTTGTTGTGCGCCGCAGCCCACGTCACAATACGAAAAAATGAAGGTTTTTGAGCTACCAATTTAATAATGCAGTTATATAGCGCACCGTTACTGTTTTGTTTAATGGCGGTATTATCATAAACTCCAGGATCGTTTAGTGTAAATAGCAAACTCGTATGTTTTTCGCGCTATTTAAAATATCCAATTACAACGAGTAAATTTTATTTTTAATGGGATATAACTCAGCACCAACACAACTTTCTCGCAGGCATCTAAAATGCCCCGTCCACCATTTCAGCTTTATTTAAACGCACTGCATGTCCAAACATTTCCACTTGTGAGGTTTATTAAACATGACTGTTGTGCAATATATCCTTGTCATTTACGTTTGAGCTTTTACTTAATTACTAGCAACAAATATTTTAATAACTATTTTGTTACAGGTTCACGTGTTTCAAAATAGGTATATTATATAACTGTTATCCTTTAGAAAATCGATCTAGACCAATGTCGGCAAACTGAATGCTCTATTTGGTCAGGAAGATAGTCTCTTAGCTAGAGACCTGGAAGTGTATAGCAGGTGTGGAAAGGGGAAAGGTGATGATTCCGACGGAGTAGAGGGGCCAGGGGAACGTGATGTATTTTGTACCTACACTTGTAAGACACAAGTCGGTTCTTGCTTACGAATACTCGAAATGGTGTTACGTCACACGTAATGTAGTTGACTGGCTCTGAATGTAGGCGTCAATCTACTTCTAAAGCTCAAAGTTCGTTTTACAGAATGTTAGAGGTCATAGGAGGGTGGGGCTATAAGAACGAACTGTCTTATGTCTTCATTATAATATTTTTCAGACTGCTTAATCTCGGAGTACCTACATACAAGCAGCTATATTGTCCTTGTAGTTGAATAAATACCGATGAGCTATTTCAGATATATTTTCATTCTGGCATTCGAGATTTCATGTCGAAACAAAGCAAACCAGTTGCTACTCTTTGGCATTAATATCTAAACAATGATCAACATCGACTTTACGATCAGATGCTATATCACTCATATGCCATAGTTAAGGCAGCCTCAACTCAATGCACTGTGACGTCATACTCTTCAACCCGATGCCCGGACAGCTGGAAGCGGACAGAATGAAACATAAACATAGGTGGAAGGAAAGGCAGTGGCGGTTTTACGATTTTCAATATCAGAAGGCTTGCACTTTTAATCGACTGCATTGACTGTCCATACAAGGTGAAATAGAAGTACTATTTCAGGTTGCAGTCTACTGGGTGCTTAATGGAGCAAATGAACCTTCCATTTCGTAGTGAGTAAGTGTGTAATATTTAAAGGCCCGTCGAAAACCAGGTCATTAGGGCCTGTTCATTTCGTAGCTCTCCTGCCACTTAAGGGACACTGGGAGTGATATTTGAAAGTTCCACATTTCTTGATAGATTTTTCTGAAATTTTTACTGTGTTTGTATTTATATGAGAATAGGCGGTACACCAAATTTCATTAAAATTGGATAATTCGTTTAGGATATATACATTATTTTATGAATTTAATAGGCACATTTTCAAAATAGAGCTCGCGTCTATTGTCTTTTCAAAATTCATTTATATTGGCAGAACTAGTGCTCTAAAACATGGTTAACAATTGTATGAAGAGATATTTCAAATACGTTTGCTGATTATGCTGTACATATTTTTTTAATAACAAAAAAAATTTAATCTTAAAAATTATTGATTTTTTTCATACAAAAAAAAAATGTTTTTGGAATTCATGTTAATGATAACATCAATATTGAAGCATAGTTTTGTTTAGCTGCTATTTATGAATACTTTTGGAAGTTTTCATTGAATTTGAAGCAAAACTCAGGCGCGACCTTCTTTTGGAATGTGCAGAAATGTAGTTTTGAGAAAAAACAGGCTTTTATATAGGAGCATCCTGTGTACGTTAAGGGAAGAGCGCTATTTGAAAGGGGCGTAATGACCACATGGAGTTGGGGATATGAAAAATGTTAGCTGATCCAAATGCACAGGTGTTCCAGGAACATTTTAAGGTAAAAAAACAATTTTCGACTTTTTGACAATTTTGACCAAAATTTCACTCCCAGTGTCCCTTAAGAGTACCGATATAGCACACTGGTAATTTCATTCAGTATTTAGAATTCTACTCAATTGTGATTCAGACGTCGAGCTTTTTGTACCGTTTTCCCTCTAATTATCTTTAGAGTATTTGAAGTAATTGTCTTTGTCGTAAAAAGCAAAATACTACATTTTAAATTGTTTTCAGGCAATTGGCTTCTGTGACCAGGTTTACATGTTTCATTAATTAATAAAAAAGACTGTTCACAACGGCAAGTAGATCCAACATGGTTAATATGTGAAGAAAGGGACTCTTCACTTCCCAATCATATTTCAGGCCAATACACTCCATTTGAAAGTCATTTTCAGTAGTAGTGATTTCTATAAACTTCTCTTTCATCATTTCACGTCCTTTATAGCCATAGAACTTGCCGCTATGAGTAGTATAGTGCCGTTTTAAGCTATACTCTTTAAATCTTTTGAACAACCTTGCCTCACCCTAAACGTTTCGCTGCACTACCTATGTCTATAAACAGATACCGTTATTCCCAAAGAGAGAGATGTGTATATATTGGGATAGTGGGCGAATGATAGATGAAGTAGCAACACTTTAAGAAGTTGCCATTCCTATAATTTACAAGGCGACATAGTACAACAGTTTTACGCTTCCGCCACTGCTGGATCCGAAGAAGCAACCGTAATACGGTGCCGTGCTGGCTTGCAAGCACAGGACATGATGACCGTGCCCGCTGCGCGTTTTTCTTCGAGTTGAGGCTGCCTTTGATATAAACACGACATGGACTAATATTTTAAGAAAGCTGTGGATATAATTAAAGTTCAGATTGATTATAGACAAATTTTCACATGGTTGGATGAAGTAACAACCCAATAATTTTACAATTCCACATTTACATGTATATTTATGCAGTGAATGTACTCCGTCATTTGTTTCTAGTGCAGTAAATTGAAAAGAAACAAGATTATAAGATATGGCCTGTTGTTATATCCATAAATTGGGTTTAAAATAAATATTACTGTACAGTTTTTGTATTTTTAATTTATTTTAACGTAACATTTAAGCTTGGCTTTCAAGGCTGGACATTGTTTCATTTCAGAAGTTAATTACAATAATATTAAAATATTCCTCGGTATGATGATCGGTTTTTCAAGAGGTTGAAAGTCAGACATTATTTTTATTGCGCAAACTTTATAACGTTATGTATAGATATTACTCAAAGTTTGAGGTTAATGAGATAATCAGATTATTAAAAGAATTTTATCTTATATAGGAATTACCGATTGATTGCTTCTGAGCGTCCTGTTCAAATAATATTTAAATAAAGAAGTAAGTAAAATTTCGAGAGTCAATCATTTCACTTAAGATAATGCGATGTAATAGCAATCCATATATGTAAATAACAGTTCAGTTACCTCTTAATTTTGATTTCAACATTCTCTACTGCTTACCTATAGTAAGATATAGCATATAGAAAACAATATTGTTACAGAAAGGTGCGCGCGCGTTTGTGTGTGTATGTGTGTGTGTGTGTGTGTGTGTGTGTGTGTGTGTGTGTGTGTGTGTGTGTGTGTGTGTGTGTGTGTGTGTGTGTGTGTCCATCGTAGTGTTATCCAGTTAAGTATCTTTAAGGGATATGACACGAAGGTTAGAAAGAAAATTCTGCGACACTGAAGCCTCCTTTGTTGGGTACGATAAAATTGCCGATTTTATTTTCTCACAAATCACTGTACCGATTTTCATAAACAACCCATGTGCTTCAGACATTTACCTGACAAATAAAACGCGTTCCTTAAATTTTCTGGGAATGGCTACGAACTCCTGTTCATTCCTAAAGAATTTTCTATAATTTTGTATAACTGAAGGATAAAAGATGGACAAATAGCTAGTCCACAGAAAATGTACAACTCTTAAAAAAAAAAAAAAAAAAAAAAAGAAAAAAAAAAAGATATATATATATATATATATATATATATATATATATATATATATATATATATATATATATATTTCAAATACCTTTTTACTTTCCCCACCATTGTGTATATTAGGTAGATAAGGTATTACACTCCATCCAAAATTTGAGTACCAAGATTTTACCGATAGTACATGTTTTGCGGTCTTTTGAACATAAAAAAGCTACTTAAAGTTTTAGTGTGCGCGTGTGTCATGGCAAAATTCAATACTGAAAAGTCGGTTAAATACACAACTTGGTAATTTTTTAAAAAAACACCCGTACCCTAAACTATCCTTTACATGGAATATTTTTAAAAAAATTTCATTTTTTTTCAAAATGGCCTTAATGATTTTAATTAAAATATCATACATTTAAGATATTTTAATGAAAAATGAAATTTATATCTTGAATTTTCTGGGTATAATGTATGAAGTCCTCTTCATTTTGGATAATTTTTGCATGACTGGTAAATCGTAACATATAGGTAGACAAAATCTCACTACACAAACAATGTAGATCTAATAAGTAGCATAAAATATATGTCAATAGTAATGGTTTATGGGGATAACGATTTTTTAGTTATTCCTTGTTATTGGTTCGAATACTTATACGTTTCTCATATAGGAAATCCTTATTCGTTTTTTATGTCCTGGCCATGCAAACGGAATGAAATATCAAAGCCATAGTGACCAGGTCTTAAAAGATTTAAACTATCTTCTGTCGCCCCACTCGCTTATATAGGCCAGGCGAATTATCGGCAAATTCTCTGGAAAATACACCCTATGTTGAAATTTTCCATAAAGAAGCCGGCAGTCAAGTATCACTTAAGTCTACTCATATTCCTATTGTACCTATTAGGAAATATGTTATAAAACTAGTTCCACAAACGTTTATCTCGGTTAACATGAAGTACATAGAACATGCGTTTTTAAGAATAGTTTGTACAAGAGTAGAGTGCAGACATTAGTTCTTTTTCTGGCACCATTATTCCCAAGATGTCTGTTTTTATTGGCTTGAATTTTTCAATACATTTCTTGTTTTTCAGGTGGCGTTGGTACTTAGTGTTGCAAAGTCATAGAAGCACCATGAAATTTCAAGGCTTCCATGACTTTGGCATTTAGTTGTTTCTTATTAATGTTATTGTATTTTATTATTATTGTTATTATTATTATTATTATTATTATTATTATTATTATTATTATTATTATTATTATTATTATTATTATTATTATTATTATTATTATTATTATTACTACTACTACTACTACTACTACTACTACTACTACTACTACTACTACTACTACTACTACTACTACTACTACTACTACTACTACTACTACTACTACTACTACTACTACTATTCATTATTAAATTAATATTAATATTTTTGTTATTGCTATGGTTTTTATTATGCTATTATTATCATTACTATTACTATCATCAAAGTCTACTGTTACGGTGACTTCATTCATAGAATAGGTGTTCAAAATGATGCCTTGTTGATTGATACAATGTTCCAACCGTCCTCTTGTATCCATATGGTACAGGAACCTCATCAAGAAAATTCTAAGCTCACCTTGGAGTAATTCCTAATACCGTGGTCCTATAAGTCTGGGAGAAAGACACCGCCACAGCCGCCACCACCGCCACTACCGCCACCACCGCCGCCGCCACCGCCGCCACCACCACCACCATCACCACCACCACCACCACCACCACCGCCACCGCCACCACCACCGCCGCCAACGCCACCACCACCACCATCACCACCACCACCGCCACCGCCACCACCACCGCCGCCACCACCACCACCATAATAATACCTACACACCCACCCATTCTCTCACCTACTTACCTACCCACTTCACCCATCCCACCCATCCACCTATGCACCTACCTACCTTATTTATCCATCTACCTATATACCTTATCTATCCATGTATCCATCTGTCCATCTGTCGATCTCTCCATCTGTCCAAGTGTCCATCTGTCCCTCTGTCCATGTCTCTGCCTCTGTACGTCTATCTGTGTGTCTGTCCGTCCATCTCTCGGTGGGTCTGTCTGTCTATAAGGCACACAAAAAACCTAAAATGAAGGTTTATTCCACCTAAAAATCGTGGCCTACAATGTTTGTTGTCAGGCCTGCAGACAGCCATGGAGTTCAATGCACTTTGTCGACATCTGGTAGCATTTATGTGCTATACAATAAGTAGGTATAATTGATGCCGATATCGTTTGTTCAGAGAGCTGCAGATTACAGAGCTGAATGCTGAGGGCGGAGGAATGTTGAGTCACTATGGAAGTACTACTTGGGATGTTGACTTTTGTGCCCCTTGTTCTCACTCTCTCTACTCCTTACAAGATGGTGCATTTACATGGGCAATTAAATACCGTGAAAGAAAGTCATTGTGATACGTTGCTTGGTTTTGTGGGAGGCCTAGCAACTACCAGAATAAAATTAAGTGGTAGTGCTCATCAAGACTGTCAGTATTTGGAGGCCATGCTACTGAGGCGTTTCAACAAGTCCTGCTCATTAGTGTTGTCCAGACTTGATGTTAGTCAATGTGGCGTCCCCTTTGATGTCGTTTCCTATCTGGTTTTCCAGTGTATCCGCTGCCAGCTGCTCCAGTGAAGATCTTTCTCTCGGAATATGCGTTGTCGGATGTGAGGATAAACAACACCAGTAAAGTTCACGCTAGATTTAATGGAGACTAAAAATGAGTATCTGAAGTGAGTCGTCGGCTGTGGAAGTCGATTTAAATTGTTTCTGGATCTTCTCACTCGAATAACTACTGAACTATGTCTGCAACTTTTGACGTCTTCAGACTTTACGGTTTAAAGGTAACTGTTTTCGTAACAATAATGCGAAGTGTTTGTTGCCTTAGTCACAAAAATGTTAAGCTGAAGTTCCCACTAATTCTAAATAACTCAAGCGAGATCTTCAGGCATTAGGGGATGTGATAATCGATTACAGCGGGTACCTCTCTAAGACTGTAAAAACACGAAGAAAGGGACACAAATTTTACAAGTACACGTTTGTTATTAACTTAAGACCCACCTACGCAGTTACCCCTACCAACATACCTTCATGATGTTGCCAAATCTTAAAGCGCTAATCTGAAACATAATATGAATTTGCCCAATCCTAAGCATATCACTACCATTCCAATTTTCAAAATTGTATCTACAAGCATAACGTCTACAATAGCTGAACACACTGAATTCCAGAAACACCTTAAGCTAATGGTTTTCTGGTCGATTGAGTTCCATCGTAACCTTAGTTACACTAGCTTCACTAATTGCCTTTACCTGAATTGCCTTTCACTATAATCCCATTGCCTTAGGTACACTACTGTGCTTTTCAAATGGGAAGAGTTCTGATCTGCAGCCAATGAGATGCGTTTACATGCACAGTGTTGTAAGCCCATTAACTCCACTCTTATTATTACTTGGCGCGCGTCAAGCCCCACTTAAGGGGATAGCAATATGACAACACAGCAGGACTCCGATTGGTTACCGGCCTGGAGATGCTCAAGGACAAACTCCTTCACATTTGAAAAGCATAGTAGCCTCACTAATTGATCTTTCTTAACACGAAAGTTAGCTAACATCTTGAATCCTCGGACAAACTTCTACACTGCCTAGCTAATGGCTGTAACACAGACTTATTGCGTTATGCGTTGACTTTAACATAGGGAGTTATTTATTGGAATTATGTTTCCATCTCTCTATAATTTATTTATAAAATTATTACTCTTATATTCTTATAACAAAATTATACATTTTAATTTTATATCAAACGAAAATAAATGTTTTAGCGTAACAATTTACATAAATGCAAGCATTCGTGTAATGTCTATACAATATGAAGACCACTAAAATTTCCCCGGGTGATTCCGTTATCGAGATTTCTAGAATGAATGCTATACTGATAAGAAACATGACTTATTCAATAATTGGCCACATCAATGGCTAGTTTCACAAATGTATGTGATTGCCCCAAGTCTTCCAGAAACAACGAAATGTTCCTTAAGAGATGTTGTGTGTTTCACTAAACATAGTTACGACTAACCTTCCCAAAGGCATCTCTTGGTCCCATTAAGAATTAGCCCATGAATATCCCAGTTCGGGCTAGGGGCTCCTGCGACGGCAGGGTGGCTTACGACTACAACCTCGTGTTGGTCCCATTAAATTACTTAAATATCTGCATGCCTAGAAACCAAAAAGGTACAAGGTTTCAATCCAGAAGTTCTGTGTATGGAACATACAGAACAAGAAGAACACAACGAGAAGATGAACAGGGGTCAAAACCTTCAATAAAAGCCGTTGTTCAAAAAGTGTGTACCGACGAAGAAAAACACCTAAACTGAACAGGAAAATAAATACAAATATGACTTAGGACTTGTGGAATCAGAATAAATTAGACAGTAGTATTTGAATAAGTGGTGTGTATATACCTACTGAGACGAACAGAAAAAGCGGCATAGGAGAAGGATATAGGATGCTAGATTTGCAATGAAGGGCCTGCCCTTTTACAGAAAACTACATTCGTGGATAATATTATTAGCTACAAGCATTTTGAGGCTTGTAAGTATATGGTCTCTCGGCTTAGTTTGTATAATATTGTCTACCATTGCATGAATCCAAGTTTAATAATATCATAGACTTAGGCTCACATTGCAAGTGTAGAAGACTCGTTAGACCATGAATCGCATGACATAGTAGAGGTAACTAACGCTGCCAGGTTGAGAACCCTGTGCTTCAGTGACCCTTGAGAGTCATTGTGCTGAGTGAGGCCAGAGCATTGAAGTGGGTGTATCTTTCTCTGTTCACAGCCACATTCATAAAACCAAACGTATGTGCCTTGTGTGGGCGTGTGGGTGGCACAAGTCCCTTCCCCTCCACCCC
Organism: Tenodera sinensis; assembly: GCA_030765045.1. Lineage (NCBI taxonomy): Eukaryota > Metazoa > Arthropoda > Insecta > Mantodea > Mantidae > Tenodera > Tenodera sinensis. The sequence goes on along the minus strand of CM060964.1, from coordinate 98,538,446 downwards.
TGCCCGAAGATAGTTGATCGTCAACGGAACGGCATGACGAATGACGCGAAGAAGAGCCATTGAGAGGAATGCCGCTCAAGATCAGGACCAACACTTCTGAGCTGGATTGTTCTCCTTCAGTTGGACATGGCGTATGCAGGCTTGATGTTTAGTATACTGGCCAAATACCGATAGCTACTCACAGAAGGAAAAATAAGATACAATATGCACAAATTGGAAAGGGTCGGTGATGGCGCTAGCGGTACACTGTTCGAGATAGTGAGCCATTGTTGACTTTGCAGAGGTGATCGCGAATTCTGCAAAGTATTCCTCGGTTAGGACATCTAACGTTGATATAATACCCAGCTTTTCTTCAAAATTGAAATTGATGTCTATGTAACAAATCCTGCTCATCAATGTCGCTAAGAACTTCATAATTAAAATATTGTGTGTCCTCCTAGGTCAGTTGCTAGAGTATCTGCCTGATGTGCGAGGGGTACCGACTTCGATTCCCGTCTAGGTGGTGGGAATTTTTCCCTAGTGAAGATTATTCCTTATCCTCTCCAGTGTTTGGAAGTTTGGTTAGAGGGTGAATGTGTGTATGACGTAATGTATAAAATCCAAAGAAAGAAGAAGAAAAGAAGTCACTATACGAGCTAACACTTGTATCTATAGGACATACATTCCAAAGGTGAAGGTTGCCGACATGACCATTGTAGTTAAGGACGGGGTAAATAGAACAATAAAATGAAAAGCTAAATACTCAGTTTTTATTTAGGGTAGCGAAGGATTTGAATACCAAACATTATGTGTTAATCTTGTGGCCCCAAGTACTTAGAACATCAACTTTGAATCATGTCATCGGGCCGACGGACCCTTAAACTCCACTCACTCACCCACCCACTCACTCACTCACTCACTCACTCACTCACTCACTCACTCACTCACTCACTCACTCACTCACTCACTCACTCACTCACTCACTCACTCACTCACTCACTCACTCACTCACTCACTCACTCGCTCACCCACCCACTCACTCACTCACTCACTCACTCACTCGCTCACCCACCCACTCACTCACTCACTCACTCACTCACTCACTCACCCACTCACAGACTGACTGACTACACTCACTCACTGACTGAATCACTCACTCACTAACTCACTAACTAACTCACTCTTTCACTCACTCACTCACTCACTCACTCACTCACTCACTCACTCACAGACTGACTGACTCACTCAGTCACTGACTGACTGAATCACTCACTCATTCACTCACTCAGCCATTCACTCACTCACAGACTGACTGACTGACTCATTCACTGACTGACTGAATCACCCACTCACTAACTCACTAACTCACTTACTCACTCACTCACTCACTCACTCACTCACTCACTCACTCACTCACTCACTCACCTTCCCACCCACTCACTCACTCACAGACTGACTCACTCACTGACTGACTGAATCACTCACTCACTCACTCAGTCACTCACTCAGTCACTCACTCACTCACTCACTCGCTCACTCACTCACTCACTCGCTCACTCACTCACTCACTCACTCACTCACCTTCCCACCCACTCACTCACTCACAGACTGACTCACTCACTGACTGACTGAATCACTCACTCACTCACTCAGTCACTCACTCACTCACTCACTCAGTCACTCACTCACTCACTCACTCACTCACTCACTCACTCACTCATGGAGTATAAACCTTAGGCGAGCACGTGTCTACGGAATTTGATTTACCAAAAGCTTTAATTTGGTGTTCTCACCATTTTTATTTTAACGTGTAATATCTTTCATCCCAGGAATTCTGATTATGGAATAATTGCAATATAGACACGTTCCATGGAGCTAACGCACTGCAAGTAACTTTACAACAGCAAATTAGGACATTTTTAAATTCGAGGATGTTTTGGTAAAACGCATTTATGGTGGATCACGTTGGATGACAAAGAGGATCAGGTGTCTCCATACCATTTTAAGCCAATCCTAACTTATTCGGGTGCAGAGTAGATGCTACTAGTTGAAAATTATTTAATTTTACTGGAAATAACATATGTATCCAAAAGTTTTCCGAATATTGAATTTGTAAATAGAATTGCATGTGGTTACATAAATAGTATTCCAGATTTTTATTCATTTATTAGAAGAGTTAACTCATGCCTACTGAAGAGACCTGGCAGTAATTATGACTAATGAAACACTATTATGTGAGATGGTACTGAAGCGTTCTCGTAAGGCGCAATCACCGAAGTTCTAGAATAATGCAGCTTCGATTATTTGCACAGTATATCAGATGTATGATTACTAATTTTTGATATGACTTTTAAAACGGCAAGGCTGTGTACGAGTACATTAAAACGATTATTATATTCCTTAGAATTGATAATGAGTGTAATTTACATTCACTATTTTCTAGAGTCTTTTGGGACACTGGGGACGAGAGGACGTTTGTGAAGCTACCAGTCCTTGTCTAACTGGAAACATTCTATTCCTTAACTGGAAACTGAAGCACTGTTAGACACATTTCCTTCTATAGTTTCACTATTTGCATTTTAGCGCTTTGCTTGTTAGCTATGCCTGAAGGATGAGGAACGTGTCTCAAAGTTTAGCTCTTCATGTACCAGACAGGTTTATTGCAGGTTTCTGCAGCCCCCGAAGGCTAATTCAATAAAAAACCTAACTACTTTTTTCTGCTTTAGTAATAAAGGTCTATGGTATACGCTAACATTTCAGTTTTTTTAGGATACATACTGTTTAAGAAACAGTGTGCCGAGAAGAAATGGATTGTCACAAAGTATTCAAATGAAGTATGTGATAGGTCCATCTCAGTCTGTAATATTTAATTCTATTATGTGTATGTTTCTATCACTTACAAGAAGCAACACTTGGTCAGGTAACTTCCAGTGAATGTGTTTCACACAAATTCATTATGCTTTCCATAACACTTTTTCATTCAGACGTTTGTGAACAACCAAACTAGATGGCTATGTATAAGCTGTGTGTTGGTACTAGAAGCATCTTCAAAAAGGGCTAGAGAAAACCACAATGGGAAAGAATAAGCGCTGGAATGAGAAAGAGAAAGTAATCGAATAATGTATGTTTGATTAAAAATAGACAATAAGTGCGATTAATGTGCTGCAGATATGATTAACTTTATTTGCAATAGCTTCATCGCGGCTTTACCGCGAAATTTGTAGTTCTAGTGGCATAGTAGAAAATAAAATGTTATATAGAAAATAAAGGTTTTATGGAGATATTAATAGAATTGAAGATTAGTGGCCAATTCCAATTATGCTTTCCCCAGCCAAAATATTTGGAAAAAGTTTGCGTGATCGTATTCACACCCATGTTAAAAGGTATATAACTCCTAAGCAAGAAGGAGTTTCATCTAAAAGGTCAGCTTTAAAATATATGGTGCATTTTCCTCAATTTTTCGATAATTCATTAAACTGTCAGTTGCGTGTGGATACGACATTTTACAGAATTTTTAAGGCATTTGATAGCATTAACCATTATCTTCAGTTAACAAAACAAGCTAAATATGGGTCCTCAATTTCAATAACTAGTTTAATTACATCATATCAGTAGGCAATAAGTTATGTATGATAGTTTCCAATCTTACATTTGATGTAAACTCAGGATTTCTTCAAGGTTCAAACCTGGGATCTGTTTTATTTCTTTTATTTATCCCTTACTTGGTAACATGTGAAGAAAGGGCGGTAACAGCAACATCCGTCTGGGAGGCTAAGATGACAAAAATCTTCCATTTTATGTCCACTTTACACAATTCAAAGTTCAACCCTCAACCAAAGCATAGCCGAAATATAACATCAAATTAACATCGCACATGTGCCCACTAGAAGCTTTATATCCGCCCGAGAGACAGATGTTACCATCTAAGGATTATAAATGACTTAGCTCTATGTATAAATTAGTCAGAATTTCCTTTATTTGCTGGCGATTTAAAATTGTACGTCAGAATTGAGAACCATGTGGGGGAGCTTGCACTTCAGGATGATATGAATAACATATTTTAATGGAATATTTTAAATTATCTTCTTTTTAATGTTGATCAAGGTTGGATGAAAAAGTGAAATTCAGGACTGGAATGGTTCTCAAAATAATTGGATTGTTGTTAGTTTAACTTGTTGGGAAGCACATAATGAAATACTGACAAAATAAATACGATTGAGCATTTCTCACCTCTTGCCACCTGACATGCAACTAAATATTAGGGTGCCATACAGAAGTCAAGAGCTCTGATTTTGGGGACCACAGCTCTTTTTTTCCCAATATCTATGTTTGTCTAGAAACGTTGATGGTATCAAAAGCTGTATTTTCTATTATACATAGCCACCTTCAAATAACTTTCGGTAATTTACACGTCATATTAAGAACCTTCGCTCGTTTTACCAGTTATTAAAGTTGTAGAGTGATAACATAATTAAAATCAGTTATTTTGCACACAGTGAAACAAGCGTATTTGTTTTAATGTGGTCTGAGAAGTTTCCAATATTGAAACAAAATTATTTAATTTATTGACAGATTCTCTAAGGAAATCAGCCTTCATGTTCACTGTTTCGTTATAACTTACCTGAAAGTTTCATTTACTCTTTGTGAAAATGTGCATACCTTGAATGTATACCAATTAATTGCTTACATAGAATACACTTTAGTAATAGTGACAATTACTTGCTTACATAGAATACACTTTAGTAATAGTGATATTAATAATAATGATAATAAAGATAATAGTAATGATATCAATGATGATACATAATTTTTGTTTGGGTATATGCAAGTTGCCTAATGCTCCAGTATTTCCTTGATAATAGAAGGGACAACTTTGGGAAGAGGGAGGCAAGGTTTGCTTTACCCTTAATGGCAGTTGAATGAACCCGGTCCCTCTGTGTTATTGGTATATTTGAAGGTAGAGAACGCCAATGAGCATCCGCTAACGCTATTGCATCACTATTATTCGGTTTGGAGTTAACTGGTTCCTAAGGTAGCATTTGCGTAAAATAGTCATTGAAAAGCAAACAGTATGGGTAATATTTGCACAACATTATTACTACGAACAGCAACAAGACCGAGGTTAAAGGACATGAATATTAATCAGCAATTAACTTGAGAAGGATGAGTAGGCGAGCTCCTCATTGCTGCACCTGTATTCCTTAGCAAGCACGAGTTGTTGGCAGATCTAGCAATATCAATAGAAATGTAGGGCCCTAAAACTCCACTTATGGTTGGGCTGGGCTCTCAGAGATGCAATTTCTCTGTTCCTCGTCCCTTTGTGTGGCATGCCGCCCACCATGAGTATACTTGTTCAATGCAGCTTTGTTAGCAAGAAAGTAACGTCTATCAGACTAACACAAAGTATTTCAGGTCAAAACAACTTCATTCTACTTGGGCCTATTAAAAGGGAGAATGAAAGGGCTAACGTGCACCACAAACCTAAGGATATATTGAGAGGATAAATCATGGCTCTTCTCAACGTGAAGGCTGCGAATATTAATTGGAAAAATACACTCTGGGCTTAATATCTGTGAATGTTAGAACTATTACTAACGAGATAAATGGAAAAGTATGAAATAGTGCAGAAATGAAGAAATTTGCTGTGACAAGTGAAAGAAAGAGTAGGAGTGCTTAGTTAAGTTCTATTAGACTGAGCGTTAAGTCTGATTTTGAAAAGTAAAATTAATGATTTCTACAGGTTCTAAAAATATAACAATTCGTGTATATTTAAAATAACTGATAAACAGGGTTCATTTTAAATGACGCAACTGATTGCCACAGGGCTTGGCTCACAGGAGGTATTAGGCTTGAATGGATCTCTCTGTGGTAGCGCACCTTCAGTTTTTGCAGTTCAATCTAACGTTGTTCGACGTAGTGTATATTGGAAATAAGGTTAGTGAAGCGGAGGGTTGATTGAGTTTACTGTGTGTTTATTAAGCTGTACACTACAGAACGGTTAGGGTTTGCTCACACAGCCACATGTAGACTGTGAGCTTCACTTTCACAGACATTTCTTGGCGTCACCACCAATGAAGGAAAAACTAAAACTAGAATTGGGAGATTGTTAGAGAAATTTACAAAAGATTAGACCCGCATCATACAAAAATAACAGTCAAATTATACAAATTAGATAAGGAGTATCGTGCAATTACTCCAAGAAAATCGCTGCCTCACATTACATGTTTTTTTATGACAACAATTGACTGGCCTGCTCGATCTCCAGATCCAAATCTATATGATTAGATGCAGGAAATGCTTAAAGATTAAGTTTGTATAACAAATCCCCAGGATGAAGAGATTCGACGAGTGTTAAATAATGAGTTCAAAGGTGCCATGCTTGTTTAGACGTGGAGAAGCATCATTTCGAAAACTCTAATTATGGGAGTTAAGCATAACACATTGTAATTATTTCATTAGCATTATGCAGGGAAGAACCGATGGTTCGGTCCACAGTTACTCCACGAACGAGTAACAAATGTCAATCAAACATTACGTGTCCTCATGCTTGCACTTTACTATCTGTAATTCGTAATGTTAGACAGTAGCACCATATACAGGCCTGAGTTTATTTCCTGGAAAATAAAGATCCTGTAACTAAAGTGAGATATTTTAGGTCGTTTATACTGTTATTCTCTATTATCACTGACTAAATACGCCAGTTTAACTGTCTCTCATCTCACGTCTTCGCTGAGAGGCAGAATACGCCACTGGCCTCTCTATGGCTAGAATTGCCCCCTGGTGTTCTGCAACTGTTTCAACGCACGGAGGGATATTTACTTACGGCGATGGGGGGTGAAGTGGGTCATGTGGTATGTATACATAATGTGGTGAAGGATTAATTCCTTTGTGTTCCTACGTTAGATGTCGTCATCATTAGGAACTACGAGCTGTGAGAAGTGACAATTGCCAAAATTAGGAGGTAAAATACGTCACCTTGTCAGATGAACATATCGCTACATGTGCCAGCACAGTGATGTATATGGAGTGTTCTGATTCATAATATTTTGGAAAATTAAGCGAGAGAGAGAGATAGAGATAGAGTAAAATGGTGAAGAGTGCTGCAAAAGACAGAATTAGTGTTCTAATAAACGGCTCGAAAAAGTTTACTATCCTGTCACCTAATGACGATTATGTCTTTTTTTGCGAACACCAAATTTTAAAGTCTGTAATTAGGTTGAAAGGAATCAGCTTGAATTTCTGAAAGCAACGTACAAATGTATTTGTTTTAACACCGTGCTTTATTCCGTTTCACTGGTATTGTTTATTACGTTATTTTGGTTTGTGTATGCCAAACCATTCCAAAAGTTTGATCTAAGAGTACAGTACATACCGTTATAAATATTTATGAGTGTAAATCATATATGTAACAGGCAATGTCTTTATTAAATTAATATTTTGAAATCAATTGTCCCTCAAATTTCAATATTTGGTCCAGATTTTTGCCGCTGTAGAGAGAGATTTTTTCTCAAGGAAAATGAAATAGTGGTGACGTGGACGAGTTGTTAGAAAGCTCAGCTCTCACCAAGGCGGCCAGGGTTTGATTCCAAGGAGCCTTGGGTGGGATTTGGACTGGATAACGTACTGTCTGTGCTGAGGGTTTCTCAGGTTTTCCCTACCACTCTTACCACACTGCTCCACAATAAACAGAGAAAGACAAAGAAGGAACGTGAAATAAACAAAGAAGGTACTGCAATTCATTTCTCAATTCCTAAACTGTTTTATATCAGAAAATGAGGAAAGCACAGAATAGCCTAATATTTAAATTAATTTCTTTAACGGATGCTGTTAATCACATTCCCTGGCAAGAATGCCTGATGTTTACGTCTAATGAGTTACGTTTTCTTGTATAATCGACATTTCCTGCTCTCTGCCTTCATATTTAATGGACACATTTCGTCTCTGTTACGCAAAAACTTAACCCTGCAGAACTAGAGATAATGAAGCTCGATTTGAGAGGCAGGCTAACTAAGACGTTGAACGTATTTGTTTTGACCGAATCGAGCAAGATAGCTCCACGATAACGTGCAATGCTCGCATTCGGGAGGTCCTGGGTTTGATTACCTTTGGTTGCCTACTCTGATCTTTCATTTTTCGTGATTTTCCTAAGTCGGAAGGTGAATGCTGGAATTATTTTCAACTACCACGATTTCCTTTCCAGCATTCTATTTTTATTCCGTTTCCTTCTCATCGTTCATTTGAGCTTCTAGGTTTCATGGCGTATAGCGGTGCCGGACAGATGGCGTGGATGCTTCCTTAAAGGAACGAGTTCTCCGCTAGGACACTCGAGGGCTGCTTGGTGGACGGTCGTTCCTCACCCTCTGCAGGCAGCTCTGTGTCGTCGAGCCTGGAACTCTTAGGGACTCCTGTCTGCCTGCGATCTGGAATCTTCTGTAATTCCTGCGCTTCATCCCTTCCTCCTGGAGGGTGTTAGCTACAATAGATCTATGTAGCCGAGGTTGCCGCGGTGTTCCTCTTCATTGTATAACCTGCAGTTATACTTTGATTGATGTCTGTATTTCCAGCTTATCACACAGTATCTAGCTCTGTGTTGAGTTTTGAAATTTGGTGTTGCTCCGTGGTCTAAGGGTACTTTTGGTTCCCGGGGTTGCGGGTTCAAACCTGGTGGAGGGTGATGGATTTCTTCCGGCGTAAAATTCCTCGGCATGACTTTCTTCTTCGGATGGGAACTAAAGCCGGTGATTCCATTTCGCACATTTATGACACGTAAAAGTGCCTCAAGGTTGATAAAGAGACTTCTGAGCAAAGGTAAGCGGTTTTTCCGCCGAATATGGAATGTAACGCTGAGAATCAAAGCAGTTAATTTGTCCATAAATAAAAAACTCAATTTTATTTCTGAAATTGGATAGTCGGCAACGGAATACTATAAAGGATGTGCTTAACTTGGTGATGCTGATATTTATGTCGATGATGTGTTAGCATTACTCTGACCACGTCAGCTTATCCTGATGCAATTTCACGGTGAACCCTCAGAGTCCATCTGCAAAAGATCCAGATATATTACCAGTGTTATATCAAATAATTCAGGGGTTCATATTCGGTCAAATAACAATGATGCTGGGCTTAGGTCTTCGTAGTGTGGGCAATGTCTAGAAACACTTTTAAATCAATTACGCACCTCCTTCAAGATGAAAGCTTATGACTCAAAGCTGCAAACGCATTGACAATTGAACGAAACGACTGTTCTCGAGAAACGCCTTGACGCAATTTATGGTAGTGTGTTGAATTTATAATGAGCGCCATTAGCCTCACTGCTCGATACATGGATCTGTGTGGAAGCCTGCAAAACCTAGGTAACAAGGCATTTGTCACAGACTAAGGTGAAGAAAAAGAAAACACCCTTGTTGGACACATTTGCGTCTATTGAACAAAGAATCGTAGTATAGCAGATCAGAGTTTAGAAACGTAACCATTCTTGCACACGGTTCTTCATGCCCAGAACTTAAAGGTCAATGCTATGTCTCAAGTTATATTCTCAAGTATTAGTTCCGTAGTACGCCGGGTTAGTTCAGTGGTTTCGATTCGCAGCTCTCATGCCGAAGGATCGTAGTTTGATACCCAACTCTGCCGTGACAAAGTTTGGCCTCTGCAAGCCTTCACCTCTGAATGGCTCATGTGAAGTATCCTATAAGCCCAACGTAGTTCGGAGTCAACGGTGAAAGCTGTAGGTCCTCTAATTCACTGTCGTCGTCCTCATCGGAGGTAATGGGCATTACCCGCTTGATGCCTCCATCTCAGAAGTGGGTCCAGTCATCACTAGGTGGAATGAGGTTTGGGGTACGTAAGAGATGACGACACATTAAATTTGTTGACACTTACTATTATTTTTGAACTTAAAAAAACAAACACAAAATTGCAGTTCCTTGCTTCTGGTGGACAAATATCGTTTCAAAGTTCTACTTTGCCACCTTTGAAAGTGTAGTGACCGTTTTCAAGTGCATGCCCGTAGTTTTTCCTTTGTTCGCAAAACCCTAAAAACTGATTTAGGAAATCGGTCCATCACATCAACATCTCTTGATCCCCTTCTGGCTTGCAAATCCATAAATAATGTATCATCTCCCTGCTTGCAGCCATGACACAAATACTGCATCCTTATTGGTACCGTTCATATTCTGACGTTCCTTACTTCTTTCCAAACGGGCCGTACGGCTAGGGCATGTTTTTTTTTTTTTTTTTTTTTTTTTTTTTTTTTTTTTTTTTTTTTTTTTTTTTTTTTTTTACTGCGACGTGTTTTACATAGACCAGATCTCCGAATAGCAACAACTAAAGCCCAAAGGGTCCTATGCTTTCAAAAACGAGTCTTTGTGTATTTTGATGACAGCTTCTTATATTATTTGAAAATAGGTGGAATAAGCAGTGTTTAATAGTAATTTTACTGAATGTAGAATTTATTTAGTGATATTATTTTGGTTTTTTACTACACTTTTCGCTTATCAGCAAGCTAAAATTGAAGGAAAACAAGCAATGGAATATACTGGTTTCACAATAAGGCTTTACGTATTAGAGCTTTCAATTATACTTTTGTTAAACCTGTAAGAATAACAGTTAATGGACATTTATCCTTATATTGATTAGAACTTGTTATTTTACGGTTATTAATCTGTGGCTTCAGAAAAGAAAAACGCATAGTTCTGTTCTGGCTACTCTGGTATACAATCCGAGACGCAGCTCGATGGACCAAAATTCTCAAAGGAACTCGGAACATCGCGAAAAATATGATTTTTATATGGATGCAACAACTCAGGTTGTAAAGGAATTAATGTAACATGGAAATGGGAAAAATACCTTCTATTTGTCTATGTAATGTGCACAACAAATTTGCATCGATTTGCGAAATGTAGAACAAAATGAACACTGTTGATTGACTTTTGTAAATTATGGATCTCTAGAACAAAATTATATGAGTCATTAGGCTGTATAACACGTTTATATTATATTTAAACGTCTTAATGGAAACTAAATTACCTTAGATCACATGCATCTCACAAAGGGTTAAAAAAAAAAAAAAAAAAAAAAAGACGCTTTAATATTCGTATCATAGCAAATTAATGTTTTATTGCATTGCAATTAACTAAGGTTTAAATTATTAGAGTTATAATTTATTCAACCTTATTGTTCAAGAGACCAAACTGGTTTTTTGTGCAATAATATTAATTTAAACATTAACAGTGTATCGGGCACTGTCATCCTTAGAATTAAGAATTGATTTGAAACTAAGTAATAGGGTTTTGTTACATACGATATAATACAAAATAATTTAAAATATCCATGTTTATATAAAGTGGCAGTAACCTTTGGTGTTAGGGGGAGAAATTCTAAACATACAAACATGTTACGTCAAATGATGTTCTTAAAGTGAAATGAAAATATGAAACATTTGATATTCTGAAACGGCAACACTACTTGAGAAAAATATATTTGACACAAATTGTACATTTCAATGAGCTCAACATCTGCCACGTGATAAGCTCTGTGTTTACCTTTATTCATTTCCCAGCTATACAGAATTATGGTAATTTAAATACGTGTGGAGAAAGTTTTACTAGCTGTTAACAGATAAATTGAGACACATATTTTATTCATCAGTCTCCTATGCAATACCTCTTTGGGTAAAGGAATTTCTTGAAAATCATGTTAGATCCGTGAAGCATTCTGGATTTAAATAATCCACGTGCTGGTGCGAAGAAATTTCTCCACAAGTTCTCGCTCTTCTTTATTTTAGTAAACTTTTAAAATTCGTATTTCCGATGAAATTTCTATATCGAATTTTTGAGTCCTCTGCTCACCATACGAAAATGATGAATAAAGTGAAAAGTTAAAAAGTTTTAGGAGAGTTACGAGAACACATTTGGCAATTGTTTCTCCTTATGTTGTAAATTGTATTTTTCTCAGACTTCGGACTTGGAAACAGAAGTTACTTGGGCATCTTTGTTTATACTTAAGGACATTTGGTGGTGGAATATTTATCAACGTTCCTTGTAGCTCCTGCAAGAGCAACAGCATGTTTCTGTCTGTTGGCGCCTGAGCATTTGGTCTGTCAGTTCATACCATAGCTTCGACGTTCTTGGACTTGGTCAGCATAATTAATCATCCCTAGATACCATTGCTTTTATGTAACAAAGTAAAACGTGTGTTATGTTTACTAGATTATAAGCCAAGATAAAGTTTAAAGCTGTACTGAATGGTTCCAGTAGTTGATTTGTTTTATTTCAGGTAGCTAATCATTTTCCCACATGAGGAGCAGAACGACCGGGATGGCACATAACAAATGAAGCAACATGAAGTAAGAAGTACTGGCATATAGACGCTTTCAACAGGAGTAATATCAAATCTATTATCGGCTAAGTTGCTCTGATTCTGAGTAGAATTCTTTATTAGGGTGACCAATTGAGAACATTGGATTCATACTTCGAAATTTCCATAAAATATTTAGTTCGATATTTAGGTATACTTTTCACATTTTAACCTTATAGAGATGAGTGCAGTCTTTATTTCTGTGTGCTCAAGCGAGCCTGGACTCCAAAGATCTGAGAGTTACTCAACATTTATTCTCCAATGTAAAGGAAAATCATAAAAAGTCTTCCAGAAAACTCAAAGTCACTCCCTCTCAATTACTAGGCAGCCAGGCTACCAATGGCACCTCTAAGGTAGGTTCATATTCAACGCTTAATCAAAAACTACCCTTAAAAACTAATTAGCCGCCATACGCTGCAATGAAGCCTGCTTAAAATGGGGAGTATTTGCTTTAATTTATAAAACAGCTATAGGCATTTTTTGTATTTTTTTTATCGAAATGTCCGTTAACATAGTTATCTCAAGGAAAGGTCCTTCACTGCAAGCCCAACCCCCACAAGTCTTCATCATGTTCTGTTTTTCTCTTTTGCGCATATAAAATATGTAATACTGTAAATTATATCCTATCATCCTATGCCCCGAATGCCTTTTCAAATAATAATTTACTTCACTATGTGTCTTTATATGCAGTTTTCTTCCTCACATGTGGGGGAGATAATATTTTATAACACTAGCCGGACAGAACTCCTCCTTTTGTTATTCATTACTTACCCCTGTCCTCTCATTTTCTCTTTAACTTCATTTTGCAATACACAAACGTGGGTAAATAGCAACCAGTTTGGGAAACTCTACAGGATGCACATTCCGCTTGGCAGTACTGGTCTGGTTGCTCCATCTGGAGTGCTGGGCACACTGCATTTCAAAAGCAAATCCGCTATGGTAAGAGCAAAGTACCATTTGAGTGGTCCAATTTCCTTATTACCCATAAGTATATGTTTCAATCAGATAAAATGCGAAACTGACTTCGAAGCTGTGTGCAGAAATGTGTGTACAGTAAGCCCATAAGTTCTATACTCCTTACACATTTCCGATGTTAACCGTACCACAATAAATGATAGTTTTAAAGCACATAACGAAATTCCGCAAAATTCACGAGTTATCTGCTTGTGCTAATTCAAGATATTACTATTCTTAACCAGATTATTGATGACGAAGAGGGTGAGTGGAAACTAGGCTTCGGAAGTGGTTGCTGTTTCCTTTCACTTTGACTGGAAAATGGTTAAGTGCGCACAGGGTTTCACTGCTACCTCCCCCTCCCCAAGCACTGCTTGCCGTTCACCCTAAGCGCTACCGGTCGGTATACTGGACTGGAATGTTAATTTAAGGGCCCGTCGACAACGAGGCCATTTGGTTGCACTGGTCGGTGCAACCGGTCGGTTGCACTAGGTGGCATGAAGTGAGGTAGACGGAATGCTTCCTCGGCGCTGCTTCCTGGCTTTGAAACACATGTCTATTGTGTTTGCGTTTAGTGGAGTAATGTTTTAAATGCGAATCCTGCTTATGATATAGTGTGTGGTTTTTTAGAAACACCTTTTTCACGGTGGAAAGACGAAGTTAAGAAGGAAGTTTTACATTGTGGGCGCCCTACTGAATATCTCTAAATATGTGGTACGAAAGAAGTGAAATATTTAGGAAAATGCTACAATCTTAGTTTCAAACAATCGTGGTTTGTGGAATTCTAATGGTTGTGCTCCTCCCCAACTCTGCTGAAATTGTTTTGTTGGCCATTCTTGCTTTTTAGCAAAAGCAACGTTTGGAATAGAGAAGGATTTGCTGCTTTGTTGAATATAACACGTTCATTACACGAACCCTTGGATTCGGCAGAGCATTTAACATGCCAGGTTAATTTAAAACCATTTGAAAGAAATCGAAATACAATTCCAGATGCACTAAAGGAGAATGCTAAACTGTATACCGTGCAGTTCAGTGAAAATGTGCGTTTGAACAGGCTTTTCCTGCAGTTAGTAATTGATGCAGTACCTACTCTATTTAAGCAAGCAAGAATTAGCACTCCGCGGTCACAATGAAACAACCGGCTCAATTAATCGTGGACGTTTTAAGGAACTACTGATGTAGCTGGTGTCTAGGAGTCCTATAGAAAAGCAGAACCAATATTCTAAGATAAAAAGTATGTCCAGTGGCGAATAAAAGGTATACAAAATGAACTATTAGATTCCATTTCGGACTACATCAATGCATTTGTAAGAAATGAATTGGAAACTGTTGATTTTTTTTCTGTCCAGGTAGATGATACGACAGATATTGCACAGGCGTCTCAGTGTTCTGTAATAGTGAGGTACGTTAATGCTGAAGGATCTGTTGTGGAGTATTTCTTAGGTTTCTACGATGTAAGTGCCGACAGAACATCCGAAACTCTGTTTATTTTATTGGACATCTTGGAACCATTTGGCTACAAGAATAAATTAGTAGGGCACTGTTATGATGGTGCAAGCGTGGTGTCCGGCCATTTCAATGGACTCCAGGAAAAATAAGGAAAAATCTCCCTTTGCAGTGTTTGTACACTGCTTTGCACGTCTAAACCTTATCTTGAAACAAAGTTGCAAGAACTACAACAGTGTCGTATATTTTTCTTCTTCGATTACTGGAATTCCTAGTTTTTTCCATCACTCAGCAAAGAAAACCTACGCAATTACTTCTGTACCGGGACCACGCATTCCAATTGTAACACTTGTCCGCTGGAGCTCCAACTCAAAATTGTTGCTTGTAATTGTGGATGACAGGGAAAAGTTGAAAGAGGTTTTCAAAGCCATAGTTAGCTCTGAACAGTCTGATGACAATTCAATTTTGCTTGCCAGAGGCTTTCTGAACGACATGAACAATTTTGAATTTGCTATTCTGGCAGTAGTGTTTCATGACATTTTATTTGGCAGACATATTGTTCGATGTTTTGCAGAAGAGGTCACTGGATGTAGTCTACTGCATATAAAAAATGCTAAGAAACAAGACGAATGAACAGTATATTTCAGTTTGGTTTGAAAAAGCGAGCAAAAGCAAACAAGAGTACAATTCCTTTTCTCAGCATGAGCAGTCTCCCAGGCAGGAGTCTGAGACGGTCGTCCAAGCTACAGGGAGACATCTTTACATAACAAAAACTCCACCGTCCCTCCGCAACGCACCAATAGTCGTTGCCTGGCCCTGCAACCCTGAAACAGATGAAGGAAAACTATGAGGAAAGGGAATGGACAGGAACCACTCTACTCACCTGAGGAAACTACGAAAAGGTCAAGTTCAAAATACCCGGCCTGACGGGATTCGAACACAGGACTTCATGAATGCCAGCCTCACACATTACCACGGAGCCATCTCGGTGGTACTCGCGCATAAAATGTGAACTATAGACACCAATAAATAAACACAGAGTCATCCTAGATTTCAAGTGAAACAAGAGATAAACAACCGATCGACACCCACGTATAATTACAAGGAAAGAATTTTTTTGCTGGCGCTCTATCTCTGTCAGTTAACCCCTGTCACCTCACAGGTGCGGCTTCCGGCTGCAACAGAGAACAAGAAGAAAGCAAAATGACGTCAGTTTGGTTGTGGAGCGCTTTGTTTGCGCCTGCCGTAACCGCGTGGCTGAGTTAGTTTACCACTGCTGCTATATCTCTTCATGGTCGTCGACACCCTGAGGCCTACCTGGCACAGCTTCAGAGTTGGTGACTGACCGTACTACCAGTTATTTCTTTTCCAAATTTCACTTCCGCAAAACACTGCAACGATTAATTATTTTGTTGTTTAACGACGCTGTCAATTGCCAGGATCACATCAGCGTCGCCGGTGTGCCGGAATTTCGTCTCGCAGGAGTTCTTTTACATGCCAGTAAATCTACTGACATGGAGCTGTCGTTTTTAAGCACACTTAAAAACCATCGGCCTGGGCCGGGTTTGAACCCGCGACTTTGGGATCAGTAGGCCAGCATCTAACCAACTGTGCCACCCAGACCGACTCACATTGTTTATGTTAATTTTACTTGATTTTGCTATGGAACATAGCGAAAACGTATTGTAATTTGATAGGACGGTTAAATTTTGATGTTCTTGGTTCTCTTTTCGCACACGTGTTTGACATGTTCCTGTGCAGACGTTTTTGATACGTTGTAGACCGTGGCAGTAATTCACATAGATTTACAATGTTACAAATTAGGTCGTAACTGTATAAAATATTACTATTTCACTAGCTCTTATTTGATTTGACACCATATAAACATTAAACAGGACGCAAATTGCCCTAAGACGATATGTTTTATTTTTATGCAGTCTTATAGATTAAAATATTCAGTTTCATTTCACATGAATTTTATCATTTAAACATTATATTTGCATTTTAAATATATTTACAAAAATGGTGCTCTATCTACCATTTTGTACTTCGAATTCTCTACCTTTCACCGAATAAAAAATGCTGACACTTATACCTACTCCTTACCGAGCGGAATGGCTAAGGTGGTAACGTCTGTGGCTTGCATTCGGGAGGTCGCGGGTTCGATCCAAGTAGCTGCCCTTCCTGAACCATGGGTTTTTCGGAGGTTTCCCCGGGTCGCCACGTGAATTCTGGGAAGGATTGACATATTCTCCGAATTTCCTGTCCTTCCATTTCGTTACATTAATCATTTAATTTCACCCTTCATCCCATTAGGTTTCTTTCAGTGTTGGAAGCGTCGGCGAGCGTTGAGGCAGCAGCACAGCATGGGTGAACAAATGTGCTCTGAAAAGCTCGTTTCCCGGATTGGGGGACTGGTTTCCAGACCCCCATGGAATGGTACAAGCCCGAGGAAGGGAGGGGAGCCGGATTACGAATCCCGCGCCCCTTTTGGCAGTACGAACCCAAAGGGGTGGGAGAGGAACCGGGCTGAGGCAGCCTCCGCTGAAGTACTACTAACTGGGAAAATGTAGGGACACTGCCCTCTGCTCTCTCGTGGCAACGTTCCGGCCGCCCTTCGGATCCATTCGCCTCATCCATCCTCCCGAGGGGTGCCCCGTCAGGGGCATAGGCTCGAAAGACCGCCTTTCGGGTGATGTGCTAAGTCCCTCTCCGCAAGTTGTCATTGAGACACCTACTCCTTGTAGTAAGGTTTATTTCAGCTCATCTTTAATGGAACATTCTGATCTAACCTTGGTACCACTTCTAAATAAATCAGTTTCCGTATCTCCAAGCAATGGTTTTCTTTATAAATGTATTTGGGATTTATTTGCTCCATTTTTAACAGTTTGTTTCCTTGAATATATTTTCTTATACAAATGACCCATTTTTAAGGAGTAATTGAGGATAGTTAAATGCAATTATGGCGTGATAAAAACTACATCTTAATGCTGTTACTGATTTACTTTGTGTCAATGACTTGGGTGGTTACGTTTTCAGTATTATTAACTGGTGATAAAGTTGAATAAAAATACCTGGAATTGAGAAAAGTTCATAGCTTGATTAGTAAACTATATTATTGTATAAAGATAAACCAGTGAACTTAAAAGGTATGCATCTGCATCATGTAAAAGTTTTACTGTGATGTATCATGTAGCTAACAAATTTACATTTTCAGGATGGAATTTATCACCCTCACTGGATATAAAATTTAGATTACTTTAAATTGTAACGTCTTAGAAACACGAATATATGACTTTTATATGGTGGACATGGGGCATATTTTCAAGGTGTTTTAGTGTAGAGGCCCTCAAGTTATTCTTTTTGGCTGACAGGGAAGATGTGCCAAATAACAATCTCTTTGATAAACATAGTATCTGAAGGGAAAGGAGTTACGGAACTGCTTGAATTATGTGGTACGACCAACTGTCATAATCAATTCAAGTGGAAGAAGGGAAATAATGTAATTTTATTTTTCATTTTAACAATGCAACCACAATACAAGTATAACTGTTTTTCATTTGTTGAAATGCATTAGAAACACTATTTCTAAATGTAGCTGTATGCACGGAAAAGAAAACTTCTGTATGGCATAACATTAAGCAATACATTCGTAAAACTTGATAAACATGTGAAAATGGTATGCTTTTCTGTTTTTTGAATTTTATAACTTGCAATTTCATGCTATGTATTAGGCTTCCTAATGTAAACAAGTTTAAAGCCACAAATGTGTATCCCATTGATCCTTCACCATTTAAGTAAAGCATCGAATTGAGCTTTAAATTCTCTTCTCACTTTCTACTTCTCAGCATTTTTCACTATTGAAAATGCTCCTTGGAGAATAATTATTTATCACTCATGCGTTTTAATTTTGTAGCAGAATTTGAAGCAACCGTCCCACATTGTGGTCAGTTTGCAGCAACGTACCTTTCCGCCGACGATGTGTACTTTAGAAGCAATTTTCTGCTTCCCAACGATGTAGTATTCTAGGTGCCAGTGGATATTAAATCCACAATATCTCAGCTCGTGGTTGTACCTGGTCTAGCTCAAGCAGCGAGATTCTCTACTCAGGGTATGCGTGAGTGTTTCAGGATTAAGGACAGCACAAGCTCGTAGTGTATAGAACGCTTAACGAATCCTTAAACTCGCAATTGTGGAGAAATTGTAGACCGATGTAATGCAATAATACTGAATATAACTTGTAGACTGATGACTATCTGCAGGTTTACTATTCTGCACGTGGCGGGCAGACAACTGGATTACCAACACGCAGCAAGAGACGCAACTGTATCTGCCAACTAGGTCTGTCGCTGAGAGAGTGTGTAGCTAAGGATGATAATCATAGACGCGACCCATCACTTTTTCTACCGGCTAGCTAACGAGCCCTTCCTACCTTTTCCTAATTCCTAGACGCGAATCATACGCGACCCATCAGTTTTTCTACTGGCTAGCTAGCGAACCCTTCCTACCTTTTCCTAATTCCTAGACGCGAATCATACGCGACCCATCAGTTTTTCTACCGGCTAGCTAGCGAACCCTTCCTACCTTTTCCTAATTCCTAGACGCGAATCATAGAAGTGACCCATCAGTTTTTCTACCGGCTAGCTAGCGAACCCTTCCTACCTTTTCCTAATTCCTAGACGCGAATCATAGACGCGACCCATCAGTTTTTCTACCGGCTAGCTAGCGAACCCTTCCTACCTTTTCCTAATTCCTAGACGCGAATCATAGACGCGACCCATCAGTTTTTCTACCGGCTAGCTAGCGAACCCTTCCTACCTTTTCCTAATTCCTAGCCGCGAATCATAGACGCGACCCATCAGTTTTTCTACCGGCTAGCTAGCGAACCCTTCCTACCTTTTCCTAATTCTTAGACGCGACCCAGCACTTTTTCTACCGGCTAGCTAGCGAACCCTTCCTACCTTTACCTAATTCCTTGACGCGAATCATAGACGCGACCCATCACTTTTTCTACCGGCTAGCTAGCGAACCCTTCCTACCTTTTCCTAATTCTTAGACGCGACCCAGCACTTTTTCTACCGGCTAGCTAGCGAACCCTTCCTACCTTTTCCTAATTCCTAGACGCGAATCATAGACGCGACCCATCAGTGTTTCTACCGGCTAGCTAGCGAACCCTTCCTACCTTTTCCTAATTCCTAGACGCGAATCATAGACGCGACCCATCACTTTTTCTACCGGCTAGCTAACGAACCCTTCCTACCTTTTCCTAATTCCTAGACGCGAATCATAGACGCGACCCATCACTTTTTCTACCGGATAGCTAACGAACCCTTCCTACCTTTTCCTAATTCCTAGA
The DNA here is from genome assembly GCA_030765045.1 of Tenodera sinensis. NCBI lineage: Eukaryota > Metazoa > Arthropoda > Insecta > Mantodea > Mantidae > Tenodera > Tenodera sinensis. The sequence goes on along the minus strand of CM060964.1, from coordinate 98,518,357 downwards.
ATCCAGACTAGAAGCTGTATCGTCTCTCTTTCCCTTCACTGACCAGCTAACCCTCCAATTCCAGCCCACGCCCCAGTAGGTGAGGGTTGTTGTAGTGTTTAACGCCCGCTTTTACTACTACGGCACCGCAGGCGGTGACACTGATGATACATGAAGATGGAGCACCGGTGGAATGAGATGGCGGGGGAAACCGGAGTACCCGGAGAAAACCCGCCCTGACGCCGCTTCGTCCACCACGAATACCACATGCGGGTCCCTGGGATCGAACCCGGGCCGCCTAGATGGTAGGCGAGCGCGCTAACCCAGTAGGTGAGCTTAGCATTTCCTGCAATTCTAATAAAATTGCCTTACGTCACGTGAACAAGTTCGCGCCAATTTCTTTCTGCATCTACCTGCTAAAATTCACCTAGACACTGTCACTATTAATTTTAACGACCCCTTTTGCAAGTCTGGACCGGAAAATCGATTAGCCTTCTGAAACAGGTCAAAACACGTTGAGCTCGCAACGTCCCCTCTTTGATGAGTTAACAAGCTCGGACCTGTAGTCCATTAGACTTGTAATATCTATTTGAACATATATTCCTAATATTTAGATTTTAATATTCTTTCTTATTTTTCTTAATTCTTATATTTTGACTAACTTCTTATTACTTTCTTATAACATAATTTCGGTTATTACTTTATGATATCACCGTTTCGGTTGTTACTTTGTAATATCATAATTTTGGCTTCAATATATAGTATGGGTTCCACAGGGGAGAAGGAATAGTGGTAGACCGGAACACACATGGATGCAGGAAATACAGGAAATGCAGGATTTAATATAGTTCATATACGTACCAGTAGTAAATTAGGTAAAATAATCAGGTAAGGTAGATAACAAACAGTGAATGTAGGACATTCAAACTTCTACCATGATAGCATGAATGGAATTGGACCAAAACGCACTGTCGCAGAAAAAGTCAGTTTATGAACATTTGTCTAATGAGTACTACCTCTTCCCCATCCTTGCCTGAACAAAGAGAAGAAGAGAGGACGGCGAAGAAACTCCACCACGAATTTTTAATTAATATCTGCTCAAACAGTATTCCGCGCTCTGTTAATCATCTTCCCCTGCTATTATTTCCATTGCGTGTTATAATAACCCACAGGAACCCGCAAACACAAAAACCACAAAACCACCGCCCTGGTGTACCTTGTAGTGCCTTTGGGATCACCAAGGCTCTAAGTTGAAGCGAAAATTTAACCATGGAAGGAAGGTTGATCCAATAACTAGCCGAAACTCTAAAGCCTTTTACGTAACAAAAGTAGTAGCAGAGGAAGAAATTGTCATTCAATAGTCACTTTAAATACATATTCTGTAAATCTCTTTGTAATATACCTGTCACATACACTGAATTTGGGAAGCTAATATGTCAGGATAGAGAATAAAGGCCCGTATAGGCTGTGTTGTTTTGTGAGCTACAAATACACTATACCAGCATAAATATTTGCTGTCCGGAACGTCTCATATGTAAGAACACAGTTTCTTGAGGCACTGCGTCGTATGGAGGAGTTTATCATGTTATCCGAGGTGTCGCCAGTGACTGCTTAGTAGACAGTGTAATGCCATTCACCATTCCAGTTATATTTTTTATTTATTGGTTTGAATTTAGCAACGCATTTTTGAAGTGCTATCACCATTCTTTTGTTTCTCATGATTCCATGCTGAGAGTCTGTAATTTCAATGTCATATAGCGAACCGATTTTTAAAGACTTGATTATCGTTTCAGTTTCTTGTATCCTCCTTGAGCCTATCACACAAACATACTTTTTATATGAACAGTTTATAGTAAACAGATATAAAAATAACCTTTATGCAATCCTAGCATTGAAACGACTCATTATGACAGCAGTAGTCGTGGGAAATTACCCTTTCTTTCACCAGTGCCATAAAATGAATGACGTAATTACCATAGTAACAAAACAGCAATGACGTAGTAACATAATTTTCTCCAATGTGCCTGTAAGAAACCTGAAATCGTCACTCTCGCAAGTGCAGCAACATTCAAACAAAGGAATCACCTCAGTAAATTTATTTTCAAACCCAAACTAACAGCAATATACATATTAATCACGTGGATATACTTGCCTTGGTAAATATTAACCGTACTTATTCTCAATAGTTTTACCATAAGCTTCCGGTTTCTTTTATAAGTGTTGAAAGAAATGAAACAATATATACTTAGCAACCATATTACGTCATACATCAACGTTATACGTAACACGAATTTAACTTTTTCATTTTGACACTCATAGAGCACACATACGTGCCACAATCAGTCAGATTATAATATACTATTCACATAAACAACTATTAGTTCTGGTGGGTAGTACAGAAAGTTAAGGTGAATCTTACCTGTAAGACTTTATGTCTCACCTTTAATTACCTAGGAATCCCTTTGTCAACTGATTTCCCTCGATTTACTTTAAATAGTCTGTTGTACATTAAATTATACTTTTGAAACTTCCTTAATTATTTCTGCTGAAAGTTATCGATTCCCTCATGAATGCTGTCCAATGACTCAATGACTCCTGAATGAGCACCAGTATGCAGCTTGATATGATAACCCTTAAATGAAAGTTCAACGTACTGTTAAATAAAATAACCACGAAAATATTTCACGAATTCGTTTCGAAATTCAAGGATACAAACATTTCGGCCCCTGTAATGTAAGTATTGCAACCCTTTGAAAAGGATACATACTAGACAAATACGTGTATTTGTGAAAAATGGGGTTAATTTGTAACGTTATTACTGCGCATAGGCTTTAAAATTGCAGCAACAAGGCCGTTACGAAGAAAATTATCAGACAACGCTAACAAACAAACAAGAACTTCTATCTCAGCGTTTGCTGTTTGACATCAAGTGCCAATGACTTCAAAGAAGAGCCGCCTGAACTTTTTATCTCTTTTTAGCGAGAATTCTTATCAGCTCTCTTTCGCTGTTGTGTCGGAAAATATTTAAACAGGAAGCATCAGGTGTTGCTGCTTTGCACAATACGGCTTATGTATTCCAAACGAGCAAGGATAACCTGAGGATCTTCTAAATGTTTTAGAAAATAGGCCACGAATGTCTCATAGTAATTCATGAATAGGTACATACAAAAATATCAGTATTGAATAAACGGTTCTTATTGCAGATTATATCTTTCTAATAAAAGAATTTTGATTCTGGAAGCTAACGCCGAAGCTATTAATATTTGTTTTCTGAATCGTATTAACTTAACTGTTTACAGTTATGTGAGTCTAATAATAATAGTGATAATAATAATAATAATAATAATAATAATAATAATAATAATAATAATAATAATAATAATAATAATAATAATAATAATAATAATAATAATAATAATAATAATAATAATAATAATAATAATAATAATAATAATAATAATAATAATAATAATAATAATAATAATAATAATAATAATAATGATAATTATAATGATAATGATAATGATAATGATATGATAATGATAATGATGATGATAATGATGATGATAATGATGATGATATTGATGATGATAATGATAATGATGATGATAATAATAATAATGATGATGATGATAATTATGATGATGATGATAATGATAATGATGATTATATTGATGATAATGATAATGATAATGATGATAATGATAATGTTAATGATAATGATGATGATATTGATGATAATGATAATGATGATATTGATGATATTGATGATAATGATAATGATAATGATGATGATATTGATGATAATGATAATGATAATGATGATGATCATGATGATAATGATGATATTGATGATGATAATGATAATGATGAGGATGACGATGAGGATGATGACGACGACGATGACGACGACGATGATGATGATGATGATATAAAAGTGTATTAAAATACCCGTTGTTCGTTCGACTATTTGTATTACAACACAAAATTTAAGTACCTTAGTCCTATAATTTTCATAACTACTTCGGCTGTTTCCTTTCTTCCTTTCAGTCTTGTGATATGAGTCTTATGATGTTATATAACACTGGGTTTTTCAGCAAGACTCCGCATCAACTCATAGGGCTGAACACGTGCAACAGTGACTTAACGACGGTGTTTCTGTGTTTATAGCGCACCAGGGGAAGTCGGGAAGTGCAGCAGGATTACCAACTATGGGACATTATCGAGAGTAAAGTTTGCTGGATACGACACAGAAATCTCTAGGCGCTAAAAGGAGATTCGAAGCGAATATTGTGGAATTTGTATATAAACACATATTTGCTGCTATAGATGATTGGCCGCACCGTTTGAAAGTCTTCGTGGACTCCAAAGGAAGACATTTTGAGTAACTATCTGTTGTTTGTGTTCACTGCATTATAACTAAATCGTATGCAAATGTTTTGGACAGCGTCATTGTTGTGCTATTCACATTTACAGTGGTGACGGATATTGTATATTTAGGTTCCCCATATAGCCAAACAAGTTAAACTAAAGCCCGGCTCTTGCAATATTGAAAGCGATATTGTTCAGTAAAAGAACTCATGATTATTAGGCAGCAAATGTTCCAACTTTCATTTCTTTTTTTGGCTATAAACTACAGTAGAAAGACTAGCGTATTTTTAAAAGTTGCAATATGACTTGGGGATGTAGCCGGTTTCAATTTGAATGGCATAGTCTGTTTTAAAATTAGGCTGACATCGTAACTACAAACACAGCAATAAAACGGAACCAAATCCTAACACGTGATTCGCTCCACGTGGAGACAATATTCTGATGTTATGATTGGCTAAAGTTAGATATGAATCTTTTGCTCCTGGATAAATGCGGGGTAGTAATAAAATCTACTCCCATCAATGAAGGATGTGACGATAGGAGGGGTAGCGAGACACGATGGGTATTGTTGTGGTTTTAGTTACACTGTCATTTAATTTTAAAATGAACTGTACTTTGAGAGCTCTACTTGTGTATATTGTGACGTAGGGCTCAGCGCACAACAAAGGACGGGCGGTTCGAGGTACTTCACGCCACATGGAGGGCTGGTGAGCGGGCAAAGGCATTCAAGGCCGGGCTGCCTGGCACAACTGTTTGTGTGTACGTGACTAACAATTGAAGCGGCTACAAAAAAGCGGTTTGCTCTCGAGTCTTCGAGAAAGTTCCATCTGTGTCACTGCCGGCGGGTTTGAAGAAGTTCGCGAAAGGTCCATGTGACGTCATCTCCACTATATAAGCAGCGAATGAGTTTACGGTTACAGACATGAATCGGTCAGTGTGTCAGTGGGTGCGAGACAGCTGTGCGTGTGTCGTCGAAAAAGATATGTTGGTCGTCGTCAGGAAGATTCTAAAGGGCGTCGAGTGATTGCATCGTCGTAGTGAGTGTATGAGAAACAGAGAAAGTGAAGAAAGACACTGGAAGGACTGCGCAAGGTTACGGAAGTAAAAGTTATGTGTTGTGTTAGAAGGAAAGAATGTAGACTGTGTTAACGACGACAAGAAAACTGTGTATTTTTGATGAAATTTTAGAAGACAATAAAGCGATAGAAAAGTAACAGGACTGGAGTTTGTCACTTTGCAATAATATTTACTCTGGTTGAGTTAAATGTAAATGCTATGTGTTTCAAACACTAAAATCATAATATGCTGTCGCCAATAACACTGTCCAGCTCACCACCATATTTTTATGCAGCAACGAATTGATGTACATTCAATTGTTCATAACCTTAAGATTGTCATATGATAAGTTCTCGGAATAACCCATAAAATGCATAGCATTTCCGAAGCAGTTTTGTTTTAAATCCAGCCACCTATCATGGAAACATTCATGCAATAACATTGAGATTGTTCAAGAATCATAGTCGAAATAGTTGCTAGCGTACATTCGGGTATTACGTAAAACAGAGAAAACGTCGAGTATCAGCGACGAGCTACCTCTTCAGCAAGAATACAACAAACATTCATACCGATAGGACGAATTCTCTAGGAAACCCTGCACCATAATTTTCAACCATTTTTAGGTGGACCATGAAGTTAAAATGTTGCTGTGAAAACTTGGAAAATGACGTACACATCAGATGGCCGAAATCCGTCACAACAGGAATCATCAGTAAAGTAGACGACATTGTTCTGCAAGATCACCGAATAAAGGTGTCCAAAACGACTGGATTCCTGGGCATCTCAGGGAACGTATGCTTTACATTTTGAGAGAAGATGGACATAAAAAATTATGTGCAAAATGGCTGCCCCGACTGCTGCTTCTAAATCAAAAGCGAACCAGTGTGCCAATCTCTGAGCTAGGTTTGTAAAAAATGATGAGACATGGGTGCAATAATACTACACACCTGAAACAAACCATATTGTAGATTGGCTGTCAGAATCTCAGGTAGGTGACGCTTCTCGAATAATCTTGAAAATCCCTTTGACGCGCCGCGCTCATTGCTGTCACGTGTTTTCTCGCATGACTGATGTGGGGCAGCTTGGCCTCGAGCTTCCTTTGTTGTGCGCCGCGGCCGGCGTTACAATGTATTTCCAGTGGAACCTCAGTATCGAATTTTGGGTGAAATACAATACTTCCTCTACCTACTAATTACGTATTAAAGAAGGTAAAAGTATGCGTTAGAGAAGACAAAATGTTTATACCATTTTGCTAATTGCTATATAGTTAATATTAAAATTAAATGGAATTGAAATAGTTACACAACCCTTGCCAAATGAAATGTTTATTAAACTTAGGTGCAGGTAATTCTGCTGTTTCTTCTCTGTTGTAGCAGAATGGACATTGAGATCTCACGTTAAGAATGAGGCGAGGAATATCTGTGTGAACATCCGTGTTTTCCTTGCCATTAACTGCTTGTTCCCCTCGAATGTTTCAATCGACGTTAATGTGCCAGGAACGCCAACCATTTAATTTGAATTGTTCACCATTCTCTACACTGCTCAAGCCCTGAGCGGTTCTTAGCATTCACTTAGCGAGAAGTGAGATGGCTTAAATGGGATTTTAATGAAGGAAAATATACCAGAATTTACTGTACTTAGTTTCTCATTGGCATACAGGCTGTATCGGAAATATACTCAGCAGAAAATTGGGTAAAGTACTCGTGCACGATGCAGGGGCCCTGTTGTTTGAGGGAGATACATTTTGCCAAATGTTTTAGGAAGAAGGTTCCATGTCACTGAAATAAAGTAACCTATTCTCTTCATTTAATGCCAATGTGGGTTTCGCCCTAAAAGGGGCACCATATATCAAATTTTTACAATTTACACATGGCAGAGATATATGAGTGGGATGTTGATCAACATATAATTTACGTAGAATTTAAACAAGCATCTGATAGTATATCAAGAAATATATAATGTAACACATTAGGTGGATTAAATATTCCAAGGAAACTTATTAATCTCATTCATTTGACTATGAAAAGTGCTGAAGAACAGTTTAATTCCGGAAACAAATTAAGTAAATCTGTTACCCTTAGTACGGGAGTGGAGCAAGAAGATGGCTTATCAGCTACACTATTTAACCTTACAATACATCAAACAATAGAAGAGATTGATTTAAAAATGCACAATTTTTAATAAATCTATCCAAGTATGCGCTTATTCCCATATAACCATAATTGCAAGAACGCTTCTAGTACTCAAAGGACGTATAGTTGTGCTGGCTTGGACAACTAAAAAGATGGGATTAATAGTAAACCAAGAGGAAACCAAGAGGAAACCAAATATATGTTAATACCCACCTCGTCAGATGGTGGTAGATGATATGTTTGAGGGAGTCAAAAAATTCAAATATTTGGGGCTGTAATCGATAATAAATGTAGAATGTAAGAAGCTATCAAAGATAAGATACAGGCAGGAAATAGAGCATATTTTGCAAATGTCAAAATGCTTACAAGTCAGCAAATTACAAGAACTACGAACATTAACATTTATAACACATTGAGTTGGCCAGTAATAACATATGGTGCGGAGAGATGGATTTTAACAAGTACAGTGAAGAAGTCCTTGAAAGGAAAATCTTATGAAGAATTTATGGACCTGTTAGAGAACGAGACGAATGGCGAATAAGAAACAACAGGGAATTAGAGGACTTTATTCGAGGACAAAACATAGATTTGTATTCTCAGATGGGGCTAGGGCGCTTATGCAGAATGTCAGAGAGTAGGATCCCTAAATGATTGTTGCAAGGGAGATTATACAATAGGAGAAGGGTATGAAGACCAGAACTAAGATGCCTGGATGGAATTATCAAGGATTTGGAAATTATGGAAGTAAGAGGATGGAAACAACTAACGAGGGATAGGCAGAGATGAAAAGCTGTTGTTCAAGCGACCAAAACTCACCCGGGATTGTAGAGCCAAAGAAGAAGAAGAAGAAGAAGAAGAAGAAGAAGAAGAAGAAGAAGAGGAAGAGGAAGAAGAAGAAGAAGAGGAGGAAGAGGAAGAAGAAGAAGAAGAAGAAGAAGAAGAGGAAGAGGAAGAGGAAGAGGAGGATGAGGAAGAGGAAGAGGAGGACTGTCTTCATTCTGCTATAAAATAAAGACTACTAATCAACGCCGAAATATGTGAAATTTTGTTTATTTTCAAAATAAGAGCCTATGTTAGTATTTGGAGACGCTCTCTCATTTGCATTTTAAATGCGTGTAGTAGGAACAGTGAGACGTGGGCCATAGTGGACCCTTTGTGTTTCCAACGTGAGCCCTGGGAGGTAGGGATGAAGGGGAGACCTGAAGGGTAATGAGATCCAAACGATGATGTGCGCTAGCAAAGATGGGGTACCTAACCATTCCAACATGACGCTCATCCTGACGTCGCCTGGTCCCACAACCCTCAAAATTGGAGGTGAAACAGATGAAGGGAATGGACAGGAAATTTGTAGTAGAAGGGGACCCACTCCAGAATTAGCCTACCGATCCGGGGAAACCACCGAAAACCTGTAGTCAGAGCAACCGGCAATATATGAAGCGAACCCTGGACATCTCGCTTGCCAGCACATGTTACTTTGTAGTCATTTATGTCCAATTTAAATCCTGATGTAGTCCAAAACCATTATGCCAAATATTAACGAGTATAACCAACTGTATGAATGAATGAATGGATGGATGAATGAATGAAGCCTGATGTGTCCCTTTGGGGGCAAAGGCCTCCCTACAGGGGGGTAAAGCTTTTTTCATATACCTCACGGTGAGCTACTCCGTGATAAGTAATTCTTCGAACACTGAACACTTGATTTTGTCTGTTTACTGTTTGTCTCACTGTCTATCCTGCAATTCTGTACTTCACAGTTGACTCTTCATCGCTCTCCAGGTCTTCCTACATCTGGCGAGTCTGGACCATTGTACGCCTGCTCTTTCTTTGAAGAGGTCTGCCCATCTGCGTCTTGGTCTTCCGCGCGGTCTTCTGTCTGTGTATGGGTCCCACATGGTTGCTCTTATCGTCCATCTGTCATCCGGGAGTCTTGCGATGTCCTCCTCACTCCCATTTTTTTCTGATTGCTAGGTGTGCGGAGCCTGTTGTTGGCGTCTTTTGCAGATCTATATTTGAAATGTTGTCTCTCAGAGTTATAGTCAGGATTTTCCTTTCTATTTTCCTTTGGCATACTCGGAGGGCATTCTTTAGTTTGGCGGTGATATTCCAAGTTTGTCAGCCATATAATAGAGTTGGAAAAAGCACAGGTTTCCAGTGCTTCGAATTTAAGTCAACAGTTGAGTAACCTGCCCAGCAATATGAATTTCAGAGACCAGAACGCCTTGCAAGCAATAGCTACTCTTCTGCTTATTTCCTTCTCTATTTTCCGATGGAAGGAGAGTTGCTGACCTAAGGGACACTGGGAGTGAAATTTTGGTCAAAATTGTCAAAAAGTCGAAAATTGTTTTTTTACCTTAAAATGTTCCTGGAACACCTGTGCATTTGGATCAGCTAACATTTTTCATATCCCCCACTCCATGTGGTCATTACGGCCCTTTCAAATAGTGCTCTTCCCTTAACGTTCACAGGATGCTCCTATATAAAAGCCTGTTTTTCTCAAAACTACATTAGTGCACATTTCAAAAGAAGGTCGCGCCTGAGTTTTGCTTCAAATTCAATGAAAATTTCCAAAAGTATTCATAAATAGCAGCTAAACAAAACTATGCTTCAATATTGATGCTATCATTAACATGAATTCCAAAAACATTTTTTTTGTATGAAAAAATCAATATTTTTTAAGATTAAATTTTCTTTGTTATTAAAAAAATATGTACAGGATAATCAGCAAACGTATTTGAAATATCTATTCATACAATTGTTACCCATGTTTTAGAGTATCAGTTCTGACAATATAAATGAATTTTGAAAAGTCAATAGACGCGAGCTCTATTTTGAAAATGTGCCAATTAAATTCATAAAAGAATTTATATATCCTAAACGAATTATACAATTTTAATGAAATTTGGTGTACCTCCTATTCTCATATAAATACAAACACAGTAAAAATTTCAGAAAAATCTATCAAAAAATGTGGAACTTTCAAATTTCACTCCCATTGTCCCGGAAGGAGAGTTGCTGACCTAAGTAGACATACTCGCTTACATATTGTATAATCTATCCCGTCGACTCTTATTGGAACTGTTGGTCCATTTCAGGGGCGCCTATTCAGGGGAAGTAGGTAGGCCCTTCACCAATATTTGTACCTCGCCACACTTATTTTTAAAATATATTTATCTTCAGAGATATGGGGCTTTTTACTACCTATTTTCTTACTTTTGTACTGCGCGGTGCTCTGCTGTAGTGGCCGGTACGCATGCTTATCGCGGATTCGAAGTAAAGTAGATATCGCTTTCTCCTTGTTCAACCTCAGCGGGGCTGAAAAAAAATTATTTTGTTGTTTAACGACGCTGTCAATTGCCAGGATCACACCAACGTCGCCGGTGTGCCGGAATTTTGTCCCGCAGGAGTTCTTTTACATGCCAGTAAATCTACTGACATGGAGCTGTCGTTTTTAAGCACACTTAAAAACCATCGGTCTGGGCCGGATTAGAACCCGGTAGACCAGCGTGTAACCAACTGAGCCACCCAGACCGACTCAGCGGGGCTGAGCTTACTGTATGGTTGCTATAGCAACCGTAACGTCATCCGCTGAAGTTTGTTTGTGGAGGTGGCATGAAGTGAGGTAGACGGAATTCTTTCTCGGCGCTGCTTCCTGACTTTGAAACACATGTCTATTGTTAATTAAGGAAAATGAAGCTATTAACAGTGAAGTTTTTAGTTTCTAATTTGTTCTTACTTTAAAACATGTCTATTGTGTTTGCGTTTAGTGGAGTACTGTTTTAAATGTGAATCCTGCTTATGATATAGTGTGTGTTTTATTAGAAACACCTTTTTCATGGTGCAAAGACGAAGATAAGCAGGAAGTTTTAAATTGTGGGCGCCCTATTGAATCTCTACAAATATGTGGTACGAAAGAAGTGAAATATTCAGGAAAATGCTACAATCTTAGTTTCAAACAATACTGGTTTGTGGAATTCCCATGGTTGTCCTCCTCCCCAACTCTACAGAAACTGTTTTGTTGGCCATGCATGCTTTTTAGCAATAAAAGCAACGTTTGGAATAGAGAAGGATTTGCTCCTTTGTTGAATATAACTCGTACATTACACAAACCCTCGGATTCGGCAGAACTTTTAAAATACCAGGTTAATTTGAAAACTATTGAAAGAAATCGAAATACAATTCCAAATGCACTAAAGGAGAATGCTAGACTGTATACCGTGCAGTTCAATGAAAATGTGCGTCTGAACAGGCTTTTCCTGCAGTTAGTAATTGATGTAGTACCTACTCTATTTAAGCAAGCAAGAATTAGCACTCCGCGGTCACAATGAAACAACCGGCTCAATTGATCGTGGACGTTTTAAGGAACTGCTGATGTAGCTGGTGTCTAGGAGTCCTATAGAAATGCAGAACCAACATTCTAAGATAAAACGTGTGTTTAGTGGCGAATCAAAAAGTATATAAAATAAACTATTGGATTGCATTTCGGACCACATCAATGAATTTGTAAAAAATGAATTGGAAACTTGATTTTTCTCACACGACAAGTGTGTACGTACTGTCTCAACTAATGAGTCCTGGTACACAATGAGAAATTAACAATTAAATGCTGGTACTGAACAATGGTATTACATACCCTCCGGTAGACCTCATAACACAAAACTGGCATTGAACATGAGACACACCTAGAGACAGTGACTAGAACTGTACAAGAGTGGGCCTTTGTTACATTTGACACACCACAAACAGGTTTCACAACCGGAGACTATAACAGCTCGGATGTATACATGCTGAGGCTTTCACGGCCGGCGTTGATCCATTAGATGGTAGATTTCGGGCTTGTAGGCCGTGGTCCAGTCGTTGAATGTTCTGACGTGCCCAATACTGTGTTTGGCCTGCCCAACGCTGTTTTGGGCGAAACGTCAGAACATTCATCGACTGGACCACGGCCTAGAAGCCCGAAAGCTACGAGTACTACCTATTGGAGCACGGATGTAATTTTTACGCATGTAGTGCAGTAAGGAACTTCTGCGACACTTAGTTCCTATTCTGAAAATGCCTTTCTACTGTACAATTTTCTGCTCACAGCCGGTATAGCGCGGCTAAGCATGCACCAGGGCTTTTCGGCTGATGAAGTTCCTTACATCACATCTGTATTCAGACAACCGATTACATTGTATATCATTGTTGTATGCGTTTTCATATCTATATGTATAAAAATGAATGTTTCTTCGTTTGTCCGATACGGGTTACTATGCTATAAATCCGACTGCGATGAAACCTCGATAAGTTGTTGTGCACATTCCCACGAAGGTTCCCCAGTTGGTCAAACAATTTTACATAACTAGAAGGTGAGTGGTTTCAAAAAATTAGGGTATCTATTATATGTAAAATGGATGTTGATATGTGTGAAGTTGATAAGCTCTAACACCGGTTGGCCGCTCACTATGAAAATTGACACATCTAAGTGTTTTTTCATAGGATTGTTTTTATGCTATCTATTTTACCATGCAACGTATTGCATTCACATAGCTTTCTCTATTCGCCTTTCTTTTACATAACACATTCGCATGTCCTTTTCTACTCCCTCTTCTACAAACAATCCATGCAATTTGCTATATGTTTGAAATAGAAATGCAACGTATTGGGTTCACACGAATTTCCCTTCTCACTTTCCTTCTTGTAGTATTTGTGGCTGTTCAAGAGTGCTTTTACATAGAGTATCTCTGGTGTTTTTATTTTTGTTCTTTGTAGCACCCTAAGGTTTTCAATCATGTTTTTGTTTAAGCATGGTAAGTAACTCTTTTTTAAATATCTCCAAAGAAACACAAGGTTATTGGGCAAGTACAACATAAGTCTAAAGGTTGTAGGGATAAATCGTCAAACCACGGGCAATGCCGGGTAATTCGATATAGTTATATATATAACTTTTAAGCTTCCTATAATTATTAGTATATTCCATTGTAATTATAATTAAAGACAGAAACAATTGAAAACCCTACGTTTCTGGAGAACTTACCTATAGAATGCTACCATCAAATATGGATTTAGTTTCTGGGTTTACAATATCGCCATCCTACAGGATAACAAAATCCGACGTGCAAGTAATTATTTAATGATTTATTCCATACTTGTGTAGTGAACAATTTCAATATTGCAACCTCACAAATTTACAAGGGAAGTATGAAACCTCTCACAACGATACCTACTTGGAAATTCCGGTTAAAGAAATTTTGATATAATCTTGCAGGCGTTTTGACACAAAAATGCCTGCAAAACTTAGCCGCCAATTTTAACCGAAAGGTTACAAAATTTGTTAAACTACAAGGAAGCGGTCTTGTACTCATTGCTTGAATTGGTTGTATCTGACTGTCTCATTGAGGATAACATTGGTGAGGTGACTAAATCGTGCGACAATACTCCTTAACTACGCTTCTTTTTATTCAAGGATGTCCATCTGCATTGCCGCAGCAGGAATCCGGCATCGATATAGAATCTAAATTTTAGATGCTTTGTAGTTGATACTTGCAACCAAACATTGGATACATATTTCGAATCGCACGAGCAGAAATTTTAAGGTGAATTTCAACATGAAGTTTGACACTTCCCTTGTTAGTATTCAACTCCTCAGTAGTAAAGATTATTCACTGTTATAATGAACTAACACCTGATATTGCGGAAAATCATCAGAATTACTAGTTAAAATTACTGTTACGTGTAGGGAATGTTTTAATTAAAAATCACGTGTAGGTACTCACATGACTTTGTCTATTCACTCTCATAAAATTACTTTTAAAAACACTTGTTCTTCTCATAATTGTGTTAATCAAATATAAACGTTTATAGAAATGATTTTTTTACAGATTTCCTTAATAGGTAAAATTATAATAGGAGAAATAGTAGGCTTAAGTGATAGTCAAATCTTTGAGAGCTGCCTGCTATGCAATGCAACGAAACCTTATTCTCTTTGCAGGGCCCAGGACATAAAAAAGAAAAACAAATAACGATTTCTATTTGAGAAAAGTGCAAGATTGCAAAATTAAAAAAAAAAAAAAAAAAAAAGAGGAATATCTCGGAAATGGTTATCTCCACAAAAAATACTTATTTGACGTAAATGCTCTGCTTTAACGAAATATACCCTTTTTGTGTACCAATATTTTGTCTCTCTTACGGTTTACCAGTTATGCAACAATCATCCTAAATGAAAAGGACTCCAGATTTTATTTCCAGAAAATTCAAGATACACATTGCATTTGTCATGAAAAGTTTAAACATTTGGCATTTTAATTAAACTCAATAGAGACATTCTTCAGGAAGTTAAGCTTTTCGAGAATTTTTCCATGTAAAGGATAGTTTGGGATGGGGGATTTCATTGAAGATCTTCGTGTCGCATCCTTGAAAAATGCTTAACTTAAATACCAAGTTTTTGAATTAGGGTGTTCGCAGGCAAACAGACAGACAGACAGACAGACAGACAGACCGACAGACAGACAGACAGATAGACCGACAGACAGGCAGACAGACAGACAGACCAACAGACAGACAGACAAACAGACAGACAGACAGACAGACAGACAGACAGATAGACAGACAGACAGACAGATAGGCAGGCAGACCGACAGACAGACAGACAGGCAGACAGACCGACAGACAGACAAACAGACAGACAAACAGACAGACAGACCGACAGACAGACAGACAGACAGACAGATAGACCGACAGACAGGCAGACAGACCGACAGAGAGACAAACAGACAGACAGACAGACAAACAGACAGACAGACAGATAGGCAGGCAGACATATGCGGACACACTAAAGCCCGCACAGATCTTTTTTCAAAAATGCTTTCTTTTGGGTTCAGGAGCCTTAAAACATATATTTCCGGTGAAATGTCGACATCTAATTTTTGGATGGTATACAATAGTCCCCCTACTTACTGTAAATAGTACAGAAAATAGAAATAGATGATACCCAAGAGAATTTGGGTGCTTGTAACGACGTGCGTGTTTACATCTTAATGTTTAGCACAAAAATAAGGATAGAGCGTTGAAGAAGCGTACGATGTAAGGCACAAAGAAAAGTAAAACAGTATGGAAACTGATTTGTCTCGCCATGGCACACCTCGCCCTTGGTACTTAGCATGTAATGAGACTGTTAGAACCGGTGTCAAGTGCATGCTAATTCAGTGATGAGCCAAGGCTGTATCTAATGCGCTTGTGTACCCTAATGGGAATACCTACAGCAACAGAGCATCGGAGCCTAGTTCTGTGCATCATGCTTCCGCGTTCTTTCTTAGGTGAACCAAGGTTTGAGATATTTTGTTTTATATAATGGACATTCAAAGCTGTTATCTATACATTTTGGTAAGATTTTCCTATCTCAAAACAAGTCTCGGGAGTCACTTGAAGTTGAATGAAGACAGTTAAGGGGATGTGGAATGCCCTATCTTCACAATGTTAAAATGTGTGCTATATAAGGAATATTTTTTATGCAACTATACAACCTAGATAGATGAAAGGTTTACAGTTTGTAGATGTAATATCCTTATAATAACTGAAATAACAGTTTTTCAAAAAGTTAAATAGTTTATGAAAAATAATTTCTTTTTCTTTTGACACTCTCCCCCACATTTTAGACTACCTGTTTGTAAAAAGTTCTATCAAATGTTAATTATTTTCTAAACCGTTCTTTCAGTGTATGTGAAATACTAACATCAACAGCTCCTGAAAATTTCAGATCAAAATATTAATTAATGACTGAGAAAATGTTCCATATGTGAGGAAAATTTGAACTACGGGGAATGAGATCCAAAGCTGATTTATCTAGTCCCTAAATATTGGTTTTGTTTCTTGCATTATTGCATGTGGCAAACTTTGAGGATGGTTGTATTTATCTCCTGTGACCAGCTCTCTATTTTATTCACACGAACACTCTGCACCACCTGGACACAAACTATGCTTGTGGTTGTCATTTGTCGACAATGTATGGAAGTAAATTGCCGATGCTGATTTCCTCATTTTTTTCTCCATTTTCTAGATTTTGTCTGATTGCAACACCATAACCTCTGCAGCCTCTCATTGACATCAGTGAGTCTATGCCTTCCATAACTGTCTTTCCATCACTAAGGGCTTTTTCGCTCAAAGAAACCTTTAGTTTTCTTAGTGGACAGCCTATCCTCTTCTGCACATTATACAGATATTCTGGTTCTTCAATTCTTACATTTTCTCCATATGGTGTAGTGCTACAACTTTATTATATACTTTAGTGTTACCATCTGTTAAGTAATTAGTATAGCGCACTTTATGGTACTTTTAGACCACTGATATGTTTGTTTAACTCCTGAAACTTCCATTCCTCCACTAGTGCTATCGTAATTGGCTGTACGAAGGTGTGTGCAACCATTCCCTTATGTTTATAACTAACCTAATTCTAGGATAGATATCGAGGTGATTCAAATTATATAAAAAAAAAAAAAAGAAAAAAAAAAAAGAAACCCACCAAACTTCATGCTTTCATTTAAGAGAAGTTCCAGTTTTTTGAGCGAAAAGTAATTCCGTATCCACTTAAATATTTTTGGGCAGAGAAAATTGGCACAGCAGCGTAACATAGTTATCTATACTTTATAAAAAACTAATATTACTAAATATCATCTGAAGGTCTTCTAATCATAAACTTTGAACAGAAAAGTTTAATTTAATCTAAGTAACATAAACTAGTGGATGCAAATTAAGGGAACATAACAAACCTCTACACATAACAAACCTCCAATATTATTTATACATTAGTTATGTTCTTAGTACAATAAGTACACTTTGCAGTAAGTGTAATAAGAACTTGGTTGCATAGAGGACAAGGACATATCATTGAACTGTTATGTATATCACTGTCAGCTTTTGTTGGTATTGGTGAGAACTGCCTCACTTAGTCCAACCCATATAGAACGTCTCTCCGGGACAGAACAGTGTAGGATGCTCGGCCCGACGTGCTTTTAGTATCACCAGAGTACCTGATGTGAATTCTATGAACTACAATGCAATCACCAAAGCAACTGAAGAGATTAGTATTCCTCCCCGTGGGATACAAACGTGCCTTTTCAGTAAAATTTGATGTGAAGTTTTGTAGCGTCTAACATAATATTTCCTGTCTCAATTTTATGGCGTTATTATACATATCAAAGTGCATTTCAATTGTCAATACGCGATTTGCTGTATTCGATTTTGTCATATGTCCAACGTGCATCAACAGGGTGGTAGTTTATTAATTCTGAATGGAAGATCCCAACTAACCGAATATTTGTAAAATATTTACACTACTAGCGGATGGGAATACATGAGCTTGCTATTTGGATACCTATTTCCTCCCTTATTCTCACAGATTTTGCGGTACAGAATGAGTACGTCTCGGTTATATGATATAACGTGCTTAGTTAGTTGACTAGTTGCATTCTAGTATCATTTTATGAATATAAGACCTCTTTTGGTAAAAGAGAATTATATCTCCTTAATAGATTTACAATCTACTACGTTCGCTCTTGTCGCATACCTTACGATACAGCTGTTTCCTTAATTCGGATTTCCAGTCACTGTAGAAACTGAGTTTTTATCCTTGGGTTGGGTGTATAACGTTTGCCCATCCATATGTTCTAGTCTGTCTGTTATTCTTTTCCAACCTCCCTTCATTAAACACACTATTAGCAGTGGAATGTACGCAAACACTTCTTGCATTCTCTGCGAGTGTTCGTACAGCTGGCAACCAAAGGTCACTCAAATGAAGGTTGTAATTCTTTTTAGTGAAATAATTGCACGTGATTCGAGAGACAGCACATCAGGATGTTGCCTAAGGCTGCTTTTCTGTCAAGCCAATTAATTATTGTAATTTTATTTTTGATTTCATCATTTCTGATGTTAAGAAACCGTAATTAATGGTAATCTTTCTGCAAACTAGCATACATGTTTTGATTTTGCTACCTAAACTGCTGAAGTACTTTTAATTTCAAATCAGACGATGTTAAGATGCCTGGTTAACTTTACCTGTCTGAAACATCCGCAGCCTCAGGTATCGCAGTGACGTGATGACAAGTGACCTACTTAACATAGGATGAATCATTACATCAGATAAAAAGAGAGAGTGATGAGTGATGAGCTCGAAAATTACTGGCATCCGTATACTTTTCTTCTTTTTTCCTTAATCGTTACTTTTCTAAGTTTCGAAACTGTTGTTTTCATATTAGTTGAGGTGTTATGTATAATGCTTGTCATCGACAGCATGCTCAGATTCTGCCAGGGGGTTACAACGTAATAGCAGTCAAGACAGGTTTCCTCCACGAACACTGCACGCCTTTGCTCCTATTTATATGAAATTAGACATTCCTAAAGGCCATTCTGTAATTGTTTTCCATAGTTAATACAATTGAATACTACATCACTTTTACTTTCTCTACAACGTACCTAGCAAGTAGATGAAGTATTGCACTCCATCCAAAATTTGATGCTGAGATGTCACCGAAAATACTCTGAATGTAAAAATAACATTTTTAGAAGATTCTCTTGTGTGTGTTTATGAACAGCGTAACTCAAAAGCTAATATTGGATAAATACCAAACTTCAGTATCTTCCATATATGCAAATACGAAGATTTTCAAGAAAATACGCTACGCAAAACAATCCTTTACGTAACACATGTTTTGAATTCTTCTATTTTCTGAAAAAGGACCTAAACTGTTTTGATTAAAATGTCAGATAGTTAAAATATTTACAAGACAAATTAGATGTATACCTGAATTTTCTGGGAATAGCATGTGAAGCCCTCTTTAAATTTTGTTTCACCTGTAAACCTTAAGAGACACACTGCACAAAACAAATTCATTTCTTTAAATTGCACAATTCATTTGAAATTTTATTGGTATCAGACACTTCCGATATATCCATTAGTATTGCTTTAAATATTTTCATAATTTATTTTTAAAACGTGTTGTCGCTATTCAGCTGTTTCTCGCGAGAGTGTGAGTGTGTAAGGGTGTAAAATTTCAATGCCTGCTTATAGCGGCCCGCTTTTTAACATCTAGCTTCATAATCGTTTCCTCTATCCCCAACGAAGCTTGTAATGTATCTATTTCTGCTAAGGTTAAAAATGAAATAGAAAAAAGTTTTCTAATAAATTGATTACAAGTTATAAAAAAGTGTGTAGAGAAAGTCATAGAAATATAACACGTTTGATCTTTTTTCCTCAGGATTTCACGGTAGATGTCTACGACCAAATGTGCGAGCACTTAGATTAGAGGTACTAGTTTAGAGAGCTTATCCTTCGTTTCGCCTCTGTATGTGCTGAAGTTAAGCGAAGCCATTAACGGGTGTCATTTACTAAGAGATAATCATTATAGTTATGATATGAATTTGAACTGAGTACTAACACATTTAATGTAGTGTTGTAATACTGCGAATACAAACATTTTTCAGTGGAGTCGTTTGGCAGAGTTATTTCAAGCAAATGTTTATTTCATTCTTTAAGACAACGCATCTATGAAAATAAATAAAAAAAGAACAAAACAAAACAGTGTTTCCTTTTGACTCTTTTCCTCTTCTACCATAAATTCCCATCATAGAACATATTACTGCAAACAAAAGTTTAACGAGCTATATCAAACGGTGCAACAGTTTGTGTGTACGTGACTGTAACAATGGAAGCGGCAGAAACAAAAGGAACTTTTCTGGTGCCTTCTCGAAACATCTAGACCTTGAGAAAGATTGGTGGAACGTCATCCCCCGTATATAAGGACACGAGGCAGCAACACAGTGAGTTTAGTTTTAGAGTTAGAGCTACGGTCATGAGTCGGTCAGTGTGTCAGTGAGTGTGAGCCAACAGTGCATGCGTGTCGTCATGAAATTTACGTCGGTGCGTCGAAAGAAGATCAACGAGCGTCGGGTGATTTTAACGCCATAGTTTAGTGCATGAGAGACAGAGAAGGTGAAGAAAGATATTGAAAGAACAGAACAAGGTTATGGGAAGGACAGCTATGAGTTGTGATAGCCCGAGGAACTGTATACTGTGTTAACGACGAGAGTAAAACTCTTTGTAGCAACATTTTAGAAGAAAATAAAACGTCAGAAAAGTAACCGGACCGATTTTGTAATTTTGTTACATTACTTTTTTTTTATTTGTAATTAATCACTTTTTGATATGGTAATAGAAATGCTTCATGAACCGTATGGTTTAAAGCATTGCTCTCAAATATTTGATTTGAGCTTAATACACAAACATAAAGAAATGTTTGTGCAAGCAAATAAAAATCTTCATTGGGAGTTATGGGAAATCATTACTTTCAACGGAGCCATTTAATATTTTGAACTAGCGCACAACAATTTTTAAATTCTTAATTCTTGAAGCTCTTCTGAGGATTCCAGACTCTTAGGCTATAAACTGTCGTCCAAGGAGCATTTTGAATAGTGCTAAATGCTGAAAAAGGAGCAGAGAAAAATATAGCTTAATGTTCAATTTGGCGGTGCCTTACTTAAATGATAAAGAACCACTTAGAGATCCATTTGTGGCTTTAAAATTAAATGAAATCTGCAGCATGAAAGTATAGGTTATATGGAGGTAAAAAAAAAATGGAAAATGTTAAATCTTTTTACCACATTTTACTCATGTATTGCCTTAAATGTGGCACATTATTTACAATAGAACAATGTGCTAATTAATCACTAAAGATTATTCTTATTATTAATCATTATAAAAATTATTACACATACATAGCCCCAAAGAGCTTTCTGACTTTAGCTGGCAAGTCCGGACCATCTGTTGATATCTTCAGAGGAAGTCGGCCTTGATATTAATAAACACATTTTTTAGGAATCATTAACTATATTTCCAAAAAGGCGATCATTCTCAGAACTGATGGTGCAGTAGATGGTGCTGTAGAGAATCTTCTGGACGTTCTGTATATGAGTACATATATTCTGTAAAACATGTGCGACCAGTTTCATTACCTTCTCGTACAACTATTTCCCAGTCAAAATCAAGGAAAAGACCATAGGGAGGAGCAGAACAGGGGTTGGAGCTAGAAATGGAAAGTAGAAAGGGAAAGACGACTAAAAGAAGCAAAGAATCCAGTGAAGGATGCCGTCCAAAGTTCTCACTTCCGATAATAGTGTCTCTATTTTGTGGAAATATATTTTCCTTGACATAGATGTTAAAATGCATGTCAGAATTGGTCACGTGAATACTATGGCACTATGGGGAACCATTTTTATGTCTGCAGATGCTTAAGGGGAGGTGTAGCGAAGACCACAGTTTAAGAGCATACCTATTTTATAGTAGTGGAATTCAGGCTTTGGCATTTTTGGACAGCAATTTTAAAAACTTAACGCTACTTTATTACTTTCTCTATTACGCACATAGAAGGTTAAGAAAACATTACATTTCACCCAACACTTCGTTACCGAGATATCACTGGAAATGTACTAGGTGGCCCACTTCAACTGGCATCGCCGTAAGTAGCTATCCCTTCGTGCGTTAAAAGAGTTGCAGAACAACACGGGTCAAAGAGAGGCCAGTGGCGTATTCTGCCACTCAGCGAACACGTGAGATGAGAGGCAGTTGAACCTGCGTGTTTAGTCCGTGAAAATAGAGAATAACGGTACAAACGACCGAAAAGGTCTCACTTTACTTTCAGGTTCTTTATTTTCCAGGGAGTAAACTCACCCCTGTTTATCTAACATTAAGAATTACAGATTGTAAAGTGCAAGCATTAGGACACGTAATGTACCGTTGGCATTTGTTCGTTTCTTATTAATGTTATTGTTGTATTTATTATTATTATTATTATTATTATTATTATTATTATTATTATTATTATTATTATTATTATTATTATTATTATTATTATTATTATTATTATTATTATTATTATTATTATTATTATTATTATTATTATTATTATTATTATTATTATTATTATTATTATTATTATTATTATTATTATTATTATTATTATTATTATTATTATTATTATTATTATTATTATTATTATTATTATTATTATTATTATTATTATTATTATTATTATTATTATTATTATTATTATTATTATTATTATTATTATTATTATTATTATTATTATTATTATTATTATTATTATTATTATTATTATTATTATTATTATTGTTGTTGTTGTTGTTGTTGTGGTTATGGTTATGGTTATGGTTATGGTTATGGTTATTGTTATTATTATTATTATTATTATTATTATTATTATTATTATTATTATTATTATTATTATTATTATTATTATTATTATTATTATTATTATTATTATTATTATTATTATTATTATTATTATTATTATTATTATTATTATTATTATTATTATTATTATTATTATTATTATTATTATTATTATTATTATTATTATTATTATTATTATTATTATTATTATTATTATTATTATTATTATTATTATTATTATTATTATTATTATTATTATTATTATTATTATTATTATTATTATTATTATTATTATTATTATTATTATTATTATTATTATTATTATTATTATTATTATTATTATTATTATTATTATTATAGGGAGCAGCTACATTTGTATAAATTTTTATAATTATACTTATTATTCAGCACACTAATTATAAAGCATGCTATTTCACATTTTCAAGGCTATCCAAATCTAAAATTTGTAACACTCAGACTGTATACTCAGGAGCCTCTACTGGTTTTGCAGTCTAATTCAGACTGATGTTAGCTCAAATTGATCAATTATTAATGAAAATCTACAGAATGTACTTTTGTTGATGCCAAATACGTTGTAGATATCCTCCCACATCAACACAGAAGGATGCTAAACTTGTGTGAAATGTATTAATATTGATAATTCTGATAAAATGTTCCATTCCACAAGCTGTGCTTCACATCTGAATCTAAACATGCACTTCTGTTTACGTAATGGGAGGTAGAACCTTCAGGTAGGTTATGTGTCATAGGATGTAATCACGTACTGTTGCCCCCTTATGATCATATTAACGCAAACATGACCAAAAGTGACTACGCCAAGGGAGACGGGAAGAGGTGCCCTGGAATAAAGATGAAAATAATTTATCATCGCTTGGCTCTAAAGTTGAATAGAGGAATAATTTGAGAGCTAAGATGAGCCCAAACCGGAAGGATACGTGGGTGGTTAGTTGGCATTGTCGATGAAAACCCTCGGGCCCAAGCCTTGCCTTCTATTTCTATCTCTGTCTAGCTCACAAGAGCTGGAAGGTAACAACATGTAATGCGTAGGCTACGTATTATGACTCACCGTATTAACGAAATGGCGATAAAGCTGCCCTTGTCTTTTACATCATTCTCTCTTTCTTTTTAACCGTGGGCTCCTAGGGCCTCTTCTGAATACTTATCCGTTTATGGACAAGATTACCTCTCTTGAAACTGACTTCGTGAGACCTGTAATTAAATGAATGAGTCCGTCGACAGCACATCCTTTCATAATTCCTGAAAGTGGACTGGTCCATGAACTGCGCTTCGATGCAACATCACGGGGTGTTAATAAATTTAACAGATGACATTTACATCCATCTGCTAATTGGGAGCCACAGGTTAGATAACCTACACTTTCTGAAAAGATAACAATTTTTGCTGCATCCCATCAAATATTTTGAAAATACTGCACGTGCTTTGCCTATAAAGTAAGGCACGTTCTTGAGGCTTGAATGATTCGTCAAATTTCACACTCATACATAGCTTGGCTTAATTGCTAGAACCACGAAGACAACACAACTACGCCTGTCGTTTAACACTTACTCAGTTTCCGTTGCCGATGAGCCTGCTTATTTTGCTGAAAGTTGACATAGTTCTTGTTGATTCTCTGTAAATACAAGCAGAACAAACAGCAAATGCAAGCGCAACGGGTAGCACTTACAACAAATGCTCAGTCTAGTGCACAAGATGGACCATTTGTCTCCATAAGTTTCAGTAATATTTTGGAAGGTGTCTAACTGCAAAAGGTCTGCTATCTTCACTGTTTGTTTCTTTGTTTCTCAAAAATTCTATTTTTTTTATTTTTTCTATTTTTGTTTTGAGTTATTTACTTTGTTATTTTTATTATTTTCTTACTTTATCGTGCAGCACCCCTAGTGTTCAGTTCAGCTGCATACAAAGTAATGATTTAAAATTAATCGCACTCCTGCAAATGCTTATAATTAACATAACCTTTCAGTTGTACTACTGTATTATTTACATTTCATTGCACATAATTGATAAGGCTGGAATCCACAAACTTATTTCAAATACTTAGTTCAGTGTCTTCTTCTGTAAAATCATAATTTTATATAAATAATTAAAGGCAGCTAATTGCGTTCGCGATTGCACATAAATAATATACAAGGCCTAGTGTTCGGTACAAAAATGTGTACCAATCTGCATCATTTCCCACTTCGGAATTTCCTCTGAACGTATCTCACTTACCCCTTCATGGAGTCGCGTGAGTTAAAAATCAATAGGTATGTTTTTTATATCTTGTTTGAATCGTGCGTTTGGTCTTAAACTATTTAAAGGAAATGTTTCTTCAGTTGGTTAGAAAATCATACTATTGTAATGATTACGGAAATAAAAGGACTCCTCAAGTTTCCTTCCCCTCCCCCTAAATAAAATGGCAACACACATATTATTATGTGGATCTTGATTTTAAGGTAATTGACAGCCCACAGTAGTGCAGTACAACATAGGTTATAATTGTCTCCGAATTTTGATCTTTGTTCACATCCACATTATTTTCTCTGTCCAAATTCATTTCTTAGTCTTTAATCCAAGCATATAAGGGGACCAGGGATATCTTAATCATTTCGTTTTCGGTTTGCAATTTTAACAAATTCTGAAATGTCCCTGAGAATACATCTGGAATAAGGCAGTTAATTCGGCATCACTGCGGCTAACTATCATTTAGGGCATCCTCTATGTCTCCGAGCAAGTCCAGAATGAGAGTTGATGTGTGTTGATTTCAGAAGGCTGATTTGAGGCAGTCCATTTTATTCACTCGGTTGTCCAAAACGGTGTATTGTCGCTTTTTGAGAATCTTTTTTTATTATCCTCATCTAATATATTCATTATCCACCAACAGCGATTTATGACAGTGGAAGACCTGCCATGAAGGAAAAATGCCTTTCAAGATTTTCCAACTGATAAGCCTATTTTTGCAGCTAAGGCGTTTTCGACGACCTTCTCCTACCCCAAAGAATGGATGCACTCATCAGAACAGAGGCTTGCTGTGACGTTATATCGAAGCTCAAACTAAGCATTTTAGAATGCAAGTTGTGGAATATCCTGTAGTATAATGTCTGGTCTAAGCTTCACCGCAGTATGAATCACCTCAAGTAACACACTTTTATTTTTATAAGCATGTAGCGGCCCGCCAGCTGCCACATGTCTTTCGGGACGATGAATGAAATAAATGACTGTTGCAATAAGCCTGGAGTCCTTCGGCGCTTGTATTTACCTTTGCAGGGTAAGAGAATGGTCCGAAAAGGAAAGGATAAAAAGTAAAAGAAAACAAAAACTTACCTAGGCAACTTGTCTCCAGTCCACCAGACGAAAGACAGATGTACTGAAGATAGTTTCCTCGTAGGATGTCAAGCCTCAACTTGCTCAACTGCGCGATGTTGCCTTCATCTATTATATTTGTTCTCCAACGATTTTCTCGCAACTTTGAATGCACTTCACGATTAGGGTTTCAGTATCCGAAATGGTTAAAGTAAACATCGGGTGCAATGCGACATGCTTTTCATTAAGATGGGGGAAAAGAATAAATGATATATCTACATTTCACCCTGAGAATTAGAATAGAAGAGTCATGTTAATGGGACTAAATTCTACGAGTTGCCTGGAATCTGAAATGCTGTAGCAATGGGTGATGAGAGGACCTCCTGCTGTTCACTCGTATAGAAAGTGCTTCCTGTGTCCTGTTTAGCTGTACGAATTTCACTGAAGATCTGTTGCTGAGGTAAGAACCCGTAACTTTCTTAATCGAGAGGAATGGTGAACGCTATTGAGCACATATAACAATGATTTTCAGCATGAAATGTTCAGAAAATCACCTGTAAGACGGTCTTCATCTGCGTACTAAACTGTTGTTGATTTCTGTTTATTTAAAACAGTAAACTTAAAATTCATACAATTCTATGTGAAAACAAAAACGCCAATTTTAAAAGGAATAAAGATCATGGATAACAACAGGAGCTCATTACAAGGCAGAACCCTGCAAATTTGAACTTCTGTGTAGCAACGTGAAAGGACGCAAAAGTAACGTGATTCTTTAAAGGCTAGTGGTGGCAAATATATATCCATGCCGTCAACATTTTAACTGCCGTTACGCCGCCTAGACAGGAAATTGTTTACGATTGAGCTTTAGACGTATATGTGAGTTTATTAACGTAATCGGATTGTAAGCCTGGGTATTTGTAGGTTGTTGTACCACAAACGGATTGATTCTTCCTCAGAGTATAGATTTTGCAAGGTTTGTTTCCCGAGTGTTAGTTTCAGAGTCGCCTCAAAGAGCTCTTTAGCTGTAAATGACACTACTACCCCTGTCCAGTAAACTGAAGCATTTGAACGAGATCTGCTTTCTGTTTCCAATTTTACCTCCTTAGCAAGTTGTACGTTTCATAGCCTTGCTTGCAAACGTCTATGAGGGGACACAACTTTGAAGCAGACAGAATATTTCCATTGTGTATGAGGCAAGATTGAGAACCCCATTCCAGTCACTGTGAGTCCCACCCACTCCGGACTTACTGTGGTAGCTGATTGCATTGACCGAACCTATCTCCCCTGCAGAGCAGATAGCAGATGCGATAAGGAGGGCATATAACATTTACAATTAGTATGCAAATTAGAAAATTCATGTAGAGAGGGTTATTAATGAGCTTTCAATGCACTGTCACTACATGCAGTCACTCGTGGCTAAGTGTATGTGCTATAACAGCGGGACCTCCGATTTCAGTTCCTGTGTTTCCTTATTCCGTCACACTAATGTGTTCTTGACAAATCATTTTACCTCTGGTATTCTAATTAATGAGGCCTCATCACTGCTCATTTGGGCAGCGGGGCGCTGACGTACGATTGACATGTGGGGGCAGGGGTGCGGAAAATTAAGGGGCAGACGAACGTCGATAAGAATGTCCTAGTCCCATCGGCCAAGATTCTATTTTGATTAAGCATATATTGTAGTGTTTAGAGTGCAAAAGGTATGTCCTTTAACTTCTGAATGTCTTTTAAG
The DNA here is from genome assembly GCA_030765045.1 of Tenodera sinensis. Classification (NCBI taxonomy): domain Eukaryota; kingdom Metazoa; phylum Arthropoda; class Insecta; order Mantodea; family Mantidae; genus Tenodera; species Tenodera sinensis. Next base: position 98,490,549 of record CM060964.1, on the reverse strand, counting down.
TACACAGAAAAATGGATTAACAGTTTTAAAATCTTCTCCGCCGAACAGTCCACGCTCTGTTGACCTAAATGCCGCTTATCTAGTATTTAAAACAAGGCTCAATTTAGTCTGAGGAAATGGATACACTTCTCAAAGGACATCAAGACCCAAAAATCATACCACATGAAGGTCCCCTGAAACTTTCAAGCTATTAAGTTATAAACAAGGGTCCAAGGAGCATTTTAAATAGTGAAAAATTCTGAAAAAAGAAAAAGAACTGAGAAAAATTAATTTTAAAGTTTAACAGTGTGTCTTTGTTCTTTACCTAAATCCAATCCACTTAAAATTCCCCAGCACTCTCTGTTACTTTCTTTTTGGCTTCAGTAGCATTTTTTTGAGAATTTTAAGCTTGCTTTGTTGTTTCCTAATATGAAAACTTTCCTTTCACCTTCGCGTTGTTCACAAAATTTAGAAATTTGTTGTTCTTAGCTAACCTATACACCATGCACTTTCTCAAATTTATACACAAAATTCATAAAATATCTGCTTGTTACGCCTCTACTATAGACTAACAAATAACTTAAAACCTATTAACTACCTAAACAATGTCTAATATATAAGTGGAACACTGAAATAACCTGGCAAGATTATAGAATTACGGAACATTGACGGTATTTCTGTGTTTGGAAGCAAACCACGTCAGATTCGCGGCATGTTAGCTCGAATATCGAATTCATTTCAGCACAGACTACTTACAACCTTTCTGAAGCAAGATTCCCTGCAAAATCAGAGCCAGTGAAAATGAAAAATGCATTTCAAAGGTGTAGCGACGAGGTTTAGTGAGGAATGCTCACCCACACTAGCATATTTGAATACCTCCTGAGGCTTTAAAAATGTCTGATATTCAGAAAACTAAAGTGTGCCGTTAAAGTACGAAGTATAAGCATAATAGAAAATGCACAAAGTAAAACTAAAAATTTTCGGCAATTTTTACCAAATTTCACCAATAAGGGATTGGTGCTGTGTGGTATTAATTTTCCCAAGGTGAAGTAAATACAAATAAAACCCAGGCTACTCACCAGGACCGAACCAGAGATTTCTGGATTCATTTTTAGATTCACTCATGTATAAACACAAGATCAGAGGAAAAGGAAAACTTTTTATTAGATCTATCACGTGTAAGTAAAATACCAACCTTCATATTTATCAAAATGAACGTTTTTATAAGGTGTTTTAGGCAATACATATTTAAGAATTTAGCTTGCATTCATTAAATGCCCTTGACATTTGTTAGAATAAAACTGAACTCCACGGTGCAACAGCCTGATGCAGAGCCAAGGCCTACCTCCCGAACGCTGCGTTCCCCACCTCAGCCCACAGCAGGCGTCACGAGTGGGGTGCCGTTCTGGAGCGTGGGACGTGGTTAGTACCTGGAGTCCCTCACGGACGGTCAATGCGGTCTTCACAAACCCTTTTCTCTCTTGTAGGGTCTCAGGTGACACCCCAGGGGCCTCATGAGCCTGAGTGCATCCCGGCCACCCCCACGCTGATATCAGGAATCGAACCCAGGTCTCCTGCTTGGTAAGCAGCTGCGTTACAACCGTGCTAAGGAGACAACCCTGTTTAGTATAACGTATCCCTTTAAAACAACATAAACAATGAATAATAATTATAGCTTGTATTGTTTTTATTCTTGAAAGTAAATAAAGTGTTTCTATGGCTCATGCAAATTAATGCGAAACAATTTAATAGCGTTATAATAATTAATGTTAAAGCGTATCTATAACACAATCTTTTACATCGCATTCCTTTAAGACGCCCAACCTCTTAATTTTGCAATTTAAATAAGTATGTCTGGTTCTTCAGCCTCCCCTCAATAAAACTCTAGATGGTAAATAACCTTTAAATAATCGAAGTGTTCACGCACCAGTAATTTTTCATTTGCTGTTACTCTTAAATCTGTTTAACGGGTAATTTAATCTTATCTGTTGTGAGGCACACTTGTTTTATATGAATATTCCATGTCAATTAATCATCTAGATATAAGAATAATACGCGTCACACGCGCTCTGAAGAATCAAGGTTGCCTGGCCGGTGGCGGCCTCACGAGAGTCTTCTGTTATTGTAGTAACATCGTCTAGATGCCCTTTTTCCTTTCAAAAACGCCATCCAGTTGCCTCTTAGGTCTGAGTTACACTTACTCTTTCCTGAACAGTGTTGTGGGTATTGAAAGTTGTGCTTCTAGAACATTGCCAGCACCAAGTGCCTCGGTACAACGTAAACGTCTTAATACAGTTTCATTAAAAGGAAAGCACTCCATTTAATCGGGTTATTTTAGATGCTATAACTTCTAGTAAAAGTGTTAGCCTTGACGACACAGACTTGGACTATGGATGATAGTATGTGAATGTGCTGAAATGAGCTGGTCCCTGTGGTCATTACAGGCTAGAACATGGTGTACTTTATTTGTCCTAAATACACAGAATAAATTTAATACTGTGTGTATATTTATGACCTTCTATATGTGAATCCACCTATGCTAATATTAAAATCTGCAATCTCCTGTTTAAATTGTGAAGCTTGAATGTTTCTTACTTCTGAGGTTCATCTTTTACGTGACTTTATGTAACGTAAATAAATGTTATGTTCAGTTTTTTCTCACATTCAGTAGCAGTATAACTCTTCTAAAGTTTTTTATTTCACGTGGGATATGTGATAGCAGTGTTTTATTTGTTTGCATGAGACAGGCTGCGCGTTGCCGGTTGGTTTAGTTGGTTTCTCGTAACTCTTTGGGAAGATGGGAGGGAGGCACCTGTCCACAATGTCAGCTACTGTGCGACCAACACTGGAAGCTTGTTCTTCTGGCCGCCAGTATTCCAGCACGCAACCTCGTACACGCCAAGCTCAAACCTCTGGACCCTCGCTAAATGGATTATTAACCACACAACAAGGAAAAGCCTGCTAATTTAAGAAGATAATAAGGGCTGGCCTCGTAGCTCAGTCAAATACAGCGAGCACCTGACTGCTGTGCGAGGGATCCTGGGCTCGACTCCCGGCTGGGAGTGGAACATTTTCTCTAGCCAAGCTTCCATCGTCTCCTGAGCCTGGAAGTACAAATCGGTGTGTGTGTGTGTGTGTGTGTGTGTGTGTGTGTGTGTGTGTGTGTGTGTGTGTGTTCAGTCAGTTTGAGTATGTGTATCGCCAAAAGTAGCTGTTTTAAGAAAGAAACAGAGTAGTAGAACTGAAAGACAGAAAGCTGTGTGTCAAGGTTACGAGAGGACAGAACAGCTGTGAGCTCCAGGGTCACGAAGAACTATAGATTGTGTTAACGATAAAAACAGAGTTGTGTTTTTGTGCTTTAGTCTTAAAAGATAAATAAAATCACAAGAAAAAATAATTGTGTCATTTGTCACAATAGTATTCGCATTAATTATACCACACAAAGGAATTATAAACAAGTTCAATGTCCCAGCTAATAACAAATATGCCTGGAGCACAATTTCTGGCGTGTTTCATACTAACTGTTACTACTTAGAATTTCAATTAAGTTCCAAATTTACCGCATAAGGTTTCATTTTGGTTCACCATCTACAGTTTTCTCACGGTTTGGCCATAAATTTCCTTCAAATTACAAATATAAACACTATTATTTCGAACAAATACAGGTCAGTCATAAAGATACCTCAAAATTCATATCATTAGAAGTGTGATAATATTTTAGGCACGGGGGAAGTATAACCATGTATCGACAACCTGAGGTATTGGACATATATCACAGCCAGCTGGCATTGCACGTTTGGTTGTCTTCTTAAATCTCAAACCACAATTAAATAAATTGCATTGACGTCCCTTATATTCTTTTTGAAATTATGGCGAATTTTTGCTTACACCTTATAGGTATCTGGAAATTACTAAAGCACCATGATAACCTAATTAGATGAAAACTCTCAGCTGGCCACGACAATGTTGTATTTATGATATTTTTAATAAGATTTCCTAGCAATATGCCAAATTATAGAAATGATGTATAGCCCACATCACTGCAATAAAAAAATTCATGCAACGGTGAAGTAATTTTTGATAGCCGCAGTAGCTGAAATTTTAAACTTTTTTGCATTCTTCTTGGTGCTGTAATTATTTAATAATGTAAAGCGCGCACAAATTTTACAAAATTCAGAGAAGATGTTTAACTTTGGCCTTTCATGTCCCCTTAATTATGTGAGACTGTCGGTTTTTACACCTTGTCACATCACGTTTTATAATATGCGGGGTTTGTCCTAAAACCAACTGAAATGACAATAAAATATTGTTCCCTAGGCACTAATTGTGGACTAATCGAGTTGGTAGCTCAGTCGATAGTGCGTGTTACTCGCACACGGGAAGTCGTGAGTTCGACTCCCGCGGTCAATCTTCCTACACATGAGTATTTGGTAAGTCTCCGCGGCTGGCTAGGGGAATGCTGGGAAGGTTAATTGAATTTCTCCATTTCAGCACAATTCCTATTTAACTTTATCTTGCATTTACTTGGCTGTTTCGGGGTTGCAAGTGTTTTCGAGAAACTCGACATTGCATGGCAAGGAAAAAGGATGTCCTCTGTAAACTTCGTCCCCAGAACACGAGTGGTCTCCGAGTCCTGAACTCCCCAGTAGGTTGTGGAAGCCTGCAGGGAGGAGGGAAGTCCATTATACCAGCTGTCACCGGGTAGTTTCAACCCGGAAAAACGTGGGGAGCATGCCCTCTGCTCTGCCTGACTCCTGATCCGGCGAGCTTCTATCTTCTCTCACCTCAACCCTCCTTCCCGGGGGCGACCCATTTCGGGGCACAAGCACAATAGCTCTGGCGGAAGTCGTGGTGTCCCCTCCCGGGAAGTTTCAAACAGTTCCAGGCTAGAAGACCATTCCTACTGCTGGAGCTTGATGGATGACCAAGCAACCCTCCAATGTCTTTCCTTCGAGTAAGCATCCGCACCACTATACGCCACGAAACCCTGAAACTCACCTGAAACATGAAAAGGAAACGGAATGAGAGAAGTGATGGAAAGGAAATTGTGGTAGATGAGAAACCACTGCAGCGTTCACCTACTGATCAGGGAAAACCACAAATACCTAAGGTCACAGTGGACAGTCTACGGGAATCGAATTCGGGAACTCCCGAAAGTGAGCCTTGTACGTTAGCGGGGAGTCATCTCGTTCGGTTACGCTTGCCATGATTTCTCTGGAAACTAAAGAATGGCGTCTCAGCGCTTCAAAAATTTGCCAATAAAAACAGTTGTGATTAAAGTGTTTGTATGTATAAATTGCGTGTTTTAATAACTTTCACATTTGGGAATTTTTTGTTTACCTCCCACTTTTTCCTAGTTATACAAAATTATACATACCTTTATTAGAAGGAAGAAGGCCTCACAGGCCATTCATAGAAAATTAGAAATATAGGATATATTTTGCATTTTACTAGCTCAAATATTCTATTTTAATCAAAATACTGTGACAAATTACAAGTGCGGTTACTTTTAATGTCACCTTATCTCTTCTAAAGCTGAATCACAGAACACAGTTCTCCATTTTGTTATTAATACAATTTACCATTCGTCGTGACCTTGCAACTCACAGCTGTTCTGTTCTATCGTAAACCTTCGCAACAAACAGCTCTACTGCACTCAAAACAAAAATTGACTAACTCACTAAAAACTGCTTCAACCTGACTGACCCAAGGGTAGTTCAGAGTGGGGAAATGTTCTTCAAAATCTTCGTGTTGCATCCTAGAAATATATTAAGCTTAAATACCAACTTCGGTTTTTAACCGAGTTTTTCGTTTTTGAATTATGCTGTTCACAGACAGGCAGGCGGGCAGGCAGGCAGGCAGACAGACAGACAGACAGACAGACAGACAGACAGACAGACTGACAGACAGACAGACAGACAGACAGACTGACTGACTGACTGACTGACTGACTGGCAGACAGACACAAACACACACAGACATTCACAGATACACACAGACACACATACGAACCTTTTTCTAAAAATGTTTTGTTTTTAATTCGGGGGGCCTCAAAACATTTATTTCCAGTGAAGTCTCGACATCGAATTTTTGGATAGAATACAATACTTCCCCTACTTACTATACGTAGTAGAGAAAGTAAAAATGGAGGTGAAGAGCTAGACTTATGCTGTTGTAATTATGGCAGTTATACAGGGTGACTCACTTAAAACGTTCACTGCAAATACATCTGAAACAATAAAAGATACTGAAAAACAACCTTCTTGGGTGTGAAGACATGTGAGGGGCTCATTGATGTAAATCATATAGGTCATTCAGAGACTTAACCAAATAGGAATTTCAGCATAAATGACTTAAGCACAACATAAAGAACCCACTTGGCAACAATGAAAACATTAACAACAGTGACACTGTTGTGCGTTTTGTTGTCTCTCAAGCGTCAACTTCAAGGAGTTTCTTAGGATGAAATTGACCTATCGCGATACAGCAAATGCCATTATTAATTTGAATTTCGATGTTACAAATTGCATTATAAAAAGCACCGGTGCCCATTTAAAAACATACAGTTACGCTAAAGCTCATATTTGCTTAAGTTAATGAATAAATCTTATTAGTTACTGTAATGAGTCCTTCCCCTGCTCTGTGAAAGCTGTTTTCCAACATTTATTATTGTTCCAGAGGTATTTACAGTGAAAGTTTAAGCGGGCCACCCTCTATAATAATTCAGTTAGAAGGCGGCCTTCAGCTGTTGTTTACACGAATTTCAAGATACATATGTACGCGATTTGTTCAGCACAGAAATAAATTTACGTCAATATTTCAATACAAATTGTTAGATATTTTAATAAAATAAATAAACAAGGAAACTAAGTACGTACAGCTTTTTGCGGGAAATTTAATTTGTGCCATGTGAGCCCTGTTTGACGCACAGAAAGCCAAGGAAGTCACAATTTTTGGCACCATTACAAATTTGCCGTCAGCCTTAAACGAGAAAAACAATACCTGATATAAAACGCATATATGTATACCAACGCTTTTGTTCAAAATTAAAAATTTTAACCGTATCCAAAATGAAAACCGAAAGAGGGTGCAAAGGTCAGAAACTATAGACTAAATACGATATAAAGATCTTGCTTTGAAAGAAACCAAGGCAAGCTACAGGTAATATCCAGTAAAAAAAGTTACATGTTTGGGTGGATGTGGCTGCAGCACCATCGAGGGTTTCTTAAAGGAACTAGTATTTAAAAAAGAAAGGAACCCCCCCCCAAAAAAAAAAAAAAAAAAACACTCAAGCCGTGTGTAGGCTAAGTTGAAGACGTGGAGTCAGACTGAGAAATTCAATTTTATAGACAGGATTTGAACCACGGATCCTTGGCCTTCCGTGCCGTTGCTCTAACCAACAGATTTGACACTAAATTCATGTGACTCACATTTCTGGAATTTGGGAATACCTTGCTTTTACAGGAAAAACGTGGAAGTCATCTGGGGAATTTGATGTCTTGCCTATATGTTACCATGGTAATTCACTGGTTGGAGCAACGGCACGGAACCCACAGTTTAAATGCCAGCAATGGCACTGAATTTTTCAGTCTGATTCTAACTCTCTATGATCGTCACTGTACCACAAGGAATAAGCTGACCGTTTCTCGCAGTTTGTTGAACCCCGGACAGAGTGTTCGCACGCGGCGTTTGGTCGCCCCTTGTTTGCAGGAATGCAGAGAAAAGCGATCATTTGACAGAGGACCAAGGCAGCACGCGAGACGGTAGCGTGTGTGGGTGGTAGAAGTTGTTGGCGAAGAGGTGATGCTTATCAGATAAGGTGTCTCCAAGAAACGAATGAAAGATGGGATGGGTTCGGTGGGTGGCAACGCTGGAAAAGAGACACGCAACCTGCTGAAAAAGAATGGATTTCTATAAAGAAGCCATGTCCCTTTCCACCTTGTAATGTACCTCTGCTACTGTTTTCTAGCGCTACTAATGTTCGTGTTTATGCAGCCCTGCTTCCTATTAGACTATTCAAATTGAATTGCTTTGTACTTTTCGTGCAAACAAATGAACTCTCAGGCAAACAAACAACTTTGGATGTACTGTAACGTAAACTGTCGTGGCTTCTGTTATCCCTTGCTTTACGGCTTAAGCCACGTCTCAACGTATTATAATATCCCCGATGTTTCAAGAGCTCGGCTTGTTTGACCCGACCTGTATTCGCAGAAGTCGAATAGAATCCTGTCAATAGGCATATGAGCCAGTAATAAAAGTGGTAAAAGGTCTCTGCGATTGTTCCTCCTTGCAATTCAATATTTTTATGTAACATCAGAGCACTTTTAACTATTAAGGCGAATCACAGCTAAAATTTGGCCAAATTAAAAACAATTACAAAATTAAGGTTTTCGGTGCAGAAATACTTTGAGCCTGTAGTTTCAATTACTTACATACTAAGGTTTTTCCGTCAGCTTTTTGAAGCTTCACCCCGTACCCAATTAGATCACGGCCTAATGTCTGTATTTACGTACCTTCAATGTCTTTCATACGATTTTGGTTTTTGTTGCAGATTTCGCATTGAAAATGTTCCGTACGATGTGGTTAGTAACCAATCTTGTGACATTTTCAGAAAGAATGAACTCAAAATACTGGCATAATGTTTTTGTTGTTCTTCTTCATCTGCCCGTATGGAGGACTTACATCCCTAGGCCTTACAAACATGTGCCTAGGGTCAGATGCCTGTTGGGGAGCAGACGAACCTATGGACCGAACAAAGTGAAGACCTGGAAGCAGATGGCCAGTCACCAGGCATGGGAGTGAGGAAGAAGGTGATATGAAATACAGATGGAACCGCTGACTGGAAAGGTGATGATGGAGCAGTTAGTGGAGTGTGGCGTGTAGACTGTGTTAACGACGAGAAGAAAATTGTGTATTTATGGTGAAATTTTAGAAGACAATAGTGATGGAAAAGTAACAGGACTAATTTTGTAGTTTTGTCACAGTATTGTAGTTTATTAAGGGAGATAGGACCTCTAAAGTCTATAGAGTATTTCTTTCGTTAAAATTCATCTGTAATGTCTTTTTAATAACCAACCATCTTTAAACATCCAAGTAGATCCACAACTTATTTAGGCATCAGGGTTGCCAATGTTTAAAAGTAAAATTATCGTACCGGCCACTCAAAATTATAGATTTGGAATCAAAATTATCGTACATCATAAACCAAATGCTACAATGAATGTAACAGCATAACACTTATGAAACTGTTATATTATTGTTGTTTATGGTATCCACTTACAAGATTGATGACCTCAATCAGTATTTCAACTTTGGTACTTATGTTTCTCGCAGTATTCATCTGAAAGTTCATCATCCTCCTCAACTGTTGCAGCATTATACAAATTTGTTGTTGAGATAAACTTTAACATCTCGCAGATTTTCGGACCCACCACATTCTTTCATAAGCTGTGACGACCGAATAGTCAATTTATTGTATCTAGTGCCAATCTGTTTCTAATTTTGGTTTTTATTAAACCTAGTTTGGAAAAAAAAACTCTTTCAGAAGAAGTGTTTCTGTGGGTCAATGAAATCACTGGTAATGCAAACTCCGCCAGTTCTTTGAAATCAGTATTTCCACCAAGGTGACATGTATTTAATAGCACTCCAGAAACTGCCAGGTTCAGGCATGTTCTTATTTCACACGGGATATCACGTATTCCGAGCTTTCTGCATTGATCATCAATTTTTTGAACAGTGCCTTCTTCAATGAGATTACCAGACCTGGGCACACTGGAAACAAGAGGATAAAGGGTAGAAGGATTAGTAGGATGTGAAATGGTTGCCTTAGAGGGGTGGCGACAGGCCATGAGGGCAAAAGTGGGGTCACTATTTGTAATTAATTTCATTTCGCTGGTATGACAAACCAGTGAATATGATATTTCGTCGGTATCGAAATAATCGTACACCCCCATAATTATCGTACGAGTTGACAACCATGAGTACAAACATTCAAATTATCGTATGCCCCCATAATTATCGTATGGTTTGGCAACCCTGTTAGGCTTTATTTTTATCATCCTAAGTGTTATTTAGCTATCTGTAATACTTCTGAAAGAACGGGACATTTATATATAAATTTCATTTTTTGCAGTAATATCCGTTTGTAGAACAAAACTTTTCCTAAAACATGAGCTTAAGTTTATATCTAAATCAAAAAAGTTGTGATTTTGTCTGTGAAATAGTGCAGAATTCCGAGCGAAAAGTTAATTCTTGGCAACTCGACTGTAGTCATTAAATGACCCAATAATACCAAACAGCGTTTAGATATAATATTGTATAAGTATATCTTAACACGCGGAACAAAAGTATATAACGGAAACGTCGGTGTAGAATATAGCTGTTTCACTCGCTCTGGGACTCAGGTTTAAAAGCAATGGCCGCACTCTAATAAAATTTGTCATTCACATACCTTGGTAGATGAAAAGCGTAGTGACATAAAAGAAAAGTCGCAACGACTACCGAGTCATGCCAAATGTAACTTGTTGCGATAGACTTTCCTTTTCAGCATGTTCCTTACGGAGTCAATTTGGAAATATCAGGAGGCTTTGTTAAGGAGAGTTACTTTGAAAGGACTGGATCTTCAAAGAAATACTCAATTTCTCTCATGCTGATGTTGAAAGTGTGACAAACGGCGCCATCCTGCAAAAATAACCAGTAAGAATTCCACCTCATCTAACTATCTCTGTTGTCTCAAATTTCTTCGCAATATTACGCATATTGTTTTATTTCTGAGGTGAAATATGCTGAAATATTTGTAATGTGTTGTAATACACACAGTCCGTAAAATTAAACAAAACAGTTCGCCTAATTTCGATAGTGTATTGCACAAACAAATGCACAGGCATTTTCAGGACACTTTGTTGCTTTAAACCCTTTTATATTGAGCATAATAAATCAAAGTCGTCCTATTGTTACAGTCATTTTCACTGCACAGCCAAGAATACCATGCAATGCGATGTATTTTACACAAGGAACGAATGATATAGAGAATTTCAGTGAGGTATGTATATTTTTTTCTTGCAATAGACACTAATATTTGTACTCTTTATTTTAGTTTAGTCACTAAGAATACTTATTAAAATGCTGTCTATGACACGTAATGGGGAGTGTCACATTCAATGCTATTAAAGTTATAAAGAACATTATGCGAGGAAAAAAGTACTTTTATATGTTTTACTTTCTATAAATATCAAATAATGGACCAAATAATAAACAGTAAAGTAATTAAATACGTTCAAAAAGGATATAAGAGGTTTTTGTGTACAATTAAATTTTAGTTCTCAACAACTGTAGCCCATGAAGCTTTTGAATAAAAAAATTTGCGAGAAAAAGCTTCGAGAAAAATCTACTTCAAAAGTGAAATGTGAGTCATTTTGCAAACCACAAATATAATGTAGAGGCAGTGGTCCCTAAGAATCGCACGAATCCAACAGACTTAGGCGTTTTATAACACACAGTATAATAAAGACAAAGATAGAAAGCATCCCAGTGAAAGAAAGCGCCGCTTAAGGCAATGTATCTGAAATTTGGTGAAAATTGCCCAAAATTTTTATTTTTAATTTTTGCATTTTTATTATGCTTATAGTTTGTAGTTTAATGGCACACTTTAGTTTTCTCAATATCAGCCATTTTTAAAGCTCCAGGAGGAAATTTAAACGTCCCAGTGCAGGTGAGCGTTACTTGCTAAACTTCATCGCTACAGCTTTGAAATGCATTTTTCGTTTTCACTGGCTTTGAGTTTGGTCTCACGCAGGGAATTTTGCTTCAGAAAGGTTGTGAGTTGGCTTTGCTGAAATGAATTCGATATATTGAACTGAAATGCCACGAATCTCACACATGTTTTGCTTCAAACAGAGGAATGCCGTCAGTGTTCTGTAATTCTGTAATCTTGCCAGGTTATTTCAGTGCTCCAGTTATATGTTAGGCATCGTTTAGGTAGTCAATAGATTTTAAGTTATTTGTCAGTCTTTAGCAGAGCCGTAACAAGCAGATATTTTATGAAGTTTGTGTATAAATTTGCGAAAGTGTATAGTGTAGAGCAGGCGTGTCAAACAGCACTCGCCAGGTGTGAAAATATTCCCCTATTTTCCCTCCCTTCAAATCGGAAAACGAGAAAAACAAAGCGAAAACCGGTTCTACTAGCGCGTGCTACTGCAGTTAAGGAGTGATGTTTGACAGGCCTGGTGTAGAGCTTAGCTAAGAACAATAAATTTCTAAATTTTGTGAACAATGCGAAGGTGAAAGGAAAGTTTTCATAGTAAGAAACAACCAAGCCAACTTAAAATTCTCAAAAAATGCTACTAAGGCCAAGAAGAAAGCAACAGATGGTCCCACATATGGTGCTGGGGAATTTTAAGTTGGTGAAGTACAAAAACATGCTGTTAAACTTTAAAATTCATTTTTCTCAGCTCCTTGGGCCCTAGTTTATAACTTATTAGCTTGAACTTTTCAGAAGCCCTTAAGAGATTAAGGTATTCAAATTTTTCGTGCTCTACTTAAAAATATTAAATAATTGAGCTAAAATTATATATATTTTTATAGCTCATACTGAAAAAAGTTGAAAATATTGATAAATGGTATACAATTTTTTCTCTCTTAAACTAATTAGATCTAAGCAACTTTAGTATGACAATTTCTTTATATTTGTATAGTGAACTCAAATTAAAAATTTAGAAGAGATACAATAAACTATAGGTTCCAAGGGTCATTTCATATAAGCACATCAAAAAGTGATTAATTATTAATAAATATATTAATAATTTAAAAATGGTTTGACATATGAACATTGAAATTTTTTGTACAGTAGTTACTTTATGTTCTGAGTATGTGGAACAAATTCAAATCAATCAGAAGAAAACTGTGGATTTTTTAATTTTCACAGATACATTGCCTTAAATGAAAAGTGAAGATAAAGGTAATCAATTTAAGATATCACTTCAAACAAAAAGGAGCCACAAAACAGCGGTAAACCTTGATACGATGCATTTTTATGTCTATTAAGTTACATAGAGTATTGAAATAATTACAACACACTAACAATACATACATGATGACATGAAATGGCATAAAAGCAAAGCAACAGTCAGCAAGATAGTTTGCCTTGTTTACACCTCCACCCCTAATATTAGCCTCCAAAGTTCTCGGATGTCTCGTAGCGCCCAACATACCCATAACACTATTCGAGGCGGTAAATGATCATGGTAAATATTTTAACTTCCATTCTTCCATGCCCCTACAGATACAAATAGCAACTAGTTATGTGATGCCGTAAATACATCCGGTATTTATACATAATATGAGTGAAATGAACATACTGATAAATATTGGACAAACTCTAAAAATGTTTCTTCCATTTTTATCTCATTTTACAGGTTTTAAATTTGCCTCCGTGATATGTTTCTTTGATCCAGTTATTTCGCACGACATTTGCAGGTTCCCAGTGTCTCGTACCAAAAGCGATATGGTACATTTCCTCTTCCTAGACTCGTGCCCTTTGAGTATTTGTTTCTAAACTAACTAATGACTTGGGTTGCTGGACACCCCCGTTGGTGGAGACTGCGCAGTGATGGAGTTTCCAATCTGAGAATTTAAACGGACATAGCACTAATGGTTTAATGACATTGAAATACTGAACAACTCCGACGTGAGTTTGACTCTGCACTTAGTAGCTGACGAGTGACAAACACATCACATAAACAGCACACGATGCAGGATGCTTAACACAAAATGGCTACCGTCCACTAATATTTCAGAGACGCAAGCTAAATACATACCGGACCACTGTGCCTGGCTCTTGAATGCCATCTACAAACTATGATTCTAACGTTCCTCACAAGTATACTTCTTCTATTAACTTTTAATGAATAATGTTTGGGTTTTGAACACTGTATTTCCTCCGGCTTTCCTAAAGCTACGAAAAAGAGTAATATGAGATGCATACAATGTGGCCCACTTCATCCGGCATCGGCATAAGTAGATAACCCTTTGTGCGTTAATATCGTTGCAGAAGTCCACGGCGCAATTCTAGTCATAGAGACCGCAGTGGCGTGTTCTGCCTCTCAGCGAAGACGTGAGGTGAGAGGCAGTTGAGCTAGCGTGTCTAGTCTGTGATAATAGACAATGACAGTATAAACAACCGAAAAGGCCCCACTTTACATACAGGGTCTTTATTTTCCAGGGAATAAACTCACCCGTGTATATGGTGCTATCGCCTAACATTACGGATTACAGATTGTAAAGTGCCAGCATGAGGGCACGTAATGTTTCATTGGCTTTTGTTAATTTCTTATTAATGTTATTGTTGGATTTTATGGTTGTTGTTATTACTACTATTCCTCTTCTTCTTCTTACTATTATTATTATTATTATTATTATTATTATTATTATTATTATTATTATTATTATTATTATTATTATTATTATTATTATTATTATTATTATTATTATTATTATTATTATTATTATTATTATTATTATTATTATTATTATTATTATTATTATTATTATTATTATTATTATTATTATTATTATTATTATTATTATTATTATTATTATTATTATAGGATTGCTGGAACCTTCGAGAGGTATTCGCCGGCCGGCGTGTTTGTAGAAGTTCGCGAAAAGTCCGTGTTACGTCATTCCTGCTGTATAAGGAAGCGAGACAACGACAGAGTTATGGTCGGGGGAACTAACCTGGCACTTGACAGCTAGCTGATTCGCTCACCTACGAAGGAGGCTAGCCCTATCTCGACCAATTGAGTAATCGTTGCTTGATACGTTTGTAACACCACTGGACGAGATAGGGGTAGCCTCGTTCACAGGTGAGTGAATCAGCTAGCTGTCAAGTGCCAGGTCAGCTTTCACCGGCTGTAGTTATGTTTACACACATGAGCCGCTCAGTGTGTCAGGGAGTGCGAGACAGCTGTGTGTGTGTGTTTGTGTGTGTGTGTGTGTGTGTGTGTGTGTGTGTGTGTGTGTGTGTGTGTGTGTGTGGTACTGTCGTCGTGAAAGATATGCCGCGTCAAATTGAGGAATTTTTAATGAGTGTTGAGTGCTTGCATCGTCAAAGCTAGTGTATGAGACACAGAGAAAGTGAACAAGGGCACGAAAGGACTGATTCAAGGGTACGAGAAGAAAACAGCTGTGAGTTGCAGTATCACGAAAGACTAACACTGTGTTAACGTCAGTGAAAGAGAATTGTGTCTTTGCGCAAACGTTTAGAAGAAAAATTAAGTGATAGGAAAGTAAATGGACTGAGTTTGCCGTTTTGTCACAATATTGTTAAACTTATTTCAATCTGATAATTCGTTTAGAAGTGAGAAATGTTTGAGGGCACCTGTCCTTGAGAATTTATTACTTTGATAAACAAATTCGAAGGAAATCTCAAGGGTGTCCTGAACACAGTGGGAGATTCGTTGAGGATGAACACAAAATAAGATTAAGTCTGTTCTTTGGCTAGTAAAATTATGACTTCTTTAAACTGCTATAGTTGAAACCATACGGTGCCAATATTTACATTTAGAGTACATGAAAATGAAATAATTCTTCTTTTGTTTGAGTTCTTCTCACTCAAGTCTCATCCCACGTGCATATGTAATCCTTGACTGCACACTTGAATGATATATTAGTCAGACGCTATGCATTGTTTCGGAAACAGAAAAACAAGAGGCAAAGGTTATACATCTTTTCGGTTATGACACGAAAATGAAGAGGGTGCTGTTTTTAATAAGTGCTTGGGGATTGGTGTAAGAGAAGAATAAAGGAAGGGTTCCTGGGGATTTAGCAGGCGGGGTAGTAAGGTGGGTTGAGGAAGGACTATTGAACTCAGTTCACAAACGCAGAATTATATGTGATACCGGATGAAAGAATGTGGAAATATTTTAGAAAGTAGGATGGCCGGGGCAGAACCAATCTTCATCATCTGTGTCGAAGCCTTACAGATAAAGCCTATCATTAAACGCCGACACCCACGCTTGGGACGGGACACGACCGAGCTTCTTTAACTTTTTATTGCATTGATTTCTTCCACTGCACAGAGTTGACATGCACTACACTGTTTAGCCTTATCTTCTCCCACTTGCAGACAATTAAGGTAACTCAGGCGGAAACTGAAACAACTCTAGCTCACAATGAATTGCAGGTCACGACCGAGACTCAAACCATGGAGATATTGTGTGTATTCGGTTTCATTTTGGGAAAAAATTGCTGCGAAATCGAAATGTTGCAAAGAATTCTATTTTGGATGTAATTGTGTTTTCTTTTGTTGTGTATGTTAATTAAAGTGAATATACAAAGTGCAAGAGCTATGGATTTACTTTAAAACAGAGAGAGACCTGGACTACAGCATTGAAATATTTATGAAGACATTTCGTCTTTCGCAGACGTTTTTATAAAAACGCTTTGAAAAAAACCGATGTGCACACTCATATGACTTTGTCTATTTACCTCTGTACAAACTATTTCTTTTAAAAATGCGTATTATTCTGTTTACTTCATGTTAGCTGTTTGTTGAAAAGGCTTTGTTACACATTTCCTTGTAGGTATAGTGGGAATAGAATGCGGGAGATACGGAAGTGATTCCCGGCACCGATATCCGGTACGTGGGGATTTTCTCGCGCTGGGAAACCACGTTCGGGATGCACTCAGCCTTGTTAGGCCCCTGAGGTACCAAATAAGAAGCTACTTGATTAAGAAGTAGCGGCCCCTCGTTGCAAAGATCGCATAATCAGCCGGGAGGACCCGGGGCGCTGACCACGTCCCACTCCCCAGTACTGCACCCCAATCATGACGCCTGTAGTGGGCAGAGGTGCGGGACGCAGCGGCCGAACAGCCTCGGTTTTTTTTTTTACAATGGGGATAGAAGAATACAGTACGCTTATGCAATAGTCAAATCTTTTAACAGATATTCGCTATGTGATGGCTTTGACATTCCATTCTCTTTGTACGACCAGAGAATAGAAAAATGAATATGATTTGAAAATCTAAACCGATTACGAAGGATATCTCGGACATGGTTTTCTCCACAAAAAACAATTTGTATTTGACATAAATCGTGTGGTCTAGCAAGATTTACGTAGGTATAGGTATTTTTTGTGCAGTAAGGTTTTGTCTATCCCTTACGGTTGTGCGAGACTTCAGAGACAATACAATTCAAGATATACACTTCAATTGTCATGAAAATATCGTAAACTTATGATATTGTAATAAAACTCTTTTAGAATTTTCAGAAAATCTTTTTTCTTTTTAAATGACTCGTGTAAAGGATAGTTTGGAGAAGGGGATTTTCTTAAAAATCTTCGTGTCGCATCCTTGGAAGATACTGAACTTAAATAGCAAGTTCAGTTTTTAGCAGATTTTTCGATTTTGAGTCATACTGTTCATACACAAACAGACCGACCTTTCTCTAAAAATGCTTCTTTGAGGGGTACAGGAAGCCTCAACATATGTATTTTCGGTGAAATCTTGGCATCGATTTTTTTGGAATATGACACTTTCCCTGCTTACTATACGTAGCACAGAAAGTAAAAGTAAACATGTTGAGCAAGCGTCCGTTCTTCCCTATAATTCCTACTTCAGCCTCTAAAGCAAGTCTCAAAAGCGTTACAACAATATGGCAATGATATTAACTTTTATGAATTTTATTTAATGTTTATTCCTTTCTTGTGAAATCTTTGATCTTTAATGAAAGCAAGACCTATACATGCCAAATCATGTAAAATAAAATAAGGAAAAGGGGGGGGGGAATAAATAAAGAAAAGGAAAGAAAAGAAAAGGTTGAATTAAGAACGATAAAAAATGCTTAACGTAAAAGATTAATTAGGGTTACTTAATCGAGCGAGATGGTTACACGACATGTGAGGCTCTAGTTGGGAAGGTTATGGGTGGGATTTCCGTCGACAGCCCCCTACCGAACTTGGGCTTTTCGTGATTTTCCCTGGTTGGTAGGCGAATACTGTAGTCGTTTCTCGTGTACCACGATTTTCTTTCATCATTTCCCTTTCATTCCATTTTTTTTTCGGTGGCGACACCGTGCAGATAGCAGGGATGCTTGTGCACTCTCGTGAACATTATACGTATTTTTACTTTATCTACTACACATAATACAGGTTGTACCGAAAGTTTAAGGACACCTATTAATATTTTGAAATTTTCTCTTTGAAGAACACATAACATTATGCATTATTATAAATTCATAGCATATTGCTTCAAACATACATTACAGATGATTTTATACTTTATTAGACCTCCTCTGGCTTTCAGACACAGTAAATTTACCCTTTTGGGATACTCTTTAGAAGATTGCTACACTCTTGCACTGCAATGTTATTGCAACATTCGGATAATGCCTCTCAAAGATCACGGCGGCTTTTCGGCCTGGGGACAGCTACCCTTCAACCTTTCGATTCCATGTGGATATAACTCTAGCCTCCCAGGGCGATATAACTCTTGGCCTACCACTTCGCTCCAGGTCTAAAAATTTGCCGCTTTTCCTATATTTTTTGTTGTCTGTGCCACACTCATTTTTGTTATCACCAGTTGAATTGCAATATCTCTCTATAACTTGCCACACTTACGGAAACAAATTGCTGGCCATTTAATATTATTCACGTGTTTTAGACATTTTACTTAACAATCTATTTTCACACCAGAGCAAAATGAAAGCTACAGAGCAATTGAATGTCATGACATCACACTAACGTCAACATAGCAGCATTCATTGGCACTATTTGCAGTATAAAGAATACACTATAAACAGACACCACTCCCACTTAGCTGGCTCATTCATCATAGAATTGAATCCATTGCCAAATAGTGCTTTAAACTTTTTTTTCCAATTTGTTTTACAGTTGTAAGCATCATGTCAGTTGTTGATAAACAGTATATGATAATGCCATAGTTATAAAATAATGTTCCTCATATATGTGCCTTTTAGAGAAAAATAAAATTGACATCCAGTATACTTTCATAGTCACTTGTCCAAAAAAATTTTAAAATGAGATTTTTTGAGTTTCTCTAAAGCCAAAAAAACAAAGAGAGAGAGAGAGAGAGAGAGAGAGAGAGAGAGAGAGAGAGAGAGAGAGAGAAGAGAGAGAGAGAGAGAGAAAAGAAAAAATCATAACTCCTTAAAAATAATAAATTTACAGAACTATTTCTTAAATGCACCCTTTAATAAGATATTGTCTAACAAAACATAAGGCCGCTGGACAAAATAGTTCAGGGACCGAGTGTATATCGGTGAAATATGCAGGTGTCCTTAAGCTTCTGATAGGAACTGTATGCAGGGGAAATATTGTATTTCACCTAAAAATTCGATGTCAAGATTTCAGCGGAAATATGTGTTTTGAGGCCTCCTGAATCCGAAAAGAGAGCATTTTTAGAAAAACCTCCGTGTGTGTGTGTGTGTGTGTGTGTGTGTGTGTGTGTGTGTGTGTGTGTGTGTGTGTGTGTGTGTGCCTGTGTGTCTGTGAACAGCATAAGTCAAAAACAAAAAGTAGGTTAAAAACCAAATTTGATATTCAAGTTTAATATATTTAGGGTACGAAACGAAGATTTTAAAGAAACTTCTGATTTTCTCAAAAATGGTTCTAACGATTTTGACCAAAATGCCATATAATTAAAACATTTTTGGGGCAAATGAAAGGTATATTTTTAAGTTTCTCGCTACAGGTCATGCAGTTCTGTTTATTCTTAATGACTTTTGCATAACTAGCAAACCATAAGAGATAGACCAAATCTTACCAAGAAAAAGAATGCAGATCTTGTTAAAACACTCAAGTTATGTCCGAATTCATTTCTTTGTGGAGTGAGCCACAGCTTTGCAATACCTAAACTTTTCTCAAACGGTAGATTGTAATTAATGTTTGTTCTCTTAGCCGTGCAAAGAGAATGGAAATTCAAGAATTTCAAAGCAACCAGCTTTAAAAGATTTGACTATCATTCAAAGCCTACTTTATTCCCACATTCCCCTTGGAACTACAAGTAAATTAGCAATAAGATAATTTCTGTAAATGTTTATTTCGACTAACGTGAAGAACATTGAGGAATAAGGCTTTGTAGGAATGGTTAATACGAAAATAGAGAAAGTCACGTGAGTGCAACACATCCGATTTTTCTTTATCTTATGGCCTTGCGAGAGAACTAAATTTCAAAGCCATCACATGGCGACCATATTACCATAGTGCCTACAAAAAATTAGCAGTCAGATGATTTCTGTGAGTTTTTGTTTTTATTAACATGGAGTAGATAAAGGAATATGCGTTTGTAAGAATAGTTTGTACCAGAATAGAAAAGTTCACATCAGATTTTTTATAGATTCTCTGCTTTAAATGTAACATTTACATATTCTTCATCTTCTTCTTCTTCTTCTTCTTCTTCTTCTTCTTCTTCTTCTTCTTCTTCTTATTATTATTATTATTATTATTATTATTATTATTATTATTATTATTATTATTATTATTATTATTATTATTATTATTATTATTATTATTATTATTATTATTATTATTATTATTATTATTATTATTATTATTTATTATTATCATCATCATTATTATCATTATCATTATGATTGTTATTATTATTATTATTATTATTATTACTGTTAACTTATGTTAATATTAGTGCAGAACGCAACAGTGTTTGGACAACCCTTCAGTCCTCCCACAACATACCTATATGAGCACCACATAAAGGTATGTGCTGTAGCTTCATGCTCTCTGGGAGGTAAACATTGTCTTTTAATAAACGGGCCACAAACTTCTGAATTAGTAGTAAATCAAACGTGTTACGTTTTGGCCATGTAATGAAATGTCCGGAGTCGTAAAGTAAAACAATAACCCTATCTAGTGCCCTAAAATTCATTTGAATCCCATTTGGGAGTGAGAGCTAGCGCGCATTTTTTACATTTTAGTGATCAGTAAATTAAATTAAGGGGCCATACGTTGAGCAAGACATGGCAGCAAAGTATGGACTTCACTTAGCAATATTTTTGCGTCGAAGAAACCGACATGTATTAATAACAAACTGCTACCTTTGCCGCGTTCAGAATGCGTTTCCAAGCTAATAACACAATAGGATAGAGGAGGGAAACAGTGGTGATACCCGTGTAATGCCTGTTATTTACAGAGATGAGTTTATGTGCAACGTAAATTACTGAACATGGATTTGAAGGACGGCACTGCAGCATAAAGCTGTCATCGCTACACTGGCCTCACCTTAACGTCCCCTCCCTCAGACCAAGCTCAAACACAAGATTTACTTCTGTTGTTTTTCTGAGCGCAGCACTGTTTTTGATTTCCTTTCACAGCCTTCCTGTTCAAATGCAGATTCATCTGGAAATTTCTCCGCATCCACTAATGAAACATCAACTAAAATCCTCATGAAGCTATCCCCTCCACAAAGATTTGCACAACCTTCGATTCCAACCTTCAGAGACGTTGTACCTGTGTCGTTTACCTGAGCATTTCAATATAGACAGCGCCAATGACTGAAGTTTCCCTGATTTGTGTAACTTTGTATATATTGACACTTGATAGCCATTATAGATCGGTTACCCTTGCTAGTTTCGGTGAACTCCATAAAATCAGATGCGAAAGCAAGTTCACGAAAATAAACTTCAGTCTATCTCGGCTAAGTAAATTGAACTACAAACCTAGCTTCAGGCAACGACAGGGGTGGTTTCCCCCACTACCGCCTTCTAAGTTACGCTCGACCCATGCGTTGATAGTTTCCCAGAATTGGAGTGCAACTGTCACTAAGTGCAAGTGTCACCGACTCATTTGACTTTAATAATACGAGAAAATAAATTATGGCACTTCTGGCGTAGTTCAACACTAATTTGTTAAATTGCTTAGGTTTAAACTGTGTTCAGTTGAGCGTTCACCGCTGTGTTTTTGTATTGTGATCATGTGCACTCTCAGACAATAGTGTACTCAGATACAAGTGCAGTAACTGCACCTCTGCAGGACGAGTGAGTGAGTTAGTGTTTAAGGGCCCGTCAACAACTAGGTCACTAGGGCCCGTTTTTGAAGGAGGAGGAAGAAGTGCAAAATACTAGACGAAATCTTCTTTTGATTACACTCCCTGTATGGAGGACTGACCCCTAGGACTTATAAGCCTGTGTCTGTGACTGTTGTGGAGTAGTCGAACCTATGGACCGGACACAATGAAGACCTGGAAGCGGGTGGTCAGCACCAGAGTGAGGGTCATAGGAAATGCAGACGAAATGGGTCAAGGTAAAGGTGATGATGGAGCAGTTGGTGGAGCAGTTGGTGGAATGAGTGGCGGCGGTAACTGGGGAACCAGGAGAAAACCCGCCCAGACGACGCTGCGTCCACCACGAATAACACATGGGGTCTCTCGAACCCGGGTCGCCTTGGTGAAAGGCGAACGGTCTAATCACTGGGCCACGGCACCACCGCACGAGGCAAAATCGAGTACTTTAGCTTCAGGTTTTTGTTTTCGTTTTCTTTTTTTTTTCTTTTTTAAACTTTCTGAGTGTCACTTAACGCATGTACATACATTGCATATTATTTTTGGACAATAATGTAGAACAAAAATATTTATCTGAAAATAAAATTAATTACCTACAGTCAGCAGTTCAAATGCAGGTGAGATGGGCTAAATGGGGCATTCATTAAATAAGTAAATGTTAACAAATAAAGGGGAGTAAAGATGGAAATGTTTAAATAGTAAAGTTCCACTATAGAATACCATATATTGCATGTCAATAGCTGGAGGATTAAATGCGTTTTATTAACCCAGCGGTAAAAATACAAAACGTACAGAGTACAGGAATTTCAACTTTCATACATGATAGTAAAGGATGAAATGGACTAAAAAATACTATAGTCGAAAGAAAATATTCCTATTACATTCATCCTAACACACACACACACACACACACACAACACACACACACACACACACACACACACACACACACACACACACACACACACACACACACGCACGCATGCACGCACGCACACACACAGTAATGCTCAGAGGGCGAGTCCAATTCGAAAGTATTGGAAGTAATTGTTGGCCGTGTGCTGAGGTACACAGTGCCACCGAATTTTCAAAATAAAAGCGATGAACAGGAAAATGCAAGACTTGGGTTATGTGCTCTGATTACTTAGTAGTCAATCGTATTATTTAACTCCTAAATGTCTTATAGCCAAAGGCATTAAAAATAATTAATTTTCAAATTTTGGAAACGAACTCAGAGTTAAACTACCAGAATAGTCTATGGCTTCATAAACATATTGTGTCTTTCTGAATTTATGATCCGCCTTAAGATTTGGTAAAGAGAGGCAGTTATATCGTAACCTGTTATTTGTCTTTTCGTGTTATTATTCCTTTAGGGATGTTTTATTAAATAAATATAAAATTATTTGTAAGCGTAATAATACTTTTAAATATTTGTAAAACGTTTCATACAATAAGAAGGAACATATTCACATGAAATTCACTATATGTATTTTGTTCTTCACGTCAGTATTTAAAGTATAGGGACTTTAATCAAAATCATTAGATATGTCTTCAAAGCATTTCAGAAATAAGAGATGTTTTTTCATACAACAATAGTCTGGATGACAGAAATTTCATGAAAATCCTTGTGTTGCGTGCTTCAGGCAGGACTAAAATGCGAAGCAGAAGGTGTAGAAGGTTGGATGGTTATAAGTAGGTGCAAATGTAAAAATTAGCAGCTTGTGTGTTTGAAAAACTCTTGTAAGGGTTCAAGTTTACTGTAGTAAGCGTAATAGTGAAAGGCCTATTAACACAGGCCAACGCCCAGAGTGCATTGCCAAGCGTAGCGTGTACCATCCATAACTCTATGCATCAAAACACATTAAATAACCTTAAAACAGGAAAACCTATCCCTGTTGGTGTTAAACCTTGCCATAGACTGGAGTGGAGGGTTCTTTTTTAAAGTTGCATGTATTAAATGTAATGTTTATGCCCTGAGCATGAATGGCTTCATGTTTGTAACCTGAACATCACTTGTCCCAGCGTCGATGCAAAAAGGTTCACACATAAGTATCACAAACACGGGGGAAATATAATAATATAATTCACATATTAACTATGTTTCAGCTCAAGTTTGGAAACATACGCCCTATCACTTTAATAATAACAATAATGATGATGATGATGATAACAACACATCGCTACTTTAGAAACGAACTGAATATCACTCATTCCTTTTCCAATAGCATGGTTTATATTTTCATAATGTGATGTATGTTTATATTTGAGGTAAGCGTTATGAGGGGAGAATGGCTCTGTTTTTCAGGCTTTCCAAAGTTGAATTAGTGTTGAGTGACAATAACTATGTGACTATAAAAGGTGCATAGCTCGCGTTTTAAGTATCGTAGGAACTGGATTTTTGTCCAACCGTGATCAGAAAATAATATTGTGTCCAACTGGTAATTATGTTTTAAAATATTTATCTGAGTGTAGTTAAGAAGATTATATTTTCAATTCAGACGCATACGATGCGCGTACCACAACTGGCAGCGCTGGTAGTGAAAGCAACCATATGATTTGTTTGAGTCTTCGGTAGGTACGATCCACCTCCAGCGCCTACACCACCTGTCGAATTAAAAGTTTAGGGTGGCGCGCGGGATCGGGCAATTTTAATATGGCTATAATGTAACCTGAAATGAGTTTTATTTAGATGGAATCTAAAACTTTGCTTTTTATTATTCACATTTATGATTTAGTAACAACAATCATTTCTTGAAGATAACGTCCTGTAAATGACCTCTGCGTATACACTCAATGCTGATGTTTGCAATGTTGCCACGAATCCTCCTAGCCTTTAGTGCATTTAGTTTTAGGATGACTAGCATATACTCTAGCTTTTATAAACCACCGTAGGAAATAATCGCACATTGAAGGATCAGGAGATCAGGCAGGCAATTGATGTTGCCATTCTTCGAGATGAGTCGCTCTGGAAAGAACTGTAATGCAACGATGGATATTCTTGCTCTGTGAGCCATCGCTCCGTCCTTCTGAAACCACATGAACTCATTCACACGATAATTTTCAATTTCGTTGTTGAGGAACGTTTCAATAATACTAACACCGTTGGGAATTCAGAGTAATTGCGAGGCCGGCATTATCCTCATAAAAATATGGACCAATAATCCCGCCCACATAACCAATTAAGTGAAAATGTGCTTCGTCAGACATCCGCACGTTGTTTAGGAACATTTTATCACCTTCACATTTTGCTAAAAGATGTTCAGCAAACAATAATCGTGCGTTGGTATCACCGGCTTCCAGTTTTTAGACGCTCTGAATCTTGCACAAATGCAATTTGAGATCCGAAAACAATATTCTGTCCAAAGTGTGGCAGGATAAAGCTAATGAAGGAACATGTCGTCGTGCAGAATGCTACGGACTTGACTGTTACAATGGTGTCTGGTGTTCGAACAGTTCAACTTGGCCCTGGATGTTTCTTGTTCAAGATAAAATCTGTTAATTCGAATCTTCAACTCAAACTTTCACAGCGTGGACTGAAGGAACTGAACTGAACTGGCAACTGAAATAACAATAATTGAGGATTCACACAAGCATAACAGTAATACCAACTTCAAATATGATTTAGTGCTGATCAATTTAAAATGCCCGCTCCCGTGCGCCACGTGTGCGTCGTATGCTACAAGAGGGGTGGGGTTAAATCTCCCCGGAGTTACTTTAAACATATTTCATTGGACTCTTCAACATATGAATTATTAAAATATTTGATGTGTTACATTCACATGACTTTCTCTGCCCTCTATCGTTTATTAGTGGATATACAAATTATTGTTCAGAAAGTTTATTTGTCTGCCTACTTAATTTTAATAGAGATAAGCCGTTGCAGAGATTGCTACATTACACGTCATTAGAATACAGAGGAAATAAAATAGTTATGTGTTTAAAAACTGGACGCTATACACTGGCCTTAAATGTACTCTTTCCATGAAATCGTGATAAACAACTAAATGTTGACAGGACTTTAAAGAGTGTAAAGTATTGAAGAAATCGAACCAATAATAACGGATATCTTGGAAACAGCGAATGCCGGAAAAAAGTATTACTTGAAGACATCTACATTTTTTTCCTTATTTGCGTTCTTGTCTATTGCTTGACGTTTAACAGTTGTTCAAGATTATATAAATTCCCTTCAGAATGGAGAGGACTGCAGAGGCTATTTTCAGAAAACTGAAGATATATGTTTTACTTGTCTATTAAAACATGTTTAACATTCGATATTTAAATAAATCTCTATTGCTCCACCTATATGCCGTCTTTAACACCGTAGGTCATATCGCCGGCTTTAAACTTTTGGAGCAATTGCTCAACAGCAATGGTGTTCACTCGCTTAGTGGTTGTTTTGAACTTGGGTTTCTATTAATTTGGATTATTACTTCAAATACACAAACATTAACAGTTCCATTCATACTTCGAGACTCTAGGGAACATGGGGGAATAATCCTAGTTAAACAAAAATTCCCACCCTTCCAGTCGGGAATTGAACCTAGGAGCTCATGCATAGTAGCTAGGTGCTCTATCTACTGAGGTACGGGGCCAGCCTTTAATCAAAATTGCTAGAGCATTTTCCAGGAAATAAAAAGTTTCCAAAGATATTCATTGTGAAGGGAGGTAAGGTGGTGTGTGGATATTTTCTTGGAAATCATTTCGCATCTCTGGGAGAATGGAAGTTTGGTACTTAACCACTGTTCGTTTTGGATTTATGCTGTTCAAAAACACATAGAAACACGAATTAGTCCAAAAATGTGTTATTTTACTCCGTGGGAAAGTATTTCCGATGAAATCTGGTGTAAAATGCTTGGATGGCATGAAATACCTTCTACACTATTCTATTTCAATAATACGTGTAGTTAGAGCAGCACATCTGGCTGCATACTCGCAACAACTGCTACAATAACCTTCCTGGTTGCACTGTGTGGTACCTAATCCCGATAAAGAGAATGGGAAAGCCTGAAGTGTCTAATGATACCACAGAACAATGGTTGGGTCTGCTCACCCAAAAGAACATTCAACGGAGGCCGGGGCGGCGTGTTTATTGACAAAAAACTCGGACCGTATTGTGGCAGGAAGGTGTTTGTTGTGTCCGTGTGCCTGCATATATTTATTCCAATATCACGAGTTTTCATGTCTTTTGTGTGCCGCCTTTAAGAAGTTTTCATATAAAATTTTATGATCAAGTGAAAATGTTTTCTCGTGCTGTTCATACAATTCATTCCCTAAAAACATCGGTTTAAAAATGCCACATTATTCTGTTGTTTCAACTTCTACAATCTGTATTGGGTTTGTTGCTCGAAGTGAAGTTAAACAAATAAAGAAATACAGAACGGATTTTCAGTTCTGTCCCGAATTCGTAGCAATAAATAACTTTACACCTGTTAGATTTGTTGTAGTGATCCATGATCACCACCTGTGACTGAGGTCATTAAAGCACGAACTCGACAAGAGGGTATCCCGTGGTTCAAAACCGTCCTACTAAGTGAGGGTTTTTTTAGATTTTACTCAGCCCTCGTAACTGGCAGATGTCGCGGATGTACCTTAAACTTAGGCCTCGAACATTAACTCCCTAAATTTCCTTTGTCAACAAACATTTTTACTTTATGTATCATGAGTGACCACTGCCTATGGTGCAATATGTAGTAAGAACGGATGTGTGTGTGTGTGTGCGCGCGTGCGTGTGCGTGTGTGTGCGTGTGTGTAGTAGTAGTAGCAGTAGTAGTATTAGTAGTAGCACTAGTAAGGGAGGGGGACACCGCGACTTACTGCGACACCAACATGGATCTTTTGCGGCTACCATCCTCCAGGAGAAAGGGATGAGGCGAAGTGAGACCGGAGGCTTGTCAGAAAGTGGAGCCAGCGAAGCCCAGGGACGCACAGAAGTCTCTAACAGTTACGATATTGACACCTGGCACACAAGCGAAGTGTTTCCTCTACCCTGAGCGCGACCAGGCGAATCTTGTGGTCCGTGCAGCAGCTTCCAAGGGGGTCAGGGAATGGGTTCCAGAGCGCAAACATCTGTGCCATCTGTCCACATTCTCGGAGCGTACACCGCTACCAACCAAACCTAAAAGATAACAAGCGAGGGAAATGAGAAATGAAGGGAAAGGATTTTTATTATTATTTATGCCAACAAACCAGTTTCTGTAGTTCAGATCTCAGCTGTAGCATTGAGTTTTTCAGTTCCGATTCTACTTCTGGAAGGGAAAGTAATTCGTGGAGTAGAAAATCCATCCCAGCATTCGCCTAGTGACAAGGGGAAACCACGGAAAAACCCAAGTCAGAGTGGTTGGTAGACGGGAATCGAATCCGGGATCTCCAGAATGCGAGTCGCACACATTGCCGCGGCGCCACCTTGCTCGAAGAATGGGCGTTAAACATTGCCAAAAAATGTGCACTGTATTCTTCAAAACATGAAATCTCTACCCCACTCTTCTGCCAAAGGCGGAACTACTTTGAGGTATGTGTTCCACAAGGTTTGGGGTTTAAAGATATAAAGGAACCGGACGACGACTAGATTACCTCTCGCCCTGTTTATGAAGGTTGCCTTTTGTTTACTAATGGTTACTATCCAGTGGCAGGGACAGTAGTCCTCCTTTGAAGGCTTTCATGTCTTGGAGAAATGTATATCTCTCAACTTAAGTATTTTGAAAATTCCCTTAAGAACGTATTCATCAAAGAAAACGATGTAATTAGGACAAAGAGGTAGGTAGCTAGGTAGGTGGGTAGGTAGTTAGACAGGTAGGTAGACAGATACGTAGGTATAGTACTAACCGGAGGGGATTCCACTCTGAACCTATAGTCAGAATATTGTAATATCACACCCCGGAAGGGATGGAGAGGAGGTGGGAGGGAGGAAGAACATGGGAATACCTAGTGGTGTGCAAGAACACGGTCAGCATGGGGTCCCTAACGTATGCTGAAGATTCTTCATCTCGGCGCCAGATATCTTCGTGCAGCTGCCAGGCTCAGGGGTTTCGACACTGCTCCCTCCGGTAACCTCCGATAACTGACCACGGCCCACCCTCCAGCACTGCACCTGCCAATTACGCCTGTATAAGGAGGATGCAGAGGTGGCGGGACGCAGGGGCTGAGCGGCAAGCCCCGGTCCTTCAATGGCAGTTGCGCTGTTTCTTTTATAACCTATAAAGACGTAATATACGAAGTCAATTTGAAATTTATCATGTCATTTCAATATTCGTGCACTTAAAGGAGGAAAAAGCTTGTAATGCTATACATTCAGTGAATTTACTTGTTTGGCAATATCATTTCACGCAGAATGAGGACAAACAAGGAAGGAAATAAGCTGACCCTGGCTGGACTCGTTTGACGGGTGAATATTCCTGAACAGGCGTCAGGAGGCGACGCTGCACCATTCCCGATTGCAGAGCCAGAAGCAACCAACTCGAGTGTTCAGGAAGGTCCCCGGTTTTCAAGATGCAAGTGAACAACAATTCGGCGACTGGAGGGACATCCCACTTGAAGGCCTTTGCATTTGCACTAATTTGTGGTTACAAGACCGCTCTAATTCAATTACTCCAGTCCTTTCAGGGTAAGTTTTATTCGAAAAAAAAAAAAAAAAAAAAAAAAAAAAACTTGTAGCATTATTCTATAACTTGAAATCATTATACCTTTTCACATACAATCTTTACTATTAACGTGAATTTTATACACGATTATTACTATTATTATTACTGTTACTACTACTACTACTACTACTACTACTACTACTACTACTACTACTACTACTACTACTACTACTACTACTACTACTACTACTACTACTACTACTACTACTACTACTACTACTAGTACTACTACTACTACTACTACTACTACTACTATTATTATTATTATTATTATTATTATTATTATTATTATTATTATTATTATTATTATTATTATTATTATTATTATTATTATTATTATTATTATTATTATTATTATTATTATTATTATTATTATTATTATTATTATTATTATTATTATTATCATCATCATCTTCATCATTATTATGATTATGATTATTGTTATTATTATTTTACTACTATTAATTACTATAACTGCTGTTATTTTGTTACTACTACTACTACTACTACTACTACTACTACTATTACTACTACTATTACTACTACTACTACTACTACTACTACTACTACTATTACTACTACTATTACTACTACTACTACTACTACTACTACTATTACTACTACTATTACTACTACTACTACTACTACTACTACTACTACTACTACTACTACTACTACTACTACTACTACTACTACTAGTACTATTTTGTTATTATCTATATAAAACAATGTTTCTATTCAACATTATCTTTCAGTTTATTTATTTTTTTCCTGTCATTAAAGGTGCTGAGCCTGTATCTCTACAGACTGAAGCAGACTCCCAATCAACAACAGCGAGTTTGGCTTGCGCCTGTAAGATGACACATGAAGAGCAAAGTGCAGGGCAGGGTCTCAATCGTAAAGATCCCTCCAGCAACATGCATCATGTGCCATGAAGGAGCA
Source organism: Tenodera sinensis (assembly GCA_030765045.1). Taxonomy (NCBI): domain Eukaryota; kingdom Metazoa; phylum Arthropoda; class Insecta; order Mantodea; family Mantidae; genus Tenodera; species Tenodera sinensis. The sequence goes on along the minus strand of CM060964.1, from coordinate 98,459,959 downwards.
TCGTGAACCAGGGGGTATCATCAACAAGCGGCGCTGCGGACAGCATGGACATGGCAGGTCCATTATCATTTTCACCATCACCAGGTGATACCCGAAAGGGTATGTCGGAATAATTATAATGACGTAGAATGTAAGCTGATAGAGTCTGAATTCAAAGGCAGCATATTCAATAGTAAAATTGAAAATACCGCTGGAATAATGGATCCCAGCAAGTTCCTTAGTGCATGCTAGGACCTTGTTATTAAAGAAATTGCATCCGCTCTAAGGAAGAGCATGTCTGGCTTAAAGATGAGTTGTTCAATGAACGTCTCATATATAATCCAGACACCTGATGATGAAAAAGTGGAATCGATTTTTTTTAACTCCAAGACCAAGGAGATTCAGCGATCATCTAACGTTAATGCAATGTTTCATGCAATAACCACAAGGACCTCATTCTCGGTAACAAGTTTGAACTGGTGCTCATCTACCCTATAATACATCGGCTCTGGACGCTAACGATGATATTAGAATACCCTGTCAAGCTGAAGATTTGTATACTCTACCTAACCGGAGTTAGCTCTATATTGGGGGAACTATTGCTAAACCTAATGGATCAACTACCAGAGCAAAGCTCACTAATAACGCTATGGCATATATGTTTGATAAGATTCGACTGAACATGACTGCAACGACTGTAGATAGAACAAGAAATCCAGGGATTACGTCAACTATGCGTAACTATGCTGCCTTCAATCCCCTGGAATCAAACCGTTTGCTAAATGCTGGATGGTGCTACCCTGGCGAAGATGTGGATATTGCACATTCTGCGAGTGGAGCATTCAACGCTATAGTACCGCTGTCAATACTTCTGGGGTTTGCATATGACCACAATAGCAAATTTGAACTGGTGCTCATTGGTTCCAAGGACTCTGAGAACTGTATTGTAGCATTTGCCGGAGAAGTGGATGCGTCTGTTAGGTTTATTCGCATTGAGTAATACGCCTTTCAGATGCTGAAAAGGTGGAGATCCTCAAGATTGTCAAGTCGGACAGACCGCTATATATTGCCTTCCGAACTATGGATCTCCATACTCAGCCTGCTGTACCACCAACTAGACTTTTTACATAGAACGTTGCAACAACATCGAAGCCAGAGTAGTCAAGATTTATTATAGTCGGAGCACAGACTTCAAGACTGAATAATGCACCTAACGACTGCTCAATGTTTGATCATTGCAACATAATAAATTTGAGACTTTACCTCAATAGTGTATGTTATCCCTACCAGGACATGAACTTGGACTTTGCAAACTCAAGATTTGCATAATTATATGAAATGTATTCCAAGTTCCAAAACTCTTATTATGCTAAAGACAATTACCCCTTATTGAAGAGAAAGGATTTTATTAAATATGCACCGATATTTTTCTCTGACTGCTCACATCAGCCTGAGGAGATTGTAAATGGAGCTGTCAATATTAAACTTGAAATTCAAACAAGTGCAAATATTCCTGCACAAACCTCATTATATTGCCTGATAATACACAACAAAATATTTACATACAGGGCTTTCGCGTGTGTGATGCAGTCTATTTTGAAAATATTCTAATGTAGATAGGATTTTCATGAGGAATATAAGGAATGTAAGGGGTTTCTTAATGAATAAAACGTATTATGAACAGATAACCATTTATTTATTTATTCTCTTTTCATACAATTCCAGCATCTTCCTCCTCCATCTCCTTGTCCCTACATAGATGTCATCATTTGCAGTGTAGAGGTTCCGCAAATGTCTATCAATATGTGGTTCAAATCTTTTCACTTCTGATATTTCATTGCAATTTAAAAGTTATTAACCATTATTTAAAATTGTATTAAAAATCTTATTCTTTCATTTTGCATAGATGCAATGAGAATATTGTATTTACTCCGTAAACACTGCACTGACACTTTTTAACTTTCAGGGAAGTTTCGAATATTTGGAGATCTTGTTGAATAATCTCCCAGTCTAGCAATGACATGTCCAAAAACTCGTTATTGTCTCCTTTTTTATGGAGATCACTGGAATGTCATGAAATAACCCAACATTAACTCTATGGCTTCTTGAGATGGAGGCGTCTTGGAGCACGAGTGATGCTGCTTCCATCTTTCTGGGGGTTTTCAAGTTGTGTCATTCGATCCTCCAAGAGTCTGAGCCTTCTATGGAGATCAGTAAACGTTTTCTGCAGCGTGTGTTGAAACAAATGCGTCTACCTCATACACACCACTATGTTCCTCATCGTCGTCATCCGCTTCTCTGAGAAATACCGTGTTTCATGTTAACCGTTACTTAAAGACATGTTTTAAAAGGTACTTGTTAAAGGTAATTAAATGTGATCTACTTACAAGTAACGCCTTCTGTATGCATGGCAGTTTTCTGTACATATATCTCGAGAAGACATCTGGTCATGATATGACGGCATGTTACACACAATTGAATGCATCAGTTCATTACATGACTCCTTGTGGCAGTAGGTGTAGTAATGGGCTTGCTCTCCGCACTCCCTCCAAAGGTCACCCATTCCTGACATAGCAATATACTTATAGACAAGAAGCGTTTGTAAAAGTTGTATTCCAACTAGCATTTTCCAGCCTAAGCACCTATACTTATATAGTACTCGTGGTGTGATCGGAGGGTAATCTTGCAGAAGGGAGGGGATACGCATGCGCGTAAACAGAGTTGGAGGGAGAGGCTTAGACGGGAAACAAGCTCAGACATGAATGTTGTTGGCCTTTGCAAAAGAGGCTTTGCGGAAAATCTCAAGATATTCTCACCTTCACTATACGAAACAATAAAGTCATGATGCCTGAGGAGAGTGAATTCAAGAGGGGGCGGAGGTTTCCATGGATCACCCACGCTGAAAACATCTGTTTTTTGACAACTGATGCATGGGGAACATTACACCTGTCACATAAATAAGTCAAGTTCACAAAGTGACCCATTAATATGTCAACTGTCAAAGACTGTAACAATAGCATCAATGCATTTTGGAATCCCCACGTATCCAAACAAATTGCTCATGTCACTTAAGGGGAAAGGGCGGGGGGAGGGGTGGGTGTGGGGAGGGTGATTAATTACTCTTCCATTCATATGTAAAGAGGACCAAAATGTCCCAATTGCCACTACTGGCTGCTATTGCTGATTTCTTCACAACCGAAATTTTCTCTGGAGTTTTTGGGGTCAGAAATTTACATAATGCGTGTTCGGTGTTTACAGTGGGTGTTTAGACACGATTTCATTCCATTACAACATGGAAAAAATAGAGCAGCTACAATAATCGATATGTCGCGAGATATCATATACGTTGTATCGCTGTTACTGATTGGAAAGCCTGTCGGTTCGGCGAACGACAAATAAAGGTGTTCATTTCTCATTTGCGCGATAGGTTTATTATTGTCTCACATTTATTTAATTATCGCCGTATTTGGAGAAGCAGGGCCAAGCCCTGGTCTGTTGCAGTCGAATATGATTTATAATAGGCATGGGTGAAGGTTCGTCTGTTGAGCTGGCTAAATGAACAAATCAATGCCTGCCAGTTCTCCCACTCGTATTACGATCATCTAGACTCCTACAACGCTGTTGTTTCTATACAATGCTTTTTAATACAAAGGTTATGCTTACAAAAGGAAATGGCAATAAATATTAGTCTCTCCTGCATATGATTTCACCAGAGATAGGTGGCGCAACAAATATGTCGCCGTACAATTTATCTCTCCAGCGTTTGGATAATGTCTATACTTCATGTATTTGTGCAACAACCTGATGAATGTAACAAGAGATTGCTGATGTCGTTGCTGTCTTCTCTTGATATGACAACCTATAACAATTTGACAATTTAACAGTACTAATTTCGGATTTGATTTTCAGTCATACAGTTATCACTAGAGAAAGCATTTCGTACACAGTGAGTTTTGTTCATTTATCGCTTAGCATAGACAGGAGAAATACTTCATTCTATAAGCATTTTAGTACAAAGAATCACTGCATTTGGAACGGGGACTTTTGAGAAATAAGTACTCAGGCCCGCACTTGTATTCCTGAACAGCACCGAATATCGAAGGGTTAACAAAGTACCAAATTTCACAGTTTCTTTAGAAAATAAACCTTTCATTTATGGACGCCACATAACTGCCGCGGCTCTTAGTTTCTCATTAGATATCGGATATGAAAGACTGGTTCATTTTGCTCAGATTCTTCCTTATCAGGCTTCAGGTTCTTTTATGCAGCGTAAGTCTACCACATGGTACCATCGACTTTATTTCCCTTCTATAGGAAGCCATGCAACGGTTCTTTACGCACGAACAAATCTATCACCCTCCGCCGGGTCTGAATCCGTGACCTCGGGAATTAGAGGCTAAAATATTACCCCTTGACCATGTAGGACGACACAGTTATCAGGGTATGTTTCAGGGATGAAGTATAATATTTTTTCAGAAAACTCCTCCAGCCCAAATATACCTTCAAATCACCCAATTTTTGTTTATTTTTGTCATAAGTTGTGTAACCATTTTGATTAAAGTATCATAACTCTGGGATACTGGCATGACAAGTCAAATTAAAAGAAAGAAGAAACCTTGAAGTATGCATATAGATTGGGTGGAAGGTGCTGCTTCGGCCACACCATAACCAGGAATCCTACATGACAAGTATAGCAAATATGTCCAATACAGTTATTGTCAATGAAGAACCGTTGGGCAGAAAAAAAAAAAAAAAAAAAAAAATTGTGTCAAGCATTTGGAATATTTGGAGCCCCTAGCTTCTTGACGTTGATAGAAATGGTTTATTATTTCACTAACTGTCGCGCAAATAATGCCTAAAAATTCTATAAGGTCTTTTTGTTTCAATTCCAATGAATTTAGTTCCAATTTAACATTAAAGTCTTGTTTCCTTCCAATCTGAAAACTGAACTGAACTAGAACTTAAGATTTTTCAGTTGAGGGTCACGTGATTGTGAATTGGTGCATTGCTTGTTATGCTTTCCTCCTGCCGAAAACTGAACTGAACTGAGAACTGAATTCGTTTGTCACTAGATCTGTCAGTTCTCCACCAGAAATCTAGGCGACGAAAATTATGGTGCCATTCATTTTTTCAGTTCAGTTCATTTGAACTCGAGCGATCTGAATAGGTGCTCTGTGATCAGAAGTGAGGTTATAATAGCGATATCGTTTCGTTTACTTGCAAGTTTTGGCAAATTGAGTGTAAAACGTAAGTTCTTATACATCGAAGAGGAAAGGATTATTGATTTTGTTCGGCAGAATGAACTTCTACACAATCTCTAGAATGCAGAGTATAGAAATAGTGAGAAAACAGAGACTGCGGAAGGAACTGGCAGAGGAATTGGGAAAAGAAAACATTTTTAGAACTTACATTTTTATGTATTCAATTCATTTTATTCACCATGTACTTTCAATACAGAAATATCAGCTTTGTCAAATCAGGTAATATGATAATATATAATGAATCAACACAGAATCATGTAACATCAACATGAAGAACATGTACGACTACATATTTCTATAATAATATTAGGTAAAATATGTCTATTGCATTATTTTCATAGTCACTGTTACGCTATTTGTCCACTAAAGGTAAAACCAAGGCACAAATAAGTAAAAACAAAAGGTCTTAATGCTCAAATATGTAAAATATGTACCTTAGAGCGTTTTTCACAACTTTGCTCATTATCAGTATTATCAGTTAGTTCATCAATCAGAATAAACAGCAAAGTATCCAAGTTCAACTCACTCACTTTTTAGTAAGCGCAAAACTGGATTAAGGCGTAAATGCCGTTTGATGAGTGCCTGGCTTACAAAAAAATAAGGGTGGCGGACTCCCCTGCTATATGTATACATATGCGTATATACCTACAAATAATCTGTCTCAAACTAAAATGATCCTGTTGTAAACATATGGGAGCGGAGAAAGAGAGAGAGAGAGAGATAGAGGGGGGGGGGGGTTGGGAGACAAGAGCTATGTCGGAACGCTCTTAGGTCGCCTATTGGTCTTGGGAAATTCATAGGCGCAGACACGGTTATTGTACGATAGAAAAACCAGAAGAAAGCACCTTCGAATTTCCCTGTAGCGCTACGTTATAGTGTCTGTATCTTTTTCTGTTCCCTCCCATATATTTACATCAGGATCATTACAGCATGAGACAAAATGTTCACTAAAATATGTGCCTATTTTGACTTCGGGCTAGGCGCACAAGAAAGGACGGACGGGGCCATACTGCTTCGCACCATATGGCGAGCCGGCAAGCAAACAAAGGTACAAGGTCAAGCTTCCCTCCCCCCCCCCCCCCCCCATCACTTACGCGAGCGAACACGCGACTCACAACAAGTGGCAACATAAAGTATTCCCAGAGTCTTGGAAAAAGGTCTGGCTACGTCATCGCCAGCGCGTTTGTGGAAGCCCCTCTATATAAGGGGCCAGGAAACAGCAGAGAGAGATAGTTACAGTTACGGATATGGGTTGGTCAGTCTCAGTGAGTGTGAGACAACTGTGCATGTGCCGACGCGTCGTAAAGCACTTTCAAGTGGGAGTCATAGTATGAAAGACAGAGAAAATGAAGAGAAGAAACGGAGTCAAGCCTACGAGAAAACAATTGTGAGTTTTAATATCATGAAAGACTGTAGACTGTGTAACTTCAGTAGAGGAGAACTGTTTTTTTTTTTTTTTTTTTTTTTTTTTTTTTTTTTTTTTTTTTTTTGGGGTGGCAAAAGTTTAGAACGGTAAAGTGGTAGAAAAGTGACTGGACTATTTTGTAATTTTGTCACACATATATAATATGTGTTAAAGCAAATAATTTATGCCCCACGTTATGGGCGTCAGTTTGAAGCAAACAAGTTATGCTCCACGTGGTTGTCGTCAATTTGAAGCAACAACGTTCCCTCGCTGCGGTAAGTTGGCAACTCACCGTTCTGCTGAAGATCTGATGTTCTGGGCGCCAGTGTATTTGCAATACACAATATCTCCTCTAGTTGTTTCCCGGGCCGAGCTCAAGCAATCGTACTCTTTATCTCGGGGTATGCGTGGATGCTTGTGAATAACAACACCAGTTTGTAGTATAACTCAAGTTTACTAACTTTTTGAACTGTCGAGAAATTGCCGACCGAGTACTAAAAGAATAACGATAATGCTGCTGGTTAGATTCGTAGATTGGAGAATGTGCAAGTTTACAATTTTGTACGTGGCGGACTGTATTAACATTATATTTCCTGACAGTATGTAATTACTTTAATTGTCTCTTTTTATTTATTTTTTAATTAATTAATTTTTTTTGCACATTCTGGTGCATGTATAATATTTAATAGCCAAGTTAACCACATATTCATGTTGCATTGAGGTACCTTCTTTCCTCTGCTGAAGTTACTGTAGACACGGAGTTATTCATGAAATAGGGTAGGGAGGGTGGAAGGAAGGGAGAATAAAAGAAGGAGAATGTAATGTTTCACCACATCCTCCCATGTGTATATGAGCTCTAACTCTCAAAGCTGTATATACACACAAAACGAACAATTGAATTAAAATAATTAGATTGATGGAGAATATATTTTTATTCATTATGTGGATCTGGTTAGGTAAAATGTTCAAGAATATAATAGGAAGAATAGGGTTCAGTATCTGGATTACTGGAGAGCAGAAAAAGAGTATAGTATTTGTTGCAGTTTTATTAAGTTGAAAACCTATTGGTTGAAGAAAACTATCGTTTGAAAACTGGACTATTTTTGATAAAACTAAAGCAGTTGTGGCGATTCTCTTTAATGCTAAATACACACAGAAATTAAAATTTATTTTCTCGGTTCTTTACTTTGAAATGCTTGCCTGCACGTGAGCAATGCAATTTATGTACATAAATGTAATCTCTTCGACACGTTCTGTTTAAAGGTAACACATACTTTTGTGAGGTGAAAATAACTTTATGACTGTGATTTTCTATTTATGCTCACAGTTCATTGAAAAATAATATACTAACAGCCACATTAAGAACTTAACGTTATATCCGTATAATATCTCTCCAACTGTCAGAGACTTCTATGCGTCTCTGTGCTTCGCTGCCTCCGTCCTCTGATAGGTCCATGGTATCCCCTCGCCTCATTCCTTTCCGTTGGGGGATGGTAGCCCGCAATAGATCCCTGTCGGGTTGCTCCTTCAATTGCAGTCAAATTACAATGTGTAATAAAATGTTTACGAGATATTAACAATGACTCCTATAAAAGCGTTCAAGTTTGTAGGAGGAATAACGCCTTTAGGAGTGCATTTGGATGGCAAAAGTAAAGAAAAACAAATGTATTTTTCAAAAGTAAGCTCACATGTTAAAAAGATTACACTAAAAGTCTGATATATGGGTGTCAGATGAAATTTCCGGACAGAATCTTCAAATTTCAGTATATGCCATTAAAGGCATTGTTCTCTACCGATAGCATTAAGCTTCTTTTGCGACAAACTACATCACTGAACACAAACATAAGGCAATCAGTTATTACTTCCCGCTGCACCCCAACCCAGGAACATATCTCAGTCCTGGCATATCCTGAAGGGACTCAATCCCATGCTATTAATTATAGAACTGTTATGTGCCTGTAGGCTATAGCGGTAGCCCTTGACAGGGCATGCCCTCAGAAAAAGCGGTAGGTACTTCATAATGAGGTGTTGTAATGCACAGAAAAAAATCACTTGTAGCATTCTTAGAACTGTTTATTGGATCAAAGGTTACGATTGTGTGCGCGTAATTCCCCGCGAATAAAATTAATTTCCTTCTATCCCAAATGTCGTCCTTACAACTAACTCTTGTCTTGGGGGCAATCGTGTGGAGAGGGCGCAAGAAAACCACTTTCACTCGGGTCATAGCACGTCTTGACTCAACTATGGCCTAGTTCAAAACCACCTTCAGTTTAATTCAGCTCCAGAGCACTAACGTAAATAAGCGCCTACAGCAAGGGAGTAAATGAAAAAAGAACGCAAAGATGTAGAGGAAGGCTAAAATGATGCTCGCGGTGAAGGAACACAATAGAAAGTTAGGTTAATTTATTGTTGTGCTTCGCACCACATATGCAAAAACAACAATAACAATGCTCTTGAAAGTGTACCAAAAGATTAGTACAGCGACCAATGAAGTTCGTTCATAAAGGGTAAACTCCTCAAATCTCAAGTCAGAGCACGCATGTGTTAAAAGTTAATGTAATTTTAAATTATTGCAAAGGAAGAAAATATAAAGGCACTTCAATTTGTGAGAGGATTAAAAGCAATACGGAAACCCGAAGTTCACGAAGGGGGAGGGGGGTTGGGAGGAGTTAAGATTCCACCAAAACATAGAATCACCTTTGCGACGTATGACAACTGCAAGATGTTGAAGCACTGAAGAACAATAATTGTGTTACACCTATTGGAAATATTTCTTCAGATCTTTCCTAGGAGGGCCACTGAACCATTCCGCGTTTCCGAAGTTGCCGAATATTCTCCACGGGTGAAGAACCCAAACTGGTTGCAGAACAAGAAAACGTCTGAACATGCTTGTTTCGCAGTTATTTTACTCGTATTCTTGATGGAAACAGTTCCATCTCCAGTCAAACACTTTGCGTTTGGATGGATACAGGGCTCGTCAAGAATATTCATATAGTTCACGCTTTAATGTACCTCCTTACAAAATCATTCCTGGTGGTGCAACAGAGCCCCAAACATGTAAAGTGTTTGGATTTGATACTCTGCGTCTGATCATTGACCTCCTCCTTCCTCCAAATCTTTACATCCAATTCATCCTTATGCTATCATCTCGACGATTTTAATCTGAGAGAAAAGTAGGCTCACATTGGATACGCATTCATTCATAGCATCTGGTACATGTAACATGAAGGCGTTTATTTGTTGGTCATGAAGGATTTTTTTCCTAGCTTTAGGTATGGATATTGTACTAACAATGACGAATATATCGGAGAATGCATAATTATTTCAGGTAGGTTCTGAGTAAAGATTCTTCTTCATCATAATACAAGAACAAGATCACCTGTGAATGTATGTTCGTACCGGTAAATATATCGCTATCACCCTCTTAAATTAATACCAAGTGTTGAACTTTCAGCGCAAGTGATTCCACATTCTCAATTCTTGCAGTGAATGAAGACTGGATATCAGACTAATTATGATAATAAATGTTTCGTTCGCCTGCTCTGCTCTCTTGGTTCAATAATTAATGCATCGAGAATTTGTGTCACCAAAATCCTAGTAAAGGTGCCACCCTCTCTCTCTCTCTCTCTCTCTCTCTCTCTCTCTCTCTCACACACACACACACACACACACACACACACACACACACACACACTATGTGCTAAATCTCCACCTTGCGCTAAGGCGCGCGGGGAAATTAGACTCGTAGGCTGCTTGTTCCGAGTTTTATATATAGTTAAAGCAAAGTTGATCAACTCGACTGACAGCCTCATGCTCACATGCACATGGCAGATATAACCAATCATCCAACAGATATGCACACACGTGTCAGCATCACGCTTCACCTAGCTGGAGTGTTAATTCTGAGTACCCATTGTAGGCAGAATATAACACTTTATTAACACACTATCATACGGTTTATTAAATAGAAATTAATATTATAAACAACCCTCAAAATGTAATTATATATTTTATGCAGTTTCTAAGATGAAAATAATAGCTGATGCCCTAAAACACGCAAACAGGTTTCCAGAAAAGCAAATGGCCAGTGACAGAAGTGCTTCTAATAAATAAATAAGTAAATAAATAAATAAATAAATAAATAAATAAATAAATAAATAAATGAATGAATAAATAAATAAATAAATAAATAAATAAATAAATAAATAAATAAATAAATAAATAAATGAGTGAGTGAGTGAGTGAGTGAGTGAGTGAGTGAGTGAGTGAGTGAGTGAGTGAGTGAGTGAGTGAGTGAGTGAGTGAGTGAGTGAGTGAGTGAGTGAGTGAGTGAGTGAGTGAGTGAGTGAGTGAGTGGGTGAGTGAGTGAGTGAGTGAGTGAGTGAGTGAGTGAGTGAGTGAGTGAGTGAGTGAGTGAGTGAGTGAGTGAGTGAGTGAGTGAGTGAATGAATGAATGAATGAATGAATGAATGAATGAATGAATGAATGAATGAATGAATGAATGGATGGATGGATGGATGGATGGATGGATGGATGGATGAATGAATGAATGAATATATAATAGGTAAGTAGGTAAATAAGTAAACAAACCAACAAACAAACAAATAAAGAAAAAAGTGTATAAAACTTCTAATACATTTGTCAAAATGTAGCTCAAAATAAAGCAGATTTTATTAGAACAATTGGATTGTTAACAGGTAAGTGATGTAATGTATAAATAGCCTGAAATTTTACGTTGCGTAAGAATGCTTACTCAATGAAGTAATATAAAAGGAACAGAATTTCACAAAACAATAAAACTATGAGCCCATAGGCAACCTAAGCAAAATTAAACAAAAGCCTGTTCAAAGGACTTCTAAATATTGCCCAGCCATGAAATGTCGATCAGTAAACTTATTTGTTATTAAAGGTAGGAATGTATATTATAACGAAGTGGTCAAGTGCGTTTATTCTGAAGAAGAAAGAAAACAAATCAATGATAATGTTACAGCTCTTTCAAACCTAATATCAGCGAGCGTTGTGTCGAGAATGCAGGATTCGCTATTCTGCTCTACACCCTGGTTGGGTAGTTTCAGTATACATGTGTATCAAATTTCTAACATTCACACTCTCACTTTCGTCACTACCAGATATCTATGTCCTGCTTCTTCCGGATGCCTAAAGACGCAGTTTGAGTGGACAGTTTTATTTCAGCAGTGCACTGCATTCGAGACGGAGTTTCCTGTTTCGAACCACACCAGATAGCAAATCAACAGGTTATAGGCACAAGAAACACTGCTCCCACGTATTTGAACATTAAGGATTTACTTGTAGAAAACGAATGGATGGCTAAATCTTAGCTTAGGATCATATCACTGCTCACGCTTTTCGGCACCTTATGGGTTGAACCACACTGTGTTAAAATGGAAACGCCTTTCTCCCTTCACATTCATAATCTGTTGCTTTGTCGGTACCTTTACACAATAATTAGCTTCAATAAACACTGAAGAGAACTATTTGAAATATATAATATTAAATAGTGAAATGTCCGCGTGATCAGCTTTATAACATTTTTCAATACATGTTTGTGGGCCCTGGCAAATGAGTGCAATTTTTAGACTGCATCTCTCGTGCTCCTAGGAAGGAAATTGAGAGCGAATTTAATCTGTAGCATTGATTAGTTTACGTTCCTGTAGTCTTGACTTAACGAGTAGGAAATATAGTATAAAACACAAACAATTCAGTTTCAATGTTTACATATTGATACCCGAAATTCAAAAATAGCTGTCTGAGTGCACGATTACTTATTTTGTTGTGAACATAACTCAAAAATAGAATTTGAGTGAATAGTTTGTACTTGTTGAGAATTTTTAGAGGTTGAGATCGACGATATCCACTACTGCTAACCCAAATTACTCTTTAATAGGAAAGCATATTTTATCATTAGCTCAAATGTTCCTAGAAGCGATACATATCATATTTCCTATACATATCCAGCGAAATCTTAATTATTGAATTTTGTGAGATCAAGAAACCATGAAATTTGAAGAAATTTACTGCAAATTACGTAAGTTAAAATGAAAAAGAGAAAGAGAGCAGTAACACATAATGAGTAGCAAAGAGCGAAGCATTGCCGGCCAGTATTGCAGTCAGATGTCTCTACGTGTACAAAAGCAAACGAATCTAATGCTACATATCTCTGAAGAATTGTAACAATGTTGTCGTAAGGCATGTACCGTTTTCTCAACGCTAGCCTCACCATACAGTAGAAAATATTTCAGAATTGGGCATTTATACATAACTAAAGACCGGAGGAATGTGCGCTCGCATGCAACACAGGACGCAGAGTATGAATGACGTCAGAAGTACAGCACGGCCATGAAATGTGCAAACATTACCACTAGAACCAAGTGTCGAAAACAACGTAACGTAGTACTCCGCAAACTAATGAAGTGTATGCAGACGCAGAGTCAATGTGTAGTATAACGCGACTGTTTTGTTTCTTCTCGCAGTGAGCGTTCTTTAGTATTCATATGATGCTTGTGGGATGTCTGCAGTGAGGCGGTTTTCATGGTCAGGCTCTACCTGCCTGCAGTTGTTTGCATGCGCGGGCGATAACAGTAAAGTCCATGTGCAGTATACCTATGGGAAAACGCAAACGCCTCCGGCCTTTATTCATAAAAGATCACTCAAAATATAATTGTGTAATGATTTTAGTAAGCTCACCCTCTTGCTTACTTGCTTACCTAGTCTGCTTACCCTCCTCATATGTAAAACTTACAATCCCAGGACTTTCAGTGAGCGAGTGAGTGTGTCGGGTTTAAGGGCCCGTCGACAACTTGGTCATTAGGGCCCCCCGGGACTTTCAGCTGAAGGCCTGGACCAGAGGCCTGTCGAGGAGCAGACGATTTGTGGTCACAGAACCAAGAACGGGGGATTGGTCCATAGTCTGGAATGAGCGAGAAAGAAGTTGGTTCGAAATGAAAGCGAGATGTATGGAAGGAAAGGTGATAATAGAGCAGTTGGTGGAATGAATGGCGGGGAAAGTGGAGAACCTGGAGAATACCCGTCAGACACGCTTCGTTCACCACAATTTCCCACATGAGTAGCCCTGGGATTGAACCCGGGCCGCTTTGATAAGAGGTGAGCTAGGCCACGACCCCACCTCACCATTTTGCGTCAGCACAATTTTATGCATTTCTTGTCGTTTCCCAGGCATGCAAAATATCATGCGAGTGAAGCAAATGGGCTTCAGAGGGAATAAACAGGAGCTCCAAATAATAGCTTTGTTTCATTATATGAATATCTTAAATTTTTTTAGTCCAAACTTTTGACAACGTTTACGAATATATATATATATATATATATATATATATATATATATTGGGGGAGGGGTAATATCTTCTACACTTAAGAACAGTAGGTTCATTCGTCAGCTTTTTGTTTTTAGATACACTGTTACCACTCTCTCTCTCTCTCTCTCTCTCTCTCTCTCTCTCTCTCTCTTCTTATCTTTCCCTAAAAATGTCGTCTTAGACTTGGGGCTCCGACAAAATGTTGATATGAAATCACGTTTCCTCTTCCTAGCATAGGTAAGTGGTAGAGTAAATAAAGGTAGTTTTCTAATGGATATCTGCAGCCCTTGTGCTTTTCTGAACTGTGCAAACATTTATTACGTTTAATTTGGAGTAGATGCAAGATTAACGTTTCACATATTTTTAGCTAACTGATATCCCTTGGGATTGAATTGCTCTGGAATTTGACTAATCCATTTTGAAGATGAACAGTGCCATACAAAATGCAGAGTATGACGTGTATTTAAAATGCCTGGGGTAAAATGCAGCATTACTTCACATTTATTTTAAAACACTTACTGTAACAATGTATAGAAGAGTATAGTTACAAGAGAAATACTTGTTGCAAATGATAGTTAAGGGGACAATTTCAACAACTAGTCAAAATTTTGGTTATGTTGATGAAAATTTGTTCACCATGACATATATCCCCTGACGTCACAGTGCTGCGTTTGCGTTGCGATTGGTATAGTCACCCATAGCGGACTCTAATTACCGCATGGATTAAAAAGATCGGGACTCAACTTACCGCTTAGAGAATCGTAAACAACCAATTATGGACTCAATTTACCTAGCCCCTAGAAAAGTAGCGGCTCCAGGTCGTGAAGACCGCATAACTGGCCGGGAGGGATCGGGACTCTGACCACGTACCACCCTCCAATAATGCACCCCAATGACGCCTGTGGTGGGCCGAGGCGGGCGACGCAGCGGCTGGGCGGTGAGGCTTGGCTCTTCATGGGCTGTAGTGTCGGGGCTTAGTTCTTTCAGCCCATGAAGTAAATTTAAGCATCGCGTTTTTATATTAAATTTTTACCAAGCGAAATGGCGCCACGGTAACGTGAGTTACTGACATTTGAGAGATCTCGGGTTCAAATTTCCAGAACCGACCAACCTGACCGATGATCCAAAGTTTGCTTGTTCTTCAACAGACGCTGGATCAAGGCATTGGTTTGTAAGAACCTGGAGGTGCAAGTCCTCCAAAGAGGAGGGTAATTCCAGTAATAATAAGAAGATGAGGAAAAAGAAACTTTGTGAGTTTTACGTAAGAGCTGTGATGAATATGTACATCCATTTGCTTTGTTGCTAACAAAATAAATTCGCTTATAACTTTTCAACTCCGCGATTTTCGTACCAGGGTTTCTGATCTCAGATTAATACATTTGCTCTTCCCCATCATGCCTGAAATTTTTTTTGGTTCTGAAACATTTGTGTAAATATCTATATCTGTACAAAATCTGTACAGCTATCTTTCCCAAGCTCAGCCAAATATGTGTATTTAGATAAAAGAGGATAGACAATGTACTAGAAAAGAAAATTACTATGTGGAGGAATACTCTTGATTTATTACTTCATCCCGTTAGGTTTCCTTCAGTTGGAAGCGTCGGTGTGCGTCGCGGCAGCAGCACGGCAGGGGGAACAAATGCGCTCTGGAAATATCGTCCCCGTAATTCGAAGGCAAGTCACTGGTTTCCTGGCCTACAATGGGATCCTACAAGTCCGAGGGGGTGAGGTGAGCTAAGTCAGCCTCCACCGGGGTACTTCTAACTGGGAAAATGTAGGGACCCTGTCACCTACTCTGTCATGGCAATGTCAGGGGCATAGGCACAACACCTTTCAGTCTAGGTGCTAAGTCCGTAACACTTGGAGTAAATAGATAAAGTTTAGCACATGTTTTAAAGAAAGTTTTACTTTATAGGTTAATATTACTGTTAAGTATGACAGCGTATATGTGCTCAAAATGTAGCTCATTTCTATAGAAATACACGTAAGTTTGTTTTCTCCTGTTTTGTTTCCAACGACTTCTTCTTGAATGACATTTTCTGACATAAATGACCTGTTTTCTCAGAAAATATTTAAATTAAATAGTCAAATAAAAAACGCAGTGTTATGGGTTTCCTTTGTCATTAATGCATCCACATGATGCAAACATTACAGTTTGATATGTTAAATAGCTTCTGAGATAGTGACTCATGAGTTTAGCAAATTTAACATAGGCGGGATAGGGCTTTTATCACCCCTAAACAGCTTTAGGACAGTCATAGGGGACATCACACACTGTCTACCACTCAGCAGGAGGAAGGGATAAAGTGAAGGAACCACAGGTGGCTACATACAGCAGGGATGAAATTCCGGCACACCGGCGGCACTTACATAAACTTGGCATTTGACATTACTAACGAACAAAACATTTACTTATTTACTTCAGACAGGACACAGAGCAGTTTGGGACACTTGCAGTTAGTGACAGTTGCACTTAGTGACACTTGCACTCAACCAGCCTAATATCTAGGTAAAACTGGTCCCTCGTTAATTAACTTGCTACCTGCCCAAGGGCAACACTCAACCAGGGACACTCAACCACCCTGAATTTGATAATCTTTCTCCATTGCTAGGTAAAGAAATTGATTCTGGATATTATTATTGGTATTATTATTGCTGTTGTTAATCAGGAGGCACTTAGCCGACATAATATCGTTCACAGGGAACACCGAGTGGAGGTTGTCTCTTTCAACTGCCCATGTTTTTTCCCTTCTTTTCTTTTTATTATTATACTGTAATAGAAATCAATCTTTCCAGTAAAAATAGTAATTTTAATATTTTTATTATTTTCCTTTGTTCCAGTATAACAGTCAAATTTTGTACATTATTCATATCCTGTCATGCTTCGTCCTTCAACAGTGAAAATGTATTTATACATTTACTGTATTTTTTGTATTATGCCCTTACTCTAAGGAAATGCATAAGATTTCCATTTTCCTCCAATTTTATTAATACTTCTCCATAAAATCAGATGTGAGAACAACTTAACGAAAATAAACTTCAGTCTATCTTGGTTGAGCAAGTTGAACTAACAAAGCTAACTTCGGGTTACAACAGGGGTGATTTCACCCACCACCGCCTCCTAATTTACACTCGACCCAAGAATTGATAGTTTCTCAGAACTGGAGTGCAAGTGTCACACACTCCCACAGAGACGCGAGGAAGTCCCTATGTCCATGCTCGAAGACACATCCCACTGCTGAAGCTGCCCAGAGAGGATGACGAACGACTCTTGGAACAAGCAGCCCTCCAGTGTCAATGTTGGGTACTCTTTCCTTTGAGCAAGTATTAGCGCCGTCTGACCGGTACTACCACACGCCACGAAACCTAGAATCACACCTGAAAAATGAGAAGGAAACGGAAAACATGGAGCAGATATCGTGGCAGATGAGAAACCGCTCTAGCATTCGCCTACTGACCAGAAAGACTCACGAAAGATCCAAGGTCAGAGTGGGTGGTCAACGGGAATCGAACCTGGTACCTCTTAAGTGTGAGCTTTATGGGTTATCGCGGAACCTACTGGCTTGGTTTAAGAACAGCTAATGAAAATTACATGTTCACCAACCAAGTTATGGGCAGCTCGGATCTGTGCGTAGAATTTATTGTGTGTTTTGATGATAAACTCATTAATATCCCCTTGGAAATTTATCAAAACTCTCGATATTTCAGTGCATTTAAAATAACAGCACACATTATCCTGTAGAACAACGGTGTTGAAAGATTAAAGGAATGCGCTTACTACTTTGCGCAGAGTGAGCCAATAATACAGATTTAGAAGGGAGTATACTGTGTAATTACATGAATTATGCCGGGAGCATGCGTGCTCGAAACGTGAAGTTATTTCGAGGGCAAACTTGCTCATCCATTGCTCACTTATTGCCTCATGCGGTAGAAGTATTCTTCCCACCATTAAGTGCAAATATGAAGGGTTGGTAAGTCATTGTGCAGGGGTCCGACTTAAGCCTTCCGTAGGCAACCCGTACTTCGTGAGTACATAGGGCCACAATTACTTTTCGTTGTTATAGTACTTCAGCTCTAAAATATTTCTTATTTCGCTTGAGGTACTATTGGAAACGCCATAACCAACAGAATGCCTAACGTTGCACGGTTAACCTTTTAAACACGGTTAACGAACTCCTTGTAATTCATTTCATTTACATCTCCTCGTTCCTTATAGAATTATTATACAATGATCTAGAGGATTTTTATAGTGAATCCTCCCTTTTGGAATCAGGGAATTCCCCGAGTTATATCCAATGACATGTTTCGTCTCACTCTTTCGGTTACAGTATATCAAGGGACAATGAGACAAATGCGAAACACCCTTCAAGATAGGACAATAGATTCGTGGATGGAGAGGACGCCTAACAGCCCTGCTTTCCCTTATATGTGTACATTTCTAGCCTTTTTAACTTCAGTCCCGGACAGTGTTACAACATGAACTTCTACATTTTACATGTTCAAGACTTATTAATACCATTGCAATTACAAATACAATTACATGAAGGCATAGAAACCAATATTTACATTTTACTTAATTATACATAATCGCACAACTTATATCTATTAGTTAATTAATGAACAAAATTATTATTCGAGGCTTCCCGGTCTAAAAGTATCGCCTCAAATGTTTGAGAAAGAGAGGGGGCTTGGTTTACCTCCTCCAACCATACGCGAACTTTGCTATTCTTTAACACTCGCACCTGCATTATGTGGCAGTGGCGGCATGGTTACATGTACGTTGCGTTTAATATAGTTCAATTTGGAGAAACTCTGTTCGCAAACACATGTAGAGCTATACTTATTCTTAAACACATTATTCTTGCAAAAACGTATTTCTCTGTCTACTACATTTTAATTGACATAAGCATTTTCAGAAATTATCTAATTGCTAATTTTCTTGTAGGTGCAAGGGGAATATGGGAATACAGTAGGTTTTAACGAAACTGAAATGTTTTAAGAGCCTATTGCTTTGCGATTCCTTTGAAATTCCGATCTCTTTTCAAGGCCAAGAGAGAGAAAAAAAAACGAATAAAACATCCTATTTGAGAAAAGTATGTTAGGCAAATTCACACAAATAATAAAGAATATCTTGGAAATGGTTCACTCAAAAGATGAAAAAGTATTTGACTTAAGTTATGTGTTTTAACGAGATCCACATTTTGTTATTTAGTAAGCTTCTGTCCGTCTCTTACTGTTCCATTTATGGAAAAATTATCCAGAATGAAGATTCTTCTGAGAACATTTCCAGAAAATTCAAGGTATGACTTGAAACTGCCATGGAATCGCCTGTGTGTCGGCCACTGAATGCTGACTGCTTGTGAGTCTAAACGCCACAGACGTGATTCACACTCCGACTGAAAGAGGAGGTGGGGGGATAGCAGCTAAGTACGTAAGCATCTCCACATGGACCAGCTTGAATGTCACAGGTCTATAATGTACCCCATGACGGTGGAACAGTCATTCTTTACATAATTAGAGTGAGTACGTAAAATGTTAAGCTTTTATACTTTTCCTTTGGTTCCATGGGTATTTAATGGCGTACAGTAATACATTTTCATATAGTACAGAAAACCTTAACCTATATAACGAAACAGAGTGTATATGAAGATTCCGCACTCTCAGAGTATCAAGTTGACCATCATTTTAATCATTTGATGTTTTCTTAGTTTGAACTTAACTACATCTTTGCTACTTTTTCTTATAATAATTGTTCCATATTTGTTTTGTTACTCTTTAATTTGTATTGTAATTCAGCACCCCTGTGGTCACCGATAGATATCGGCTGATGTCAACTTCTGTTTGATTAAATATATTGGGAAATGCACATGGATGTGACCATCAAGAAAACTCATCTTCTCAATTGTTAATTATTAAACCTTCAGCTAAGGACCTCAGAGACCCCTAGGTATATTTCAACGTTATAGTTCTCAAAGTCACACACCTATGCAAATATATGACTAAGACATCTAATATTACACAACACTCGATTGTTTGCTGCAGCAGTAACAGCCTAATCTGTTTATTTCTTTAGCTACGAGAATGACTAATCGGCAGCTACGTGTCGCACAGGTCAACCAAACCTTGCGCGCCTACTCTCGTTACATATTGCTATTTTGTTTTTGTTGTGCAATGTTGCTTTACCATTGCAACTAGTATGTTACACCTCTCAAAAACAGTGGTAAAATGTATTAGCTACAAAACCCCATGAATTTGGAAGAAGTGCATCATCCACTTTGCGATGAAGAGGCCTTATCCGTGGATGACAGCTTGCATGGATCAAATAATTCCAATTCTGAAGATAAACTGAAAACGAGATCTTTAGTTTCAGAAAGTGATCACGAAGAGAATGAAAGCAATGTATGTGCTAATAATAGATATATATTTCATAAGTAACATTATATGCTTGTCAATGTTTTGATTAATTATTGTTATTATTATTATTATTATTATTATTATTATTATTATTATTATTATTATTATTATTATTATTATTATTATTATTATTATTATTATTATTATTATTATTATTATTATTATTATTATTATTATTATTATTATTATTATTATTAATTATTATTGTTATTGTTATTATTATTATTGTTATTGTTATTGTTGTTATTATTATTATTACTATTATTATTATTGTTATTATTGTTATTATTAGTATTATTATTGTTATTATTGTTATTATTATTATTATTATTATTATTATTATTATTATTATTATTATTATTATTGTTGTTATTGTTATTATTATTATTATTATTATTATTATTATTATTATTATTATTATTATTATTATTATTATTATTATTATTATTATTATTATTATTATTATTATTATTATTATTATTATTATTATTATTATTATTATTATTATTATTGTTATTGTTATTGTTATTGTTATTATGATTGTTATTGTTATTATTATTATTATTATTATTATTATTATTATTATTATTATTATTATTATTATTATTATTATTATTATTATTATTATTATTATTATTATTATTATTATTATTATTATTATTATTGACAGTGCATTTCAAATTAATTTATTATCTTTTCATGCGCTGTAGTAGAAATTATAACGCATACTGGTGGCGTAGCCTGGCTATCAGCCTCGGGTATGTAACTCAACGAATATTGCAAAATTCGTTAAAATATGACCCAACCTAAACAGAATTGCCCTTCGGAGTTTTCATCGTTTATCATTGTCTGAAGGAAACGTTGGATGATACTGTGAGCATGATTCAAAAGAGAATCCGCTTTTCTTTCAGAAATTACACCTGTAAATCAAATAAGCCTCTTTCCAACATTGGTTACATCTGTACCATTAGTTACATAAATGCTGACGGAAATGTTGCAACATTAACCGAAAACATGTTTGTTATAAAACTGAAGTTAGACCAGAGATAAACTGATGAACCGTTTATTATTGATTTTCGTTTCTACTCTACTGGTATTCTACTCACGAAGAAAGGAAAGAATGCACAATCCAGAATATAATGTATACTATTTCTGGTACCATCCGGCATACGTCCATATTGTTTAAGGTTACCTAAAATTTAAGAAAGTAAGGAGGAACCTAAACGAGTAGAATACGTGAGGAAAGGTTCGAACTTCGGCCTTCAGTATACCTGATCATCTTGCTCCTCCCACGGCTGGTTGCACCAGAGCTGCTGGCGCCTTGAACAAGATAATGTATGATTCATGTGCAATACATCTTTCAAGGCAATTTTCCAGACCATATCCTGTACTTGTGTCGTACTGGCTTCGTGTACGAGGTGTCGAAATTTGAAAGACAAAAAGAATGTCTCAAGGCTTCGTTACAAACCTGCATGCTCGGCTTTCAAGTTGAAATTTATTGATAAGTATATTTATGACCTCTCGAAACAGAAATGCATGTGTTTAGTACACAATATGATTTATCATATGTTAAAATAATCCACCTTGTTAATGTGATAGATACACACGCGCAGCAGTGATTTGCACGTTGCTTGAAAGAGGGCAGAAGTGATGCTGTTTGTCACCATGGCACTCTCCAGTAAGTTAATAGGCTTTGCTCGTCTGCCATACCTTAGCATTTGACGGAGCCCTCGGTCAAAGCTGACAACAACAGATTATTATTTGTTGTTTCTTTTTCCCTTCATAAATTAATTCTTGAATCCTTAGAAACGACTTTTCAGTGCCTTTGCTACCTGATATCCTATCTGCAAACGATTTACCTATTGTTACATACAATTGCACTTCGAATGAGTATTAATCTGGTTATGCGATTTCTTTGGATGTTATTTTTACAAGTTTAGAATATTCCAGGCGCGTTAAAAGCATTCAAATACAATGAATTCTGGCATAGATGTCCCTAAACGAGAGAAATACAAATAAACAACAAGAAATGTTGGATTTGACTGGAAAAAAATTAACAAATGTTTTTGTTTTAGAGCAACTGCACTTTTAGGTAATTTACCTTATTGGAAGGAAACCCACTTTCTAATAATGTCTCTCAGTAAAATGTTATAACATAACGGTATTTAAAAAGTATACGTGCTGTGTTTACCAATTAATGTGCGTCATAGGATTGATTGCACACTTTATGGAATTAATTATTGGGAATGTTAGTAACTTAAAGCTATGGTTAATTTTACTTCATAAACAACCCCTAGCGCAACAACCCTGACAGGCCTAGGCTTACCACTCAGCCGCTGCGTCCCCCATCTCTGCCCACTACAGGCATCATGAGTGGGGTGCAGCACTGGAGGGTAGCACGTGGTCAGAGCCCTCCGGCCGGTTATGCGGCCTTCACGACCTAGGTTTATCAAGTAGCTCCTCAATTGGCTGCTCCGCAACTAACGAGGCTGAGTGCACCCCGTGCCAGACCTCTCAGCGGGGAAAAATCCCCACGCCGGTACCGGAGACCAAACCCGGGTCCTCCGCGCCAGAGGCCATTCAGTTCACTTCATACTTAAGGCATTTCTTTTCTGCAGCACCCTGAGTCATCAATATGGAACTATGCATCAATAAATGTGGATGTTTTCAAACTTGGTAGGAAAGTCCCTTGGTTCAGCGCACGCTCTGGCAGTGTAGTAGAGTAGATACTTAAATATTGCCCTAGACTGTCGATTTGGAGCATGTTTAGAATGGGTAGTGTTAACTAACTTCAAGCTGATTTACTCGTTTTACTCTCATCTTTCCAGTCTATTATATCTGAGCTGAAGGAAAGTCAGCTTATTTGCACGTAGTGTACACAATAATTTTTGCTTCTTTTAACTCCCAGGTTACGGAAGAAATGCAGGGCATGACATGTTCTTCCACAGGGATGCCCAAACTTATGCGAAAGAGGGGAAGCCACATTTGCCCCACCTACTTTTCGTTGAGTCACAGAACTTGAAAACAAACCTCTCTAATGCTTGGTTACCCGAGTGAGTGAAGGGCAAATGCTTCATGCACAAAACAAAGGAGGTGGGGTTGAATGACAAGGTGAATCATTTGCACATAAGAGCCAAGGCTGGGCATCGGTGATGTAGATGATCTTAGCAGTTGTATGGCGCGGCCCCCAGTGGGACTGAAGGCGCTAATGTTTATATTTATTGGGACACTGCCTTATTTCGTGGTTATCTGTGAATAAGTACGGTTTCTTTTCTCTCGTGAGAGCATCTGTTTGCTCTGCGGTGCGCTGTTCTGTCCTTTGAATGTTCAGTGTTTATAGCTTTGTCCCCACCCTTGGCTTTTATTTTGAATAGGTATACGACTTGGGTTTAGCTCTTAATGCAAAAAGATACCCGTATTTCAATCTATTTCATGCAGACATTGCTTATCTTGTTTTTGGCCGATACGTATGCTGGTTTTGCTGAATATGTACATAGCTCTAAATGTCTTTCTGCAATTGTAGGGCGAAACAAGCAAGACGTGAACCGCCCTTAGCCTAACAACTATGACTTTGTATAACGTTGCAATGTCCCAAGGAAGAAATAATCTGAAGGTGTGTTAATCGCGCCAGTAGATCAGTGGATCACAAATTGGAGGACGTGAGGTACTTCCAGAGGAGCACAGGAAGTGATGGACCTTTACTGGTATCAGAGTTATCGAAAGGAATTTTAACACTAACAACATTATAAAACAAAATAGGTATTTCTCTGTCTGTAATAACACCAATCTCAATCAAATACTTTAATTTATTTTGCAGTTTACTGAAATATCAGAAAATGACACTAATATACTTCTCTGAAAAATTCACATTTTCAGGTAGTTTTTTAATAACGCATTTTTTGTTAATTAAAATTATTTAACTCTATTATCTGAGAAACAAATTGAGCTGGAACATTGCGCTTTTGCACAGTCATTTTTCATTTATTCATATTAAGTGTGCCGATTTTCAAGTAAACAGATGTAAAATTGAAAAAGTTAGACTATTCGGTCCCAGTGTCCCTTAACTGTAGCTCACACGATGTATGCAAATATTGCGGAGGTGCATCAAAGAAGAATTGTGGATATATGGAAAGCCAATTTGCCATTTCAAAACATTGCCCCAAGTTATATATTCATGTGTGAATGACCTAGAGCTATGCACGTAAAACATGACGCACGTATACCTATTGCATCTGTGAAAGCCAATAGAATGCCTCCCAAAACTGCGGGAACGGCATAAATGAAAGTGAGTATACAACACGTAAGGAGCTTGGCGGGGCAGAAGCGCTAATTAACACATTAGCTGACATAAACCCCGCGCATTACTTATATCTGCACGATTTTATGCACCCTGCTGTATATATATATATATGTAAAGCTTTAAACCACTGCGTCACATGAAGGCTGTCCAAATTACATAACATTTAAGGTGTTCATCTATTTGCTAATGAGTAATTTAAGACATTAAGCCACTTTGGCATGTTCAAATTTGTGTCCAAATTTGATATACTGAGAACCAAACTGTTAGTATAACTTTGGCTTAGGGAGCCCGAAACGTTTAGTGTACGTGCTTTGAATCAAATAGGATACTAAGCATGGATTTAAATTTGTTGATTTTGACATAAAAAATTAGAACGTATATGTAAAGACATAATTCAAAACTTCTGATCCTTAGTTATGGGATTTACTCAAATATATTGTTCTGAATTATTAGTAAGGACATAAGTATTCCAAGAGTTTAAGCTTTCATAAAATGCCTGTAGTCGTGCAAAGCTTACACCTTTTTTGTTCACAACGTTTTGGAACAACCTTCATTTTGGAACAAACGTATTTTTCAAAAGCTGAATTTTGATTACTCAGAAACTAATCCACCTATGGAAATGAAACACTTCCACATCATTACTTTTTTACCTGGATGTAATCCGTATTTTATGTATAAGGGTTTTATCGACTTGTCGCTAAGTTTTAAAATTATAGAATGCTAGTTTTACTCATGGGTGGGTGTTTTTTGTGGTAGTCTTTAACGTTCACTTATACTATATGCGATAACGCAGGCGGTGATACTGATGATACATGGCATGAAGATGGAGTACCAATGAAATGAGATGGCGGGGAAAACCGGAGATCCCCGAGTAAGCCTGCCCCTGCGCCGCTTCGTCCATCACCAATCCTACAAGCGGTTGCCTGAGATCGAACCCGCGCCACTTTGGCGAGAGGCAAATGATTTAACCATTCGTTCATTCGTTCCTTCATTCATTCATTCGTTCGTTCGTTCATTTGTTCATTCGTGCATTTAATCATTCGTTCGTTCGTTCATTCATTCATTCATTCATTCATTCGTTCGTTCGTTCGTTCATTCTAATATATATTTATACATTTGTTTAGTGTAAACTGAATCTTTGAAGTAGATATTTTTTGAAAATGCATTATGAGGAGCATTTTTATCATAATAAACATTTATACGATGAAGAATTCACACCTAAATAAGAATGAAAGGTAGAAGTATGAAGAATAGCAAAAACATTGCTATTACAGTATCTGGTGTAAATTTCAAGAGAACTTGAATGCTGAGGATTTTCTAAATTTCAGAGCTACCTCAATGACCTCGAGCGAAATGGTTATTGAGAAGCATCTAGAGGTATGCGTTATCTACATAGGTTTGGAAATCACTGCACCGCAACAAGCTGACCAGTAGGAATGATATACTGTGAAAATAAAACCCTTTGCAGGCCGCGGGAGTTTTTATGTATAAAAATGATGTGTGTCATAGTGATGCCTAATTATTGTTATAGTGATTTTGTTTTCTTTCATCAGCTAAATTTCTCGAAACGTTTTATTTTTAGCTTGAGAGAGGTTGGGCAAAACACAACTTTGAGGTTTCCTCGAAATCTTCCTTTTAGAATTTGCATAACTTCGGGATAAAATGAACGCCACGCGCTTGCGCTGGTGTTTCTAGGAAAAACCGCACATATGGCACAGAGCCTATAATGGATATTGTTTTATTTTTTGTTCGTACACTTCCGACGAGGGTTTAAAACATCTGCATCGTGAATGAAGCGCTGAATTCCGTGAAATAATGACAAGGAAATACCGCAAAGCAAACCTGTATCTTGGTTATATTTAGAATAATGAAGGACATACTGTCACCTGTGGTTTCACGTAATATTCAACATTTAGCGTTGTATGCTGCTTCGATATTGAGCTCCAAACTGTAGCAAATCAGACAAAACGTTTGTAATGCGTAATTCAAATCAATAATAAGGGATACCTCCAAAATGATTTGTCTCACAGAACAAAGACAAATTGTGTGCTTCAACGGAATCTATATCTTTTTGTGTAGTAAAGCTTTGTCTGTCTCCTTAGGGTTTCAAAGGTCACTCACAATGAACAGGAATTTAGAGGTTATTCCAAGAAAATTTTAGATACTTTTCGTGTGTCATGAAAATATCTTAAACTTATTCTATATTAATCAAAATCGTTAGAGCTATTTTTGAGAAAATCTATGTTTTTGAAAAATGTTTCATGTGCTCGTAAAAGCTAGTTTGGGGTGTGATGATTTGCATGACTATTCCACTCATACGTGACTTGGTTGTAATCAACCAATCATGGGTATAACAATTTCAAATTTCAACCAATGACAGCCTTCATTAGCGAAAAATGTATCACATTTCATTAGCACCTCCTCTGCTTTTCTTATGCTGTTATCAGGTTAGAGAATCCAGCTGCATTGTCCTACAGACGCCGAACAGCTGACGTAATTTGACGCAACAGAGCCGTTATTCAAATGTCAAATGTGACTGACTCTCACCTCGCTGCTGAAATAGATGGTATAATTCGAAGAGGGAAACCTCAGAACATAGAATACAACAGGAAATATGTTCAGAATCAGCTAGAAAAATTTTGTATTGAACGGAATAATGAATTAACAGCAGATACTACTGACATTGCCAACATGTTAAACAGTTGGAGCATCAATATGAGATCCTTGTAGGTCGCGCTAACGGACGCTGGTGCATGTATTCTTGCTACTTAAGACATTAATAACTAGTCTTACTAATTGTAACTCGTGAAGGTCAAATTCCATAGAAAAATTCACAGCCACTCGTGGCATTACTTGTGAAAATCTTCACGCCGTATCGTTCAAATATGCTGGATTTATATACCAAGTTTGTTTTTTAACTGACTTTTCGTTTTTGACACATGCTGTTCACAGAGAAACAAGCATACGCACGGTTGGAAGCACGGATAGACGCCCACCCAGACACGCACACTGACCTTTTTATAAAAATGTTTATTTTTTCGGGGGGGGGGGGGGGGCACGTTAGGGGCCTCAAAACATATTTTCGGTGAAATCTGGACATCGAATTTTTGAGTGGAACAAAATAATTCCCCTACTTACTATATAGCAGAGGAAGTAATAAAACAACTGCAAGCTGAAGTCCGGAATAGAATGCGGAAATTGGATAGTGTTTGATAAATGACTATAGTGTCAGTAATGCCATTATTACCATGGCTATGGTCACCTGTCCAGTGCTCGCTTGTTTTTCCAACCATAGCGCGTGTGGTGAACCTCCACATCGAGAAATTAACAATGTAGTTTCAACTTTCACAACAAATATAGCACGTTGTTGATAGGACACAATTGTTTAAAAATAATAACTGCAGGTCCCTTGTTTTTGTACAACAACAACACTAATAATTATAATAATAATAATAATAATAATAATAATAATAATAATAATAATAATAATAATAATAATAATAATAATAATAATAATAATAATAATAATAATAATAATAATAATAATAATAATAATAATAATAATAATAATAATAACAATAACAATAACAATAATATATAATAATAATAATAATAATAATAACAATAATAATAATAATAATAATAATAATAATAATAATAATAATAATAATAATAATAATAATAATAATAATAATAATAATAATAATAATAATAATAATAATAATAATAATAATAATAATAATAATAATAATAATAATAATAATAATGATACTAATAGTAATAGTATTAGTAATATTAATAATCATAATCATAATCATAACCATAACGATAGCGATAACGATAGCGATAGCGATAACGATAACGATAACGATAATAATAATAATAATAATAATAATAATAATAATAATAATAATAATAATAATAATAATAATAATAATAATAATAATAATAATAATAATAATAATAATAATAATAATAATAATAATAATAATAATAATAATAATAATAATAATAATAATAACAATAACAATAATAATAATATATAATAATAATAATAATAATAATAATAATAATAATAATAATAATAATAATAATAATAATAATAATAATAATAATAATAATAATAATAATAATAATAATAATAATAATAATAATAATGATACTAATAGTAATAGTATTAGTAATATTAATAATCATAATCATAATCATAACCATAACGATAACGATAACGATAACGATAGCGATAACGATAGCGATAGCGATAACGATAACGATAACGATAACGATAACAATAATAATAATAATAATAATAATAATAATAATAATAATAATAATAATAATAATAATAATAATAATAATAATGATACTAATAGTAATAGTATTAGTAATATTAATAATCATAATCATAATCATAACCATAACGATAACGATAACGATAACGATAGCGATAACGGTAGCGATAGCGATAACGATAACGATAACGATAACGATAACGATAACGATAATAATAATAATAATAATAATAATAATAATAATAATAATAATAATAATAATAATAATAATAATAATAATAATAATAATAATAATAATAATAATAATAATAATAATAATAATAATAATAATAATAATAATAATAATAATAATAATAATAATAATAATAATAATAATAATAATAATAATAATAATAATAATAATAATAATAATAATAATAATTAATAATTAATAATAATAATAATAATAATAATAATAATAATAATAATAATAATAATAATAATAATAATAATAATAATAATAATAATAATAATAATAATAATAATAATAATAATAATAATAATAATAATAATAATAATAATAATAATAATAATAATAATAATAATAATAATAATAATAATAATAATAATAATAATAATAATAATAATAATAATAATAATAATAATAATAATAATAATAATAATAATAATAATAATAATAATAATAATAATAATAATAATAATAATAATAATAATAATAATAATAATAATAATAATAATAATAATAATAATAATAATAATAATAATAATAATAATAATAATAATAATAATAATAATAATAATAATAATAATAATAATAATAATAATAATAATAATAATAATAATAATAATAATAATAATAATAATAATAATAATAATAATAATAATAATAATAATAATAATAATAATAATAATAATAATAATAATAATAATAATAATAATAATAATAATAATAATAATAATAATAATAATAATAATAATAATAATAATAATAATAATAATAATAATAATAATAATAATAATAATAATAATAATAATAGTTATGCTTGCTAAATTGAAAATAACATATTTAGATTCCAGGGAGGAGATATCCTCTTGATGCGTCTTTCTATTATAAGCCCTGATATTTACCCTTACATCAATTCTATGATATACATTTGGCCAGAGTTAAAGCGGTACCTTTTTTGTTTTAGATTTTAAACGGTTTAGATTTTTAAGCACATAACTTCCCTTTCAACAAATCGGGTTTACGGAATGAAATAATGCTTAAATGAACCCCTGCCCACTATGCTCAATGTTACTCCCCCAATAGGGGGAACTCCCAGAATAAAATGAATACTCTCTCTCAATCCGAGATTCGAAATCGGGCCCTCCGAGTTAAAGACCAGACGCATTGCTTAGTATGGCTTAAAGTTATTAAAGGCATTTTGGTGCATGGTGTTCTTTCCACTCCACAGGAAAGGCATCACAGACATAGGGAATTGCAGGGAATTAATATTAGCACTTATTTTAGGGGAATATTATTTAAGGTACAGAAAACAAGACATATTCTACCTCCTCTTCGAATAAGTACCTACAATAAAAGTGGTTAAAACTGCCTCTGTGATCTGGTGGTTAGCATGTTAACTTCCAAATCCAGCGGTCCCGGGTTCGATTCTCGGCTAGAGGATGGGAATTTTTCTTTAGCCAGGATTATTCTCCATCCTCCCCAAGGTCTGGAAAAATAAGTGAGAGTGTAAAAATGAGTATGAATTTCGTGTTCATAAAGAAAACTCAACGTACACAAACCCAAAGTAAAACGAGTGAACATCATTGTAGATGAGCAATTGTTCCAAAGAAAAAGCCGCCGACATGACCTTAGATGTTAAAGGTGACATACCAATGGAGAGAAAAGGTATTTAAATCTGTTTAATAAACGAACACTTAGGGTGCTTTTAAGAACACCCATCGGTGACATTTCAAAAGTCCATAATTTCAGTTCCATCCATTTCAAATTTAATACAGCAATTGGTGTTTGACGTATAATGCACACGAAATTCCATGCCCATTTTAAAATTGGTTTCAGTTACCTTAATTTTTATACTATCTTTTCACTGTTCTAAAAATAACTCCACTCATAATTATTTTTGAAAGTACTAATTATTAAAATTTGTAATATTGTATTGCTAATAGTAGAAATAAATATTTAACTATCCTTGTAGTTTATGAACGAGGATCCAATGTTTTACTTCAGTAGGTGCCTAATATGAAGATTATTGAATGGCGTCACCACCAAGCATGCTAAAATATTCATTTCATCATTCTCTTCTCTTTATGTTAACAAGCAGATGAAGAAAATAAACGTGATGGCTTCAAACTGAAAAGTAATTCGTGTGCAACCATTTAAAAATGACAATTTTCCGACGAATAAAGATTTGAGAAGTTGAAGTTTAGATATAAAGCACCAAGATAACACCATTTATGATTTTGTGCTGTTAAAAAGACATTTAATACATATGCCTTACTTCATCCTTTATTGCTCCACTGCTGTTAATTTACTGATTTAAAGATTCCCGAGGTCTCTCTTGAATGGTATGCTCACTTTATGTTGGCAAAAAAATATCTATTTTAGTACAATTTAATAGGAACCCAGACCTACAGGCAGGCGTTTAAATCGCCATATGATATACCTTAGAATGCAGTAAGGCCATAAAGGCTACGTGGAATAAAGAAGAAAGTTTGTAGTGTTTAATAACACTAAAATCAGTCTTCATGAATTTTAGTAATATTTGACTTTTTTTTCCATCCGCAAGCTTTCCTTAGAGAATATTATGGAGAATACATCTTAGAGTCCCAACACTTACATAAGCCTCACCGTTGTAATGTAATTCTCATTAGCAATGTGGTTAGTAGCCAATTTAAAATGGAGTTCTAAAGAGACAGTGACAGCGAGGGTTTGAATTAAAAATATTGATATTAGAATGATAAGCTGTACTTTTTTGTGATTCACAAAAAAATTATATTAGTGGAAATAAATAACAGAACTGCCACTAAGTTAAAAGGCATTTCTGTATAGTAATCTTTGTGGTCTGTTTTGTAAGTTGTGGCCATAAGCGTTGCAATGGACTTAAAGTAAAATTTATGTATATGTCCACCTACACATTTCATGCGAACTTAAGGCAGTGATGCAAGCATTCACAGTCGTGGTTCACTGTACTTGCTTCATAGCACATATCTGGGTGAGGGAAAAAACGTAGAATGACATAATACAGTAGGAATATTAAATATATTTTATATTGTGTTGAATCCAGTTTTCTACATCATCAGTATGTTGGTTGCCTATCTCTAAATGAAGCAGCCACTTTGTTTCACAGTGGTTAACAATGGTTGAGAGCGAAAAGGAAATACTCTAAGGCAATGCACCTGTGAAAAACCTAAAAATTCCCAATTTCAATTTGAGCAACTTAAAATCTTTACCACATTATGGTAATGCAATATAATGAACACAAACATAACACCAATTAGATATCTACATTTATTTCAGAGATATTAATATGTTTCTTCTGAACTTAATTTATGTTAATTAAAAGTGTCCCAATGTTAAACGGTTTTTCACATCCTACTATTTTGCCTTTAGCACACCATTATAAAACTACCACATAGGGAGTTTTTTAAAATTCAAATTAATTTATGCTAGAAAAGGGTAAATCCTCTGCATTTTGTTAAGAATATCAACGGTATACCATATTTAATAAAAAATAACGTAATTATGAAGTTTAAAAATGACTATGTGCATCTCTTAAATAACCATTCATGAAGTTTTTCTGATAATTAGAATTTGATCTGTCAAACATTCTGATACGTGCAGTATTTGAAGTATTGAAAAATTGAGGACGATTATATTTAAGAAAATATGCATTATAATGGCAGATCCAAAATGCCCCGAACCGGCTGCGCTGTGTTTGCCTGTAAGCGTCCTCGGCGCTCGTCGCCGACTCCCGCTGTCATAGAACAGTGTGGATGAAACCATACAACTTTTTTAAAACTACTTTTAAAGGTTTTACTTACCAATGTTATAAAGGAGATGCTGGAACTGGCTACTGTCGTTGTCTATACATTTTTGGCACCTCATGGGGGATAAAATCCCCATGCTGGTACCAGGGATTGAACCCATGTCCTCCGCGCCAGAGGTAAGCGTGCTACCAACTGCGCTACAGAGGTGGTCGAAGATAGTCTGAACATACAGAAATTACACCTTAGTGAGTTATAGATATTAAGTTAAATTACCACTGCTCTTAATTTCTTAATAGTTCTTCCTGAAATTTGTATGACTTATTTTATAAATTATGACAATTATTTGAAGTGGTTATTTGCATCGACAGCTTATGTGGTTCAGTCTATAAAGATTATTTCATCCAGCAGAAAAATAATAAAATTCACTCTTAAAACATTTGAAATCATGTACCTTTTCTCAGAAAGTATGACAGGTAGAGCTGAAATTTTCAGTACGTGAATGCAACATATAATTGAACATTTTGACTTTGCAAATATGCTTTTTTTCTTTCTTTCTTTTTCTTTTTTTAATTTCTAGTAAACTGACCTACTTAACTATATGATTGAGATTCATAAGATAGTAGGTTATACTAAAAACAACCATGCAAAAATGTGATTCTGTATTGCAAATAGTTTCAGAGAAAAGGTACATGAACTCACATGTTTTTCGATTAGATTTTATTACTTCTTCTGCTGGATGAAATAATTTTATAGCAACCACATAAGTTACCAATGCAAAGAGCCACTTAAAATAATTGCCATGGTTTTAATATAATTCATAAAAATTTCAGGAAAAAAATAATTGAGAACTCTAAGAGCAGTGCTAATTTAACTTAATTTAACTCTCTAAGTTGTAATTTCTGTATGTCCAGACTGCATTTCCCCTTAAGTGGACACTTCTCAAGAATTTGACACCTTGGTTGTCATATGAATTTCAGAAAGTCATTAAAATATGTGGTTACCCTTTCGCGGGCTTTCTCTACTGCCCGAAAGAACTGGGAGTTGCCGGGGAAATGGTGTCGGCAGAGGCGCCCTAAGATCGCTACCTCTCAAACAGGCAGTGCATATCTTATTGTCTCATTAAACAAAGTAAGTCCTATTATTTCTCTAGCACTTATCGTAATCCAATTTTTAGGCCATAATGAGGCGTTTCACGTGAATGTTAATAAATTTGAAGCTTCGCTTCGGCGTTAGACAAGAAACGTTCTAGATCAGCTTTAACAGAAAATAAACTGGATAAAATCAGTGTTTCGCGTGAAAAGCCTCCCTGTGACCTGAAAATTGGAGTGTGGTGTGCAGTAGATGAGCCTTAGAGATATCATAGTATTCATTTTATTTAATTAAACAAGATATAATATGCCGCCAGATTCAGAGGTAAGGGTTTTTGTGCGCCTCTGTCTGCACCATTTTCCCGGCGATATCGATCCTTTCACACAGTGGAGGGAGCCCGTGAATGCGTTACCATATATTTTAATGTCCCTATACATCACAATTTACACAGTCGTCGATTTTAAAACCATCAGCTTCTTTTTTAAATGGACTAGTTTCACAAGTTTTTAAAATAGTGTATTGTGGACACAAGCTAATTGACACATTATTGCTATGGAGTTTTTATTTACTCTCCTAAATTTCTGGAGATTATAAAATAGTGCTTACCCAAATATGCAACGGAGTATTTTGGTATATAACAAGTCCTAGGAAATTGGATTGTCTTATCACACGTTGTCGCATGGTGTGTCAATTGTGTATGGTTTACACAACTCCACTCTTTCCGGTTACAACCACATATGTCAAAATCTCTTCAAACAAGAACAAATATATGTATCTAAATCCTTGCGGTAAAGCTGAAACAAAGTGACTATTTGTTCCGCGACTCTTCATGGAAAAGACGTTAACTGTATGAGTCAAAGGAGAAACGTGGGGGAGTGGTTGCTCTTGATGGACGCAGTGCTTATTTCCCGTTCACAGAAACAAGAGCAAACACAACTAAGACACAAATATTTATGGAACAATACACGCAGCACTGTTAGTACAGGAAATACAGTTCTTCCCTGCGCGTACTCTTGCAATGCAGGATACGCTCATTTCCGCTGCATTTAAACTGTCACTAACAACAATGAAAATGTAGTTTAATTTGGATGTGTTCTATTACGGCACTCTTAACACGGAGAGGTAAATAATATGGTACTCTATTTGAAAGGCCATGTAACATATGATATATATTTATGTAATTTATATGAAATATGTACCTACACATAAAATAGTGCAGCAATAACTTGCTTGAATGTGCGTAAAATACTATAAAATGTTAATGATGTCGGAAGAATAGCAATAAGTTACACTAATTGTTTGCTTAGCCAGGGAAATTTCTGGAAGGAAAACCCCTTTCACATTGCAGGAACAGTAGAAGAAGAAGAGGGAGAGAAAGAAATATATATATAAGGAAAAAAATTATACGTAGTGGAATGTAATTGATTATATTTTAACTCTTACATTTGGTGCGCTTAAGGGGAATTTTTTTCATCACGTGCACTACTCAAACATATTCCACACGATGCAGTTTTGAGTAAGCTCTTCTGAAATTTGTCACATAGATTTCCAAAGCATAAAAATTAAATTATGTAACTTTTTTCTTTCGAATAGCTTTCGAGTTACTCATTTTAAAGCTATTATAACTTAATAAAAATATAAATTTTAAATTACAGAATTTAAAAATTATTTTCTTTTGAACCAAGGCTAGTAAACCAAGATTATATGACACATTTGTGGGTTATGATCAGGTAAATGACACAAAAAAACTGTTGTTTTTAAATTTACATCGTTTAGAGCAGTTTGTACAGGATAAAAATCAGTTTTAAAATTTAATAACTTGGAAACTAAAATACATATTAGATTGAAGTTGAAAACCAGCTAGTTTTTGTATAAGACATTATTGAGAATACATTTTCAGCTAAATTGATTGGAAACTTCAGAAAACCACACTATCAGTGTAGCATTCCCTTAATTCGTTTGGTATCACTTTTCGATAGGATGAGAGATAACTGCGTAATAAAAGCTCTAAGGCATAATGTGGATCTTAGATTATGGAAGTAAGTAGAAAAAAGTGGAGAAGAATGAAAAGCGCAAATGATTTATGAGAAAAGATATAAGTAACGGCTGAAAATCAATAAAAGGATATGCACTAGTTAACCCAGCGGCACAACAGTCCTTTCCGGGTCAAGGTCTACTACCCGGCCGCAGCGTCTCCCACTTTTGGACATCACAGGCATAGCGAGTAGGGTGCAACACTGGAGGATGGGACGCGGTTAGCACCCCGGTCCCTCCAGGTTGGTTTATGCGGTTTTCGTAGCCAGTTGTCACTACTTCTTCAGGGACTTAACGAGGCTGAGTGTACCCCGTACCAGGACTCCCAACGGGAGGGAATCCCCACTCTGGTACCAGAAATGGACTCCAGGTCTCCAGCTTGGTAAGCAGCAGGGCTACAACTACGCTGAGGAGACGACCAATAAGTAGATACGAGCACTTAACCAACTTTAACTAACCGTTCACCGTCATCGTTGCATCCGGCAAGTATTAGGGTTTGTTTTTAGTGCCATACTTTTAGCGGTTTACTTCTGAAGGCTTGCTGGTACCGGTAAATTTACGTCCAATAACACATTGTTTATTTCTTAAAAACGGTCATTGTTGCCGGGAATATTCCGATTGCCAAGGCACTGGTTTGCAATCTAAAATATTTTTAATTTATCAGCTATTGCAAGTATACTAGGTCTGCTGAATATTGTCAAGTGACCTATTGGCTTTCTGTGAGTAAGAATGGGATAAGCAGGACTTAACCGCGCAATAAATGTCAACAGATAGAGTATTTTTCCAGGTAAGAAGCTGTGCATCCTAAAGCAAATAATTTTCTCACAGCACTACAGAAGACAATCACGGAAGAATGTAGCTCTCCAAGAAATATACGTATGTACGTTGTTTCCAGTGAAAAGTTAATCTATTCTGTTCTAAAACATAAATGACAAATACTTCTAGCAGCAACCAGGCGGACGATTTCAAGAGAGGAGCGATGCATTGATTGGATTGCCTGCTCCAGTCATTCGTGGTTTGGTTGAAATCAACCAATCATGTGCATAACAATTTCAAATTTCAACTAATGACTGTTCATTCGCGAAAAAAGTATCGCATTTCATTATCACTTCCTCTGAATTTGATTATCACCGCCGCTGCTTTTCTTATGTTATGATCAGGCTAGAGAATCTAGCTGCACTGTGCTATAGCTGCCCAATAGCTGACGTAATTTGACACAACAAAGCCGCTATTCAAATGTCAAATATGGCTGACTCTCGCTTCGGTGAAATACTTAATGCTGAAATAGATGCAATAATTCAAAGAGGGAAACCTCAGAACACTGAATACAACAGGAAATATGTTTGGAATCAGTTTGACAAATTTTTTATTGAACTAAATTATAAATTAACAGCAGGTACTCCAACTTGACATTGCCAACGTCTTAAAAATTTGGAACATCAATATGAGAATCTTGTAGGCCGTGCCAATGGACGCTGATATATGTATACGTGATTCATGTTTCTTTTAAGAGGTTAGCAAGTACAACGCAGCATCTAAATAATTTTCATTGGCTTTGTCATCCTTTAATTCGTGAAATAGTCTCAATAAATGTAACTCGTGATGGTCAAACTCTCTAGATAAATTGAAAATCACTCGTGACAATACTTATGATAAAGAGGACTTTCACTGACGTGCTGCACCTACAAGGAAGCGCAGAAATTGATTTTTCAAACTCACTGTTCAGTAGTTATTTTGAATGGGGCTGGGTGACAATGCATTTGTTTTCCAGTTGATATTCTGTCATCATTACCGTTACACGCACAGTTAAATTCAATAACTAAGAAATACCGCTGCGTTGTCTCCATCTAAATCTCAAGCAACATTCTGTGTCGAGAAAGAGTTCAATTGGGTAGAAATACATGCGGTTATGAATGAAATATTAAAAGAAACGCAGATCAGATATGAGAAATGAATTATTACCAGTATACCGAACGGGATGACTCAGGCGGCAGCGTCCGGTAGCGCGCATTTGAGAGGTCATGGAGTCGATTTCCATGGCTGACCTTCCTGACCCATGGGTTTTTTGGGGGTTTCCCCGAGTCGCTAGGCGAAGGCTGGTAAGGATAATTACATCCACCAAATTTTCCGCCTCTCCATTTAATTCCACCTTCACTTCAATCCGTCCTTCTCAGTGTGGGAAGTGTTGGCGATGAGTGAGTTTGGCGCTGCTTGTGGGGACTTCGGGCACTGTAACTGTTGTTCTCGATGTAAGGGTGGCGTAGAAGTCGCTCTGACCTGCCTTGGCGGACCAATGTTGAAATTCATGTGGCTGGCGGCTGCTTGGCGACTCTGGTGTCGAGATGAAGAATCTTCAACTCTTGTTAGGGACTCTCACCCTGGCTCGCGCCCCTTACCCCTATTCCGACGCGCCCATAGAGCGTTCACATTTCATCCCTTTCTCCCAGGGGTCACATTGGAGACAGAAAGGTCCCGTAATGGCGTACCTGCGGTGCTGTGTTTCAGTTACTGTAAAGTCCTTCATTGGACTACTCCTAAACTTTGTGGCACTAATATGCATTGCAGTGCAAAAGATTCAGAAATGCAAATATATGATGGTTGTTCCTGGGTACACGAGGATACTGTACGTTGGTCCACAGTGCAGCAACATTTTATTTATTTGGGTGAGTTGGTGTTATTTTTTCCATCAGGTATGTTTAAAAGCTATAAAATTTCATTATAACCTAAGAAAAACTGAAATATGTTAATTAAATCCACGTTATAATGAATATTTAAATAGTGGCTCAAGGTACAACATCCTCCCATAGTGATTGTAAAGTTTGTGTAGTAGAAAGGTTTTTTCATTGTGTTTGTGATAAATTCGTGTATGTGAGGCCATCACGGATGCACATATATGAAATAAAGAATAAAAGAAATAATTGAAAAGATAACCGAAATAGTAATTTTGCTATCAAGAGAACGTTAAAATCCACACACAGCATGTCACCTGTCAAAAATCTGCCTGTCCAGAAATCACGACATATCACCTTCTTTGGAAAGCCCTCAAAACATTCGCACCATAGTTGATGAGATGAAGAAAGAGTATGCGAAAGTGAAAATAACAGAACCTATCTCAAGGGCTAGTATGTGGTCAGCTACTGATCGAGAAGTACTAAGCTCACATGCAACACACCGTATGCATAGGCGTATCTTCTCAAATATCTGTAGGTGTGAAGTGTATTTATTTGTTTACCTGTATTGCTGTGGCTCCAGTACCATATGATGCTGCTGCAGCTGTACATCTTGCCAAGATTAAACAAACGTATTCTTTGGGAAGATGTGTCCTGCTTTCACTTTGCAAACAGAAGGAATGTGGGATGATACACCTGTATGTTTAGTAGTGTTGGAGCCTTGAAATACTTATGTGGCCTATTTCTTTCAGGTGCCTATGTGGGATGTGGTGAGGAGCACTTCATTTTTAAATGTATTATTATTCATACCACAATTTGAATATCGTATAAAGGGCAGAGGCGTCGCGTTGAGACACTTATTTCTCGTCCAGTATCATAAAAATGCTCAGAACGTCTTCCATGCCTGCGTGTACTTGTGAAGCTGCTTATTGCGACATAGATTTCTATCATTCCTCCTTCTTCCATTAGCATGTACAAGGAAGAGTAATTAAGCAAGAATTAAATAAGGCAACGGTAATTTCTGTCTTAAGAAAAGTACCATATGGTGAAAATTACGAAAAGAATAACATTTTAGTCCTATAAACTGGAATATATATCTTCTTTCATTTTATATGTATTGTATCATCGAAGGTACAATATTATATTTCAAACATTAAAATTTTGATGCGTTGCACTCATATGACTTTCTCTACTCTTGTGCGAACCATTCTTACAAACTATTATTCGTAGATCTTCTTCGTGTTAGTTGAGATAAACATTTACAGAAATTTGTTATTATTTATTTCCTTGTAGGTTCAAGGGAAATATGGGAATACAGTAGGCTTTGAGTGATAGTCAAATCTTTTAAAGCTTTGAGATCCAATTCTCTTTGCACGCTTAACATATAAAATGAGCAACGATGTTCCATTTCACGAAAATTTAATGTTTTCCGAAACTGACACACATAACAAGGAATATCTCCGAAATGGTTCACTCTACCAAAATATATATACCTACTTAGACATAAATTGTGTGTTTTAGCGAGATCTACATTTGTATATACTCAGATTTTGTCTATCTCTTACGGTTTACGAGTTATTCAAAAGTCATGCAGACTAAACAGGACTACATAGGCTATAGCCAGAAAATTCAAAATGTACATTTCATTTGTCATACAAATATTTCAAACATATGGCATTTTAATCAAATTCGTTAGAGACATTTTCAAGAAAATCAAAATTTTCTAAACATTTTCCATGTAAAGGGTAGTTTAGGGTGGGGCTATTTTCTTCAAAGTCTTCGTGTCGCATCCTTGAAAGACATTTAAGTTAAGTACCAACTTTGGTTTTTAACCAACTGTTCGTTTTTGAGTTATGCTGTTCACAGACTAAGACACAAAGACTGACACACACACACACACACACACACACACACACACACACACACACACACACACACACACACACACACACACACACACACGCACGGACCTTTTTTCTAAAAATGCTTCTTTTGGATTCAGGGGGCCTCAAAACATGTATTTCCGATGAAATCTCGACATCGAATTAATGGGTGAAATACAATACTTCCTTCCACTTACCAGTAGAGAAAGTAAAAATGTACTGCACCTGCTATTGTGCACCATTTCACGGAATATATCACAATTTCTATACTCTTTGGGACAGAGAAACTCATTTTAGCGCATCTTTTAGGGGAAGTTTTTCTCTACAAATAGTACCGCCTCTAAATATGGGAGCTTGTGTATCCCATAAATCTGATACTTCCCTTATAAGTTACATAGGTATACAAAAGGAATTTTTTCTCTCCATGTTTACTCTGAACAAATTTTTACGTGAATAAATTTAGTCGCATAAACGGTTCCGTTTTCAATGGAATTATAAAAAAACATCTAAATGGAATTTTGTTATGATGATGGAAAACAAACACATTAATGCTGTTTGATCTGCTTTGATTTTAATAAAGGCAATACAGCTTGCATGTCGCAGAATCCGGATGATCACCACTGGGATAGGGGCACACTTTGCCCCCTTTCGGGGATACAAGAAAGTTAGGATTCCAGCTTCGTGATTTAGTTCTGGATTGTTTGTGCATGGCATATTAATTTTCCCTTTCCGTTCCCGCTCTGGCTCTGGTTTCCGCTCACGTTCCCGGGAAATTGCGCACCAAGCTTAAAAATAATAATAAAACGTCAAGTAAATTAGACGTTAAATAGTACATTAAGTCGGTAGAAGGGGCGAGGAGGTAAAGAGAACAGAACGCAAAGAACCTGACCCAAAGGGCTTAGACTTTTGATTTTGCAATAGCATGTTTTTCAAATGATGCAAATGTATGAAAATTCCATGCCCTTGTTACTGTCGCATTCGTGGAGCTACTGTGACAACATGTCGGTGCCCACACTGCGCTACAAAGGTATATAAAATATCTCATTTGTTGTCATCATGTGAGTCTCTGTACCACTTTCGTATATTTGCTAGAAATTATTCGCAAAACATGTCGTGATTTACTTCTTATTAATCATCATGGATATTCTCCCAATACAATTTTATTGCAGCTACAAAAAAGATATAGCGCACTAATCAAATGTGTAAAACAAACCTACTATGTGCACGCTGGACTTGAACAGATTACTTTGTCCAGCTACTGAAACAGTCAATTCCTTAATTTTCATTGTCACTGTTGAACCTAGTTCAACTTTCGCTGAGAATTTGCTGTAAACTGGCTCAATTTGCTCTAACACTTCTTTGCGTCGTAATGAAGTACTCACGACACAGCCTCTTCTTCCGGACAGTTCACTCACTAGTGAGTCAAACATAACTCGTCTCGAATCTATTGCAGTGACAGCACTCACTGTAAGTCGCCACAGTCGTTACAAACGCGCTCGGAGAACAGTGCTTTGCTTCGCAAAAGAAACGCTCTAGCTACCTCGCTTGCTAATACACTTACTTACTCCACAAGACTGCTTAAACTTACCGGTGTGCTCGCTTATATAGCTATTGCAAGTTTCCACGCAGCTTCGGGACGTTCGAGACAGTTAAACATCCAGAGCGTTCTAGTTTTCCGGTGATAGTGTTCATCATGTTGACCTGGAAAAGCGCGCGGCTTATCTGTTTACCTTTCCGACTGCCCGGTGACGGCCTCGCGATAACCTTGGGCCAGCCACCCAGTGTTATAAACACTTCTTTGTGGGACCTGATGGGAAACAAAAGCACCACTTTATATTTCAGAAATGTGTAGTCTGAAACACAGGAAAATTCCAATCAACTGCAGGAAATGTTTTGTAAATTTCTAAAACTGGTTAAAACACATTAATGTGGTTTAATACTAATACTAGTTTTATAAAGTGCCTCATTTTCTTTAAAGTGAGGTTTTTGTTTAATCGTAATGGCTTCACAGTAACTAAAGATTCAATCAGAATGTAGAAGTTTTCACAGGTTATTTACAGAAAATCCAATATGTGGGTCTCTTCCTACATCAGTAGTCAAACGTGATATTTTAATGCATAATTTAGTTATAGTTCTGATTCTTCAAGATATGCGGATTCAATCCGCCGCTTCCTATTAGAATTATATGCTACGTACTAGTACGATGTGACCAAGGTACAGAAAGTAGCACAGGGCTTATGACGACAGATTTGCAACATGTCAAGAGATAAGCGGCATAGCATTAATTTCTCTATATGCCAAGACAATTGTTTGCAACACTTGCCGTGGATAGCTCCACTAAACCTAATTTGCCTCTACCTCGTTTTCTCCATTTTAAATTATTTTACTTTTCACAATTCAACATGTGGCTAACTAGCAAACACTACGTAGAGTCATGTAGAAGGTACGTGTTCTACAGGGAGAACCAATGAACTAAGAACCGGCTGTGGCTTTCATAGAATGATGCGGTTACGACCATACAACATTTTTCAAACTACTTTTAAAGGCCTTGCTTACCAACCCGATGTTGTCTAACGTTTCTTTGGTAAGATTCCTGCCTTGTCTTTCAGGTTCTTAGACTGAACACTTCCCGTGGCCTGAACTTTATTATAAAAGCGAATGGATTGTTTTAGGTCTGGAACTTTTACACCCGTAAATATTTCTACAAATCGTATCTTCACTTGACGAGAAGACTGAATTAACACATACGAATCATAAATAAATATACACTATGGAGTAGAAAACGTTTACCGATTCATATATACTCTGTGACTAAATACAGGACAAAGTAATACATAATTCGTAATAATTGAAGCAAACTGTATCACTGTGAACTCAATACTGCAGAACCAGAGCAGAGCAAAGCCACGTCTGTTGCGTGACCTTGATTGCACAAGCAGCGCGGAATCATCTATTCACGTGCCCAGTGAAAAGTGACCGCGGAGCCGGTTCTTAGTTTATTGGCTCTCTTTGCACTTGGCAGCACTGGCATGGCGATTCCATCTGATGTGCCGGGTACACTATATTCTTTTAAATTAAAGCTGCTAGCGTGAGGGCAAAGTATCATTTGGGTTGTACAGAAAACAATTTTCTTTACTCATCTGTGTAAAGTTTAATATTTCCATCCGTTAAAACTTCAAAACAAATTCAAAGATACATACAAAATGTTGTATACAGTAGAAGGTATGGCTGATTAGCCCCAACATAACTAATGTTACACAGGTTGTCTGGGAAGATATTTTGGAACAACCCGCTCCAAGCACTGTTCTCTTCCAGTGGAAGTTCCATGGCGGGCACAAAATCTAATGGTGGGTGGCAGGAGGAACTGGCCAACACAAAATTCTATCAGAAGCTTGCCAGGCCTTGTTGAGTTGTATAGTTAAACATGCTGAGAAATCACAATGTAAAACGTGTGATATAAAAACTCATTTGCGCCCACAAAATGTATTTGCTACACAGTAAAGGGAATAGTGGTGGTCGGGTATTTGTCGCCATTAACTTTTGTGTCTGTCATAATGCTCCTCTCAACCTGCACGTGTGACCAGAGATGTTACATTCACCTCATCCAATTTGGCCAATAAAACAAAGTATAAGGTTCTCAAACACATGCGAAGTGATTATAACCTCAATATGGTTGGATACTCGTAGGTAAGTTTAGTATATTTTAATGACACCTTTCGTAGAATGGAATAGTAATGAGGTCGAAGGAAGTGACACAATCAAAATGCTGTGGAAGAGGGTGTAAGAATTCAGTTGATAAAGGTCAGTGAGTGGACAAATCGGTGTGAATCGTGCTGAAGACTGAATATCCGCAGCGAAACGCAGGTTTGGCGACTCGACACAGTTGAGACTCCTATGTAGGTACATACCAGAGAGCAAGACCGGTGTCACCTACGCTGAGTGTTGCTATCATTGACATAGTTGAAGGTTGAGCGGTAACAGAGTACGTCGCATACCACAAAGAACAGGATGAGAGAAGCTGTAGGAGGAATGATGCATCTTCAGGGTCATATTTCGCCAACACACCCTGCTTCACTAAGTATATTTTAGTGGGAATGTTGATCATGCCTCGTTGAAGTAGCAATTCCTGTTTGCAAGAGTCCAACAGCTTCATTCCTAATGTACATTTATCAAACTTGACATATTTTATGTTGA
This sequence comes from Tenodera sinensis, assembly GCA_030765045.1. Lineage (NCBI taxonomy): Eukaryota > Metazoa > Arthropoda > Insecta > Mantodea > Mantidae > Tenodera > Tenodera sinensis. The sequence goes on along the minus strand of CM060964.1, from coordinate 98,415,115 downwards.
TAACCTTGTCTCAAAACAAAACATTATAGTGGCTTTGACTACCTATTTTTCACGTTCTCATTTTCAGAATTACTAGACATTCTTTGTAGAATAGCAGAGAAAATATAGACAACAATTGCGTGTAAAGGTGACTGTGGGCTGTTGAACTGTCCTCCATGTTTAAACAACGAATTTATAGTTATGTTTCATACAATTATGTATATACAACTGAACCAAGTACTAGATCTAAATTAAATTCACAGTGATATTTTGGATAAAAATCAAGTTAAAACAATGGACTGTATATGGTGATAGTTTTACTGGGTATTGTGTGCCCGAAATTATTTTATGGTAAATATCACCAAGTGAGGTGGTGCGCGGTAACGTGTGCGACTCGAGTTCAGCAGGTCCCGGGATTGATACCCGGCGGCTGCGTACTCTGACATGTGTTTTTCATGGTTTCCCCTTGTCACAAGCGAATGCTGGGCTAGTTCCTTTCAATCCACGGTTTCCTTCCCTTCCTCTTTCATGTTCCTTGTTATCTAGCAGGCCTGGTTGTCAGCACGCTGGTTCAAGCAGATGCGGACACATGGCGCGGTTTCCTACATTTTGTAAACCTTCTCCCATGGCCATGCTTGAGGTAACTGTAGGCTGCCCAGGCCGCTAGGATCGTTTCGAGGCCTCCATGGGTGGTGGTGAACAGCTTCGGTGGTTCGCCAAGTGGCTCTTTGTCCAACTATTAGAGACTTCGCACATCTCTGTGGCTCTGCTCCATCTCCGTCCTCTGCCCGGCTTGTGGTCTCCCTTCACCTCATCTCTCCCTCTCGGTGGTGATAGCCTACGATATATCCATACCGAGTTGCAGTGGCGAAGTGTTCCCTTCGGTACCTCATACCCCAGGCTAAAAATTTGCCACATTTCTTTTGCTATTGCTTAAAGTTTCTACTCTCGATTTTTCGTAAATGTGGTTGAATATGACACCAGCAAACCATGTTTTTGTAAGCACTGGGAATAGTTTCAAGTGTTAAGAGTTAGATTACAATCGAATTCAGCTATTCTGAAGTGCTTCAAACTTGCCATCTTTATTTTAGTCCAGCTTAGCTAGTGAAAATTTCTGTATAGACGTTGAGCGAACTAAAAAAGAAATACACGTGGCGTCTTCCCTATACAGAGGGTACTCTTACTGCTCGTCCTATGCGTCCTTCAGCTCCAGCCACGGCCATGGAGGAAGTGCAGCATGTAGATGGCGAGGATCACCGTGCCGATTCCCCCACCGTAAAGCGAGTACAGAAATATCTTTAGACGTGGCGAATGGCGCAAAGCTGCGCAGTGGTTTATCGTCGAGTCCTCTTTTGTATTTATAAGGCCATAGGGGTGTCAGATTAGTAGCTCTCCGACTTCAGTGTAATCAACATCGCGAGAGTGCGCGTTTACATACAGAGCTCGCTAGCATCATCAGCAGTGTGTTGTTTATGAAACGGAGACGTTACACCACTATCAATTTGCATGACGTCACTTACTCAGAACCTAGCAAGGTCATTCGCTGCGTCTAAAAATTACCTCTATATTTGACCTTTTTGCGTTGCTACCTTTCCATCAGAGTAACCACTCAATTGACATCACGAGGCTGAGTGCACCCCGGGGCACACATCTCAGCAGGGAAAAATCCCCACGCGGATACCGGGAATCGAATTCCGACCCATTACGCCACAAAATGAACTAAATATATAATTTTAGGTTAGTTATAGTAACCTTAAATAAATATATCAAGAACAATGACTCTCCATGATTCAGACACTTTGAAAGATAGAACATTCTGGTTTCTTTTCCTAAACTGAATTTGGTGCCCTTCTAAAGCAGGTGATGCTTGTTCTATCTATAACGCAGTCTAGGAACTATTCTTTCCAATGACTAACATTTAATATGATCCTGGCTATTTTAGAAACTTTGTTCAAACTTATAACTGTTAAATCCTACAGATTAGTGTGTTCCAGTTTGCATCAATAGAAGATAAGATAAGAGTTTTCCTATAGGCCACTCTGATATAGATTGTATGACTATTGTTTCTGTACGGTTACTTTGAAAATTCAGAGCTGTTTCAAGCACGAATGTTTAATCAACCGTAACAACGGCCATTTTTACAGCTTTTACAAAAACTTCGTTTCATATAAGATTTAGGTCTCAGAACCATAATTGCTACATTTTTGTTTCAGTATACGTGCTGCAGTCTCATCGGCTTTCCTAAGCGATATAGTTAATTAAGGGGGCAGGTACAGCTTAAGGGGTATAAAAATTAGTAATATTCAATAATTAATTCCTATGAATTGAACAATCACGTAAAGTTGCTATTCATACCATAAAACATAGTGGTTTTTCCACACGAGATAAACCTAATTTCAATTTCAAAAAGTTAAATTTCCATGCCTAATTAAGTTATTCAAAATGGCAGCTCATTACTGTACCGGAATCATGATTTCCCTAATATACTGGCTATTTTTAAAGATATTTCAATTCTGTTTCTTTTATATTAAAGGTTAAGCTTTGTGTTAGAGAAATGACCAGAACTAGACTTCTTTCTGCATAAACAATATTAAAAATGTATTTTCAAAATTTTAGAGGAAATTTTATAGATTATTTAGTAATAAATCATTCTTTTTCAGAAAAATTATTAAACAGAGGAGCATAATTCTGGTCAGTTCCCTAGATTGTGTATACAGTTACATGCACAAGAAGTTTTATTTAAATACATTGAGTAGTTTTAGAACTATCAGGGAAATAGTTTATAAAAATGTACTTTTTGAGAAACAAGCTTTAAAACTTTGATATCAAACTTTGGGTACTTTTTCAAAATGTGAAAATGATCAAAATCCTCCAGGAGCATATGATGTTCCTTCCTTTGCTGATTTCTTTGCTGCAGCATCTAATTTCAGTCTCTTCCTACACTGTCTGCCTTCTTTAGTACTTGCAAGTGTCCTTTTTATATCTTACCCCATGCTTATTCTCAGAGCGTGCAAAAATTTTCTTCATGCCCTCCACTTCCATTGCCCCTGCTGTTCCTTTATGGTTTATGGGACATTTATTTTCATGTCACTCCCACCATTCTGCATGCTCTGGTGTGTTGTTCTTAGCCTTCCATTGTTCACATGCTTTGCAGTGAGTAGACAATGTTTTGGTATCAATTACCTTACCAGATTTGCTGCCTATTACTGTACACATTCCATGATGTGATGAATGTCCCCTAGTTAGCCAGGTTCCATCACATGACACTGACAAATCTCTGCTGTTCCTGAGAGCAATTTCTTCTGCCATAGCTGCACAAACTGATTCATTTTTTATTGCCTTAGTTGCATTGTTTATGTGGTTATTGATTATGTTGTAAGTTGATTTCTGAACTGGTGGTCTCATGTTCATAAGTCCACAAAACACTTTGAGTCCTGCTAAGCCTTGCCCAATGCATCTCATAGAATACACTGCCCTTTTGTTGATAGAGTAGATATTGCTTTTACTACCTGACATTGGGCTATTATAAAAAGAACCAATTTCCCCACAACTGTCACATACTATACATAACTTACAACCTAACCCTGAAACATTATATATACTTATATCTATTAATCCTCCACACACACAGCGAAGACACTTCACTAATGTATTGTACATTAAATCTAAATCAACTATGATATTGCTTATACATGTGCCAGTAGCACCTGGGGCTTCTGTTTTCAATTTAGGTGAGGTTATTTTCCTCTTTGAAGCACTGCACTTCACATTTTTCTGCTCATTTTCACTGTTTATGTTCTTTGTATGCTGATTACCATGGAAACACTTCTTTCGTTGTTTCTACGCCGTCTTTTTATTGCCCATTTTAACTTGTTTCTGATACTAATTTCACTACTTGCACTGGAATCACAAAAAGAAAACATTTTACATGCTTTCTGTTTTCACCAGCTAAAAACAAACAAGAGAACAGCGAATACATGGCAGAAGTATGAGAAATCTAACCTTCAACGCATTGCGCACAGTATGTATGAAACATTTCGCCTCCAAACTCACCAAAATTGAAAACAAATAAAGATTTGGGAAACTACTGCCTAAAAATGGGCGTGGCTCTCACTGACATGACCTACTTAATGACACAGCATCTGGTCTTTTAAATCATTACACTTAAACTAATGCAGATATCCGAAAAAAATTTTCTGCAACACACTCTTAAATGTTTGTTGCATACAATTACACACATTTTCAAAAATCGTTTTTTTGAAAATTTTTAGCTGTACCTACCCCCTTAAACATTGGTGCGGCAGAATCTTCTAACACCCATTACAACAGTGTATTTAGGACACGCGTAAGTGAATTAATCTGATCACCTATCGGAAATTTTGGATTCCTAAGGGAAGACAAAACAGGGAGTATCTGTCAAAACTGCGTATGTGAGTGCAGTCATACTCACCCCTGAAATTTGTTGAAAATCTCGGGAAGATGAACTTTATAGCTCTGCGTTTCCAAAAATGTTCTTTCCTTCTTCCCTTCCTTCTTTCTTGCTTTGTTTTTTTCCTTCTCTCTCTTTCCTTCCTTCCTTCCTTCCTCCCTCCCTTCCTTCCTCCCTCCCTCCCTCCCTTCCTTCCTTCCTTTCTTCCTTCCTCCCTTCCTTCCTCCCTCCCTTCCTTCCTTCCTTCCTTCCTTTCTTCCTTCCTTCCTTCCTTCCTTCCTCCCTCCCTTCCTTCCTTCCTTCCTTTCTTCCTTCCTTCCTCCCTCCCTTCCTTCCTTCCTTCCTTCCTTCCTTCCTCCCTCCCTTCCTTCCTTCCTTCCTTCCTTCCTCCCTCCCTTCCTTCCTTCCTTCCTTTCTTCCTTCCTCCCTTCCTTCCTTCCTCCCTCCCTTCCTTCCTTCCTTCCTTTCTTCCTTCCTTCCTCCCTCCCTTCCTTCCTTCCTTCCTTCCTTCCTCCCTCCCTTCCTTCCTTCCTTCCTCCCTTCCTTCCTTCCTTCCTTCCTTCCTCCCTCCCTCCCTTCCTTCCTTCCTTCCTTCCTTCCTTCCTCCCTTCCTTCCTTCCTTCCTTCCTTTCTTCCTTCCTCCCTTCCTTCCTTCCTTCCTCCCTCCCTTCCTTCCTTCCTTCCTTCCTTCCTCCCTTCCTTCCTTCCTTCCTTCCTTCCTCCCTCCCTTCCTTCCTTCCTTCCTTCCTCCCTCCCTCCCTTCCTTCCTTCCTTCCTCCCTCCCTTCCTTCCTCCCTTCCTTCCTTCCTTCCTTCCTCCCTTCCTTCCTTCCTTCCTTCCTCCCTCCCTTCCTTCCTTTCTTCCTTCCTCCCTTCCTTCCTTCCTTCCTTCCTTCCTCCCTCCCTTCCTTCCTTTCTTCCTTCCTCCCTTCCTTCCTTCCTTCCTTCCTTCCTTTCTTCCTTCCTCCCTTCCTTCCTTCCTTCCTTCCTTCCTCCCTCCCTTCCTTCCTTTCTTCCTTCCTCCCTTCCTTCCTTCCTTCCTTCCTTCCTTCCTCCCTCCCTTCCTTCCTTCCTTCCTTCCTCCCTCCCTTCCTTCCTTCCTTCCTTCCTTCCTTCCTCCCTTCCTTCCTTCCTTCCTTCCTTCCTCCCTCCCTTCCTTGCTTGCTTCCTTCCTTCCTTCATCCCTCCCTCCGTCCCTCCCTCCCTCCTTTCTTTCTGAGATTATCCTCCCCATATGGAGGAGTGACACCCCCTAAGACTTACAGACGAACCTATGAATAGGGTGAGGACCGGCAGCCCAGCATCGTGTATGAGAGAGAGGAAGAGGCTGACATGAAATGCAGGCGAAATGGATGAATGGAAAGGTAATGATGGAGCAGTTGGTGGAATAAGTGACGGGGGAATCTGGAGAATCCGGAGAAAACCCACCCAGACGCGGCTTTGTCCACCGCGGGTCCACATGCGGATCCCTTGGATTGAACCCGGGTCGCCATTTGTGATAGGCGAACGGTGTAACAGCTCGGCCAGGGCGCTGCCCAGGAATATTCAGTGGGTATAATTTGAAAATCTCTTTTCAGTTTTGTAATTGTAAATAGTTACCGTAATATTTCAGATTGCAACAATCAAAACTCAAAAACCTTTCTGTGATCGATTAACTTACATGGATAATTATGGCTGACACAAAATTTAATGGTGGGTGGCTCAACACAACCTTCAATCAAAGGCACGCCATTCCTTCCGGTGTTGTGTAGTTAATCACGTTATAAAGCCGTTGATATAAATAGCATTTGTACTCACAAAATGTATTGACAGAACAGGAAAGAGAAAAGCAATAGGCAGGTAGGTATTAAATTTTGTGTCTGCCATAAGTGAAACATTACTTATAAATCTATTCTTGTGGAACATTTGGCATTGGATAAAAGAGAACATGTTTGAAAATGAATATGTTGGAAACGAAAGTAGTCTTTGAAATAAAATTAAGAATTGATTATTGTTTACGTAAGAGAATCTTGGGATAAGATTTTCAGCCAAACTATTTGCAACTTCAGAAATTAGTATTTTTAGTGATGCATTCCCTTAAAATTCGATGGGTTAGTCTAGAGTGAGAAATTCCGATATGATGCTTACTACAAAACAGGTTCATTGTATGATCTAAATAGCAATGTGTATTCTTACATCCCATTTGGATCTGAACCGTTCTTTTTCATAAACTATGTTCATACTACGGAAACTCACCATAGCGCATGCGCACTATGTTTTAAATATCAAAGTTCAGAAAACGTCTACGTGATAACAATGCCAATTTGTTACATCTTTCCTAATATGTATATATGCTTTGTACTGGTGTTAAAATGATGCGCAGAACCACCTAAATATTATATTTCGTGACATGAAACAACGGCACCGACAAGACTTATGAGAAACTGGTTGATCAATTGGGAACAAGGGCGTCGCTTGAGTTACGCCTCATATAGCACCTATACTAGCTGCAGACAGGTTCTTTTGGAAAGAGGAGGTTGTCTTTGAATAGCAGATGGTATCGTGTAATCGCAATAACTGTGATTTTAGTGTAGAGTTCAAAGGTTTAGTAGTTTGTCTCTTCGCCTTCGGAGGATATCGCAAGATAATCTCATCTGCGGGTAATAGAATGCGAGCGTGGGCAGGTTTGTATGTCCCAGCCGTTACTCTGAAGTCCTGACTCAACCCATCCCCAAACTCACTTGTTGCAATGCACTCAAGGCCCTAGGCACGTGATATATTATTTATTTAGTTGCGTGTGTTACCTAACTTCGTTATGCAACCGTAACATTTCAGCGAATCTTAGCAGATGACGACAATGAAGAAAAATCTTACACATTCCTTGCTGTACCAAACAATCGACTGCTAAAACCACGAAAGTGTTGTTTTCCCTCGCTGATAGTTTAAATCTACCCATAGACACCACCGGGAAACGCATCGACACGCACACCATCACAAGTCTAAAGCACATACATTCATATGCGTTTCTCTACACGATCGCTTATTTTGTAGATAGATAAGGTGTCTTTAATGCTGTCAAGTTATTAAGCTTATTGCACAAACAATTTTATCAGTACACGATTGGTTGAACGTACACGCTTATTTAACATTCAAGTCAAAGGAGACAAAAATAAAGAAAATTAAAAGAAAAATCTGCGGGCATTCCCCTATTCACTTTTTTACAAAATAGTGTTAAAAAGGCTTATTTTCCTATCAACTTCATGTTAATTGAGATATACGTTCTTAGACACGGTTGCACAATGTACAATAGAAATAGGGGCTTAAGCAATTGTCAAATATTTTAAGAGCTGGTCGCCGTGTATGGGCTTTGACATTCCATTCTCCTTGCATGACCAAAAGATAAAATGAAAAGATAACGACTTACTATTTGAGTAGTATAAGCATTTAAACATTCAAACCAATAAGAAAATTTCAAATATGGTTATTTCCACAAAAAGCTTTAAGATAAGTTGTGTGCTTTAACAAGATCTACATTTTCATATAGTCCGATTTTGTCTATCACTTAGGTTTATCTGTTACGTAAAAGTCGCCTAGAATGAACAGAACTTCAGGGGCTATTGCAAGAAAACGCAAGATATACATTCACTTTGTCATGAGAATATCTTAAGCATATGGCATTTTAATAAAAATCGTTGAAGCCGATTTTGAGAACATCAACATTTTGAAAATTTGTCCATGTAGAGGGTAGCTTGGTGTGAGAATTTTGTTGAAAATCTTTATGTCGTATCCTTAGAAGATGTTCAACTTAAATACAAAGTTTTGTATTCAACCGACTTTTCGTTTTTGAGTTATGCTCTTGGCAGACAGAAAGACATCCGCGTGCGCGCGCGCACAGCACTCACAAAACTTTTTCTAAGAATTCTTTTCTTGGGTTCAGGGAGCTTCAAAACGTTTATTTCCAGTGAAATCTTGACATCGAATTTTGGGTGAGATACAATATTTCTCCTACGTACTAGAAAAATTAGGTATAATTTGTCTCTGACTAACTGAACAAATTTATCTGGCTTCACCCACTTTAATCATGAAATTGCCATTGTCCTGTCAGATCCTCTGGTCAGCCAGCAGATCCAAAAATGCTAATCTCCTTCTAGCTGAACTGAGGAATTTTCGTGTGAAATTAATTTTTCACTGGTGCTCCCACTGTGCACACACATGTACCCAGCCTTCATCCCCACCACAAAATGGGCAGATTCTTGTGCTGGAAATGTCAAGTCATATTCTGTGCCCAGTCTAAATCATGCTGCCATTCTGGTCTTTTCTTTAGCCTCTATAGACCATTAATGCAAAACCTTATTCTTCTAGCCAGTTCAAGTTGTTGGGAAGGGCGGGGAGGGGGGGGGGGGGCCCTCAACGTCTTCATAGGTAGCTTCACTACACACTACACATTTCGTTATAAGTACTACAGCAAGTTTTGAATTTACTACATCCAAAGAAAGAGAAGGCGGTGTGATTTGTTATTAAATTGTCACATAATTTGTAGAAAAGTAAAATTAACTGTTTCTTTTATTGGAAAAGTTTTATTCTATATAATATTATTAGTCTTGTTAAATGGTTTTATTCTGCTTGTATTATGTGAAATGTATCCATCATAGTAATACGTGCAAATTTATTAAATTGCACTGTTTAATGCGTTAGATAACGACAAATAACATTCAATTATAATAATGAACTTTAAAATATTTACGAAACTACATACTCTTGAATTTAAAAGAATAAAACATAATAAATACTCAATTGACTCATATTGTAAATACGACAAAATTACACATTTCAGTTAATTTTTCGCGTCAACAATGAATGACGTATTTGTTTATGGATACGGTTTTATAAGGATGAAAAAAATTGGGAAGGAGCGTTTCAATAACTTTAATAGTTTAGAAGATTGCTTAACCCACAGATTTAAGAACCTAAAAACTTGAATGTACATGTTCTAAGAACTAATTCTTGCAGTTATAACATCTTATGCTATTCTGGAACAAATTAGAAGAACTGAGAAAATAGTGTCATTGTGCTGACTGGCTTGAACCCTTACGTAGCAAACTAGGCGTCTGAGCTGTACAATTGGCACATTCGACCAAATAAATAATTAAAACCACTTACAACGTGTCGCCTCAACTAGTGGCTAGATTATTGCGATCGTGTGGCATTTTGTTACAGTACAAAGGGAATAGCGATAGTCAAATGTTTAGAAATGGTCGCTATACAGTGGTCTTGAAACTTGATGCTCTTTCTATGATATCCCGAGAAACAAACACGATGATAGGACATCAGAAAATTAACAACTATTGACAAAATTCAAACCAATAACAACCCCAGAAAAGTTGTCAAAAATGTTACTTGAAAT